>CM065378.1:14547500-14702500 GCA_033060915.1 Euryodendron excelsum | reverse complement strand
TCATAGTACCTATAGGCTATAATACAAAACATAATTTATTCTATGACCAAATTATAAAAAATAAAACAAATTTCACACAATCAAATGTATCATAAATGTGTAAAACGATACTTGCAATTACCCATATTCAAATGTATCAATAGTCTAACAAATTTCACACATTCAAATGTATCACACATGTGCGCTTGTGCAAATGTATCAATAATCTAATAAATTATATACATTCAAATGTATCATAAATGTGTGTCTGTGCAAATGAATCACTAATCTTACAAATTCTACACATTAAAATGTACAACAAATGTGCGCTTGTGCAAATGGATCACTAATATCTAGAAATTCTACACATTCAAGGACACAAAATCCTTACCAATAAGAAGCACGACCAAAAGAGATTTACTCCAGAATAACTTGTTGAACCTTTTGCAATTAGCCCTTCAATAATTTCCTATAAAAAAAATAGTGCTCAATTTAATTATCATGCTCTAATTTGATTAGACTAACAAGTGCTCAATTTTTTAAAGTCAAATTAAAAAACTAAAACTAAACAACACATTAAAAATATGGATAATAAATTCATAAAATCATGATGAACCATGGATTACAAAAAACAACTAAATAACATATTTTGTGATGTATACACCTAAATGCATATTCCATGAGAATCATTGATTATAAAAATATGCCCTCACTAGCCAATATGAAATTGCTAGAATTCGTAGTGAGGGACACCCGGACACATAGCCTAGGTTGTCCAAAATATTCAATAAAGCTGAATCTCATGCGAAGTTCATACTTTCTATGCTTTTTATATTATTATATAAAGAGGTATTGGAATGTTTGGTGTAAAATAATATTGGAATGTTTGATTTGATTTTTTATTCATTGACAACGACATGAATCTAATCCTTAAGCATAAACATTTCTTTTATTTTTGGCATATTGTTTAGTGGTCACTGGTCTTCGTCGTCAACAGAAGTTACAAACTCAACACAACACCCATGGTTGAAACCTTGAAATTAAAGGGTCCATGTGTCTAAAATCAAACCCATCACTATCACTAAAGACCAAAAGCAGAGCTTTTCTTGCACTTTGAATAAAAACTGTGTAACATACATATGAAATGGAAAGGGAAAAACTGACCTTCCGAATCCGGCGGCGATGACCTTGGCCAAGGTTTGGAGGTAGGTCTTCATAATTTCTTCACAAGTTTGTGAGGATTTGAGAGAACTGACCAGTCATAGTCGATTTGGTGTTTGGGGATTTCAAACTGAAACACTGCAACGCACGGGATCTATAAGAATTAATTTTTTTTTTTTAATATCTGATGGTTGCCCCAGCCCAAGGACTTGCTGTGCTTACCCCAAGCCGGCCCTGATTATAAATTATTATTAAAGTTGGGGTCATATTCTAACCTTAGAATGGGATAGTTTCATTTTTTCCTAAACTTTTTAATACAAAAAAAAAAAAATTCTAGAAGAGCCGGAACCTATGAAGTCTCTAATGAGTAGCTGCTGCATGAACGTACTTTTTTTTTGAGTAGATGCCGGATAGATGTATTTTTTTTTTTTTTTTGGGGTTCATGAGAGAAATTTAAAAAATAGTTGAAATCAGAAAGATAATTTAAATAAAGAGAATTTGAACTTTTAACCTCTTTAATTGGGATAAAAATTATGGTCATCTGAGCTATCTCAGTTGAGTTGGTTAATGTTTTTTTATTTTTTTTCCATCCACAAGTTCCAAGCATGTTTTCAAGTCGGTTTAAACGTGAACAATGAATCGGGTTGGCTATTATTTATGGGGAAGCCGCCACGTGCAGAGGGACTTTGAACTCATTTATAACTGCTTTTTTCAAGCTTCAAGGCTTCATTTCCTTTTTTTGTCATAGCTACTCTTACTATAATAGTTGGTTAATTATGGAGATAAATTCCTCACTCCAAACTCCAAAGTAACTCTTACTTCCTTTTCAGAGATCGTATACTAGTAGTGAACAAGTGTGATGCATGTGAAAAAAAAAATAGTTTTCGAAATTAACCTTAGATTAAAGTTGTGGGGGGAATAATTTATGACCCAACTCAGTAAATAAGGCCTAATCCATATGAATTATAGTTGGGCTGCTTGGCGGTTCGAACAGAGCTAAGAGATGGTCTGGTCCAAGCCGCCAACCTCTTTTCATCTTAGCCCAAATCGCAAAAGGCAAATTCAAACTGCTAGCGGTCTTCGAGCATTAAATGTGGAGCTGACCCGTATTAAATGCACAAACGGTTCCCCACGCGACGTCAACGTGCACGTTCGGTCAGTAGAAATCCTCGGCGGCGATAAGTCAAGCCCCGCACACGGTCAGTCGGTGGCATGCAATGATGCCTATCCAGCAGGCCATGATGATCTGCTAGTAGGTAAGGAGTGAAACACTTCATCGATCACATTATAAATATCCAAACCCTTGAGAGCCAGGTATGGATAACGAACTCCAAGTATTCACAACTATTATTCATTTTGATCCCGATTAAGCTTGCTAACTTAATCATCGGAGTGTGATCGGTCCACCAAAGGTCGACCCATTCTAACTTTCTTCTCTTGCAGAAAGTTTGGACTCATCCATGTGAGCTTGAGAGTTTGACCCAACCTTTCCGAAAAATCCCATTTACAAAAGTTATATTATTATTTTTTTGGTTGGTAAAGTTATACAAAGTTATCTTACATTATAATTTATATATATGTACATAGCTGTATGTTACTAAGTTTTCTTGAAAGAATTAATATATTTTAAAGATTTTTCAGACCTACATGTTAAACAAAACTCAACGTTTCATCTAATTTCATATTATTTTGCCACAGTTTAGTATATATTTTATAATAGATCAATGTTTTGTCCAAATACATTAACTTCTAACTATGCTAGGATTAACACAAATATTTATCTTTTTTTTTTTGCTTTTAATAAATGGGTAGGTAACTTTATTGTTAGTAGTTTTATATATATGTAAGTGACCTAAAATTTTAGAAAGAGAGAGATAGGAAGACAGAATGTAGGGTTTTGAGAGGAAAAAAACTTGGAAAGTTAGTGAATATAAGAAAGTATTTAAGAATTTATATCCAAATAGAGAACTAAATGGATCACAAAAAGTAAATAGGATATGTGTTCTTTTTTTAGATAGGAAATTGTAGCCACCTGATTAAATTTATTTTTTTGTTAAACTTAATGCAAAAAGTCATTCAACATGATATGGTTGACAATCTTATTTTATATATATATATACATCTTACAACACTAATAGAGTGGGTTGAATATTTATCTACCCAATTACCCTTATAACGTGAAATTTTAAAAATACCAGAGCTTTTAAAGTACCACGTAAAAGAGAGCCAAAATATAACAGCGAACACAAAATATATATTGAGATTATGAGGTTGATGTAACCCTTAAGATTATACCTCTCACTCCAGAGTAATCGGATCGGATGAAATGCATGAAATCAATTTTTATATTTTGTCTTATCACGTAAGTTAGGTCCACCAGAATTATAACAGTTCACCACACACTACAATCAATGCCCAGGGCAACCCATCATTTTTAACTAAGTAATTTCATGAATAATTCATTTTAGGACTTTATAATAAATCAAGTTACTCAAGTTCAATTTAATTAAAAATTTTTCAATAACGCTTTATAGTAAATATGTCAGGTTTTATTATATTTTGAAATTTATTAGTTTTTGTAAGCCCATGTTGAATGACTCACTATTTGCCCTCTTGAGGCCAATTAGTGAGAGGAATTTTTTTTGAACTGCTGTACTTTAAATATTGTATGTTATATTTAAATCTCTTGTACGTAATGAAGAATATTTGAGAGGAGTTATTTTATTCAATATTTTATTGGGTAAATTACAATTACCTCCCTTGAGGTTTAAAGATATATAAGACAACACTCCTCTAGTTCTGGAAATTACACTAACTTTCATAATTTAAAAATTCCATAACCGATTCTCCTGTTTTGTTAAAGTCCCATTAGTCAATTAACAGAGATTGACTAGGTTAAGTTGTGAGTTTTCATAATTTCTTAATCTACCCTTCTAAAATTATTAATAAAAAAGTAAAGCTAATTTAGTAAAAAAAATTAGGACAAAACAAATAATATAGGGTCTTGTTAATATGTGTTCTTATTGCACATTTGAAACTTGTTTTGTTTAGTTGTACAAAGTATTAAAAATTAAAAAATACAAAAATTTCAATCTTAAAAATATAATTTTCAATGCATTGTACAACCAGATAAAACAAGTTTAAAATATGTCGTAAGGGCATGTGTTGGCATTAGCGAATAACATATTCTCCCTTTCTCTTTCTCTCTTCTAAAAATTAGTGCACTACCCAAAACCACCATTGGAGCCACTGTCAACCCACCCCATCTCCATTGTCACACCACCACTAGCAACCTCTTCCATCTCCTCCCTCCACTAGCCACCCTTACCCATGCCCTACATGTGTCTGCACTTTGCACACCCAACGCCCCTAGTAGCACCTAAATCTTCTAGAGCCACAACCACTATTGTATCCTATCATTAAATTGCTCATGCCAAAGTAGCCCCTTTCTCATTAAACGCACAAACCCACTTTTCCCTCACCACAAGTGCAATCCCTTGCCACCATTTGCAGCAGTTATGGGCATTACTTTGAATCGAAGAGAGGTGATTTTTCATATAAATTTTATCTTCAATCACACGATTCGTCTTAATTAGGCTGATTAATAGCTTTTTTAGTTGTCAAAGTTGTGGAACTCACAGATCCATGCAGAGGGACAGAGACAAAGAGTATGATACAATCTTCTAAGAACTCTGGAGAATTTAGTCTCTCCTTCAACTGATTTTTCCTTCCTTTTACCTATTTTGGCAAGTAAGAGAAGAGAAAATTCATATGATGGAGATCAGTGGTCTAATTCGAGGAGACCAACCTCCTTCAGTGAACCAAATTGGTTGCACAAGGGTTTGATAAAATGATTAATACCTTTTGTTTTATTCTCTTTAGCTTAAATAAGCCACTGATTACATAGACTCAATTGACTCCCAAGTTTTAGGTAACAAACCCAATCTATAACAACTTAATTAAATCAACTCTTACTTTCTAGCTAACAACCCAATCAGAAGCTTATCAAAACAATTAAGCAACTCCTATCCAAACAAATTGACTCATTCTGGAGACTCCACGTTAGGCAACATATGGCTGCTTACATGATTATTACACGATTATCCAATTATTAAAATGACCTATAACACTCCCCACTCCTAAAAGTTCCCTTGTCCTCAAGGGAATAGCTCCGAAAATCGCCCATGCATGAGTTTAGCATATACCCAGGTGGCTTCTGCAGGAGAAAGTCCCGTCCAATGAACTAGTATTTCTTGGTGTTTCTTCAACACTCTTAATCCGTGTAGTTTTTGTTTCTCCAGCAAGGTCGCCTTCATCATCCTTTTCATCCTCTATACAACCTTCAATGTAAAATAACTTCTTACAATGGTGGCCTGGTCAGAATTTTTCATCATAGTTGTAACAAAGTCCCTTCTCACGCCTTTCATGTATCTCTTCATATGTCAACCTTTTAATTACCGACATATCCAAATTAGTGGCATTGAAAGTTTGTGCATCTATAAGTCTTTTTGGCTCTGATGAGTATGTCTTACGCTAAGATTGGAGCTTAGTCTCTTAAGGACGTGCTAAACCCATGGCTGCAGAAAGATTAGTGGGCCGAAGAGCTTGTACTTTAGTTATAATAAAATCTTTTAGACCACTCACAAAGCAACTGACTTGTTGAGTTTGAAAAAAATTTTCAGCATGACTGAGAAGCTTTTCAAATTGAGTTTGGTTATCCTGAACAGAACTTGTTTGCTCTAGCTTTGTGAGGTCTCCAAAGAAGTCATCATAATTTGTCGGTCCATATCTAGAGTGAAGGCCTTTCTTGAGCATTTCCCATGTCATCATTTCCTTTTCCATCTTCGTTAGTTGATACCACAATTGAACATCTCCTTCAAGATGGTACACTGCCAAAGGAACTTTCTCATCCTCAAGTGTATGTTGGAATGCAAAGAACTGCTCAACCCAACATATCTAGCTAGTAGGATCATTTCCGCTATGGAAGCGCGAAAAATCTAGCTTGGCTAATTTAGGGGTTGTTGAGTTAATGGCTCCACCGCAAGAACCATTATGCCCATTTTCTTGCTGGGAAGATAAATTTACGCCATGGTCATGACCAATGTTGGTTGCAATCTGGTCAAAACGGGTGTTCATGGCTTCGAACATTTGTTGCATGGACTTAATCAATTGCACTTGCCCAGAACTTAGAATGCCCACTTGATCTTCAAGCTGCTTGAGGCGTTGGTCGTCCCCCATTGCTGGCTCTGATACCAAATTGATACAATATTGTAAGAACTATGGAGAATTAAGTCTCTCCTTTAACTGATTTTTCCTTCTTTTTACCTATTTTGGCAAGTAAGAGAAGAGAAAATTCATATGATGGAGAGGAGTGATCTAATTCGAGGAGACCAACTTCTTTCAATGAACCAAATTGGTTGCACAAGGGTTTGATAAAATGATCGATACCTTTCGTTTAGGGTTTTGCTAACATGTGCCCTAAAGGCATATTTTAAGAATCAATTAATACATTGGTCTTTCTACAAATTTAAAGTTACAATGTAGACATCATTTAAGAGCTATTAATGAGATAAGATACTAATTAATATTGTCTTTTTCCAATACAACTACCAAATAATTTGAAATTCAAACTCCTATGATTTGTCAAAACTACCCTTGAAACATCACTAATATTAATAAATAAAAAATTATTATACCCATGCTTGAATTACACAATTAATATTAAATTTAAAATTATACAATCATAACATAATTTTTATAGTCTTTATCCTAACAAATATATTTACCTACAATTACATATTTAAATATATAACTTTATTTTTTATTCACACAGTTATTTTATTATTGTTTTAATTTTTTTTTCTTTTTGGATTCCGTTGGAATAGAGTGGTTTATTTGTACCGAAATTAATCTAATTAATTTATTTTTATTTTATTACTTGAATTTATGTTATATGTTAATTAGATTAATTTCGGTGCAAATAAACCACTCTATTCCAACGGAATCCAAAAAGAAAAAAATAAATTAAAACAATAATAAAATAGCTGTGTGAATAAAAAATAAAGTTATATATTTAAATATGTAATTGTAGGTAAATATATTTGTTAGGATAAAGACTATAAAAATTATGTTATGATTGTATAATTTTAAATTTAATATTAATTGTGTAGTTCAAGCATGGGTATAATAATTTTTTATTTTTAATCTTAGTGATGTTTCAAGAGTAGTTTTGACAAATTATAGGAGTGTGAATTTTAAATTATTTGGTAGTTGTATTGGAAAAGGATAATATTATTTAGTTTCTTATCTTATTAATAGCTCTTAAATGATGTCTACGTTGTAACTTTAAATTTGTAGAAAAACCAGTGTATTAATTGATCCTTAAAATATGTCCTTAGGGCACATGTTAGCAAAACCCAATAGCTGGCTCTGATACCAAATTGATACAATGTTGTAAGAATTATGGAGAATTAAGTCTCTCCTTTAACTGATTTTTCCTTCCTTTTACCTATTTTGGCAAGTGAGGGAAGAGAAAATTTATATGATGGAGATCAGTGGTCTAATTCGAGGAGACCAACCTCTTTCAATGAACCAAATTGGTTGCACAAGGGTTTGATAAAATGATCGATACCTTTCGTTTATTCCCTTTAGCTTAAATAAGCCACTGATTACATACACTCAATCAACTCCTAAGTTTCAAGTGACAAACTCAATTTATAACAACTTTAACTAAATCAATTCCTACTTTCTAGCTAATAACCCAATCAGAAACTTATCAAAACAACTAAGCAACCCCTATCCAAACAAATTGACTCATGCTGGAGACTCCACATTAGACAACATATGACTACTTACATGATTATTACAAGATTATCCAATTATTAAAATGACCTGTAACAGAGTACTAACCCGAGACCCATCGTTCGAAACTTTGGTGAATTGTTTGGCTTGATTCAATTGCGTGTTTGTGGTTAGAGGTGGTACGTGGTGGTTGTGATAAAAAATGGTTTTGGGTTTTTAAATGGTGCTTTTATATATATATATATATATACACATATAATGAGAAATGGTGATGGTGGTGGCTTATCGTTGCAGTGATGGCTTTGTGTTGTTGGCGACATGGCTGGTTGATTTCTTTGATTGATTTGTTTGGTGGGTGAGCATGGCTATGGACCCATGGTGAAGTGGATATAGCGATTTTCGTGTTACACCTTTTGTATGATATTTCATAATCTAATTCGTATATTAATGGAATCTTTGTACTTGTGACGGTGTAGATCTATTATGGAGGTGAAGGAATGGTGTATCTGGGGATTTGCTGGTTCAGTAAAAATGCAGGATGTTGGGTGACTTTGGGTGGTGATTTGGTGAGGGGATAATGGTTTTGGTGCTGCAACTTGACACAGAATAAATTTTAGTTATAGTTCAATGGATTTTTTTAAAAGTTGAATTAAAATACTTTTAAAATTCTGAGGGTAAAAACGTCATTGATCAATTTTTGTTTTCTCAGTTATTTGACAACCTTTGTTAAAGATGGTTAGTGTAATTTTTAGAACGTGAAAGTATACTGTTTTATATTTTTTTTTAAACCTTAAAAGAGGTAATTAGAATTTATTTTATTTTATCTACCAAGGAGTCATAGAAGATAAGGGAAGATGTTAACCTTATTTTTTCTCCTAATATACATCACTTAAGCAAGAGAAGCCCATAACATCTATCTTATTAATTTGATTATAAATGAATTTGGGTTATCCAAATTTCGTTTGAACTGAAAAGAATTTGAGAACGATTTCTTCAAGACACGATGTTTAATGCAAATGATTATACCTCTTAAATTTTCCTCTCGAATATTTAAATGAATTAAACTGAGCTTCTGAATTTCTAATCCATAAATACTTTCCTTTTGGCGGGAGCGGCGCTTCACGGTTATGGTTGAAGTGGCGCGCATTTTGAAAGGGCCCAAAGAACCCTCGAAAAATTTAAAAATCCACCAAAAGTTTCGTAACGACCCGGACTATGTGTAATTCCCTCTTAGGGCTTTATTGTCCATTCATACCCCCAAAAACATTATAAAATCGTCAATTTCCCGCCAATCCTAAAACCCTAAAAGGAGTTTCTGATCACAATAATTCACTCTCAGACATTCGTCAATGGCCGAAGAAGAAGAGACCAACACGAAGGCCATTCAACCATCGTTCCCGACTGGTCGAGTCAAAAAAATCATGAAACTCGACAAAGACATCAACAAAGTGAACGCGGAGGCCTTATACCTCATTTCGTGCTCCACCGACATGTTCCTGGAATTCCTCGCCGAGAAATCTGCTGGAGTGGCGATCGAGAAGAAGCGGAAGACCGTGAAGCTTGAACATCTGAGAGTGGCCGTCAAGAGGCACCAGCCGACGAGTGATTTCCTCCTCGATTCGCTACCGTTGCCTTCTCAGCCGGCGGATTGCCAGCCGCCGGCCGACCGGACGCGGAGTCGCTCGGCTGATAAACCAGTCCCCGCTGGCACTCGGCGGATCGATGATTTCTTTCACAAGGGCTCTTAGGTTTATTGCCAATCTATGATAACCGTATTTGATTTGATGACCTCGTTATGTTATTTGGATGAAGTGTATGGATGGTGTAAAACAATTTACAAAAATATATACAGATCATTTGATAATGCTGCTTTCAAGACGTTCTATTTTATTATCCATGTCCTACTATCTTCATCAGAAAAGAGAAGAATTGTTGATTCGTCACTGTCTGATGAGAGTGTGGACCTGATGGTAAATTGCTATCATTTGTGATCCAAAGATACAGAGGTCGCACTTTCGTCCCACTTTGAGCTCAATTTACAGTTTTTTTTTTTGTTTGAATTTGTTATTTATGTGTATGTTGAGTTCTGAACTCAGTTTTGTACATACTGGTGCGATATAGCGGAATACTCGCAGCATCACATGAAGGATGAAGCAGCAGTGGCTCTAGTTCGACTGGTTGTTTATGGGGTATGTTGTGTCAGCCATTGCTTTGTTCAGAATGCTGCTAGGAAGCTATAGGTTAGATTGGGGAAGGCTGATTTATTTTGACCTCGCATAGACTCACACCCAATGCCATTTTGATGTTAACAAATGAATGCATAAGTCAGTGTACTAAGGCCTATTCGCTATCCTTTCTGAAGAATAATTTATATTTGCACACTCTATTTATACCAATCCATCAAGCATTACATTTCATTTTCATCCTTCATGCTACACGACCAATCATTTTGTGCAAATACATGTCAGCATGTGCACGAAGGGGAATTGACACGTTCTTTAGTTGTTCTCACGATAGTCATTGCATCATTATAAATTTTCACCATTGAATTAATTGTTGTATCATCTTTTGTATTCCTTGTACTTTTCCAAAATAGTAGTTTTGAATACGATAATGGTATGGAGTATGAACAGCTGGCCATAAGCATTTTCCTGCAGCCAGAAATTGTATTTCACCATTTTATGATTTTCAAGGAACTTGAACTTTTAGCTCGTATCTTGACAGTGCTACACAAAACCTATCACTTTCTCACATCATCTTTTGAATTGAGAGGTAATTATTTGATGTGCGTTTTTCCTTTCATTTGAATATTAAAATTTGTCTCTTTGTACCTACCCATTTTATTAATTCTTATTCGTTTTCTTCTCAATTTTCAATAGTTAACATTTTTCTATTTGTTCATGTTTTTAGTACTGATCGCTTACACGAAGGAGATCATTGCTTTGTGATTTCTAGGTGTAACAATCTGAAGGAGTCATTGCAAAGGCATTTGGAACTACACTTTCTGACTTCGTTGGCATGACTGATTGGGACTATCAAACATGGTAAAGATATAAAAATCAATTAAACTATTCTTATACACAAAGAACGTTTTCTTTTACTCTCCTTTTTGCCTTGTTCTTGATAATCACTTGTGAGAAATACTAATAAGATTACACACCTTTTTCAGAATGTATGTTTGGTTCTATGATGGTTATGTTGAGTCCATTTTTGAAACCATTGATTCTAGTCTCCATTTCTCAAAACTCTGTCCTGCTTTTAATTGTAATAGTTGTGTTCTTTACTGTATGTGTTAAAACTCAGGAGATCAAAATCCTTTCTGCTTCACTCTTATTTGGTTAAAACATGGACAAAGGATACTAGTATTCTAGTGCATACACACAGGGGGAGATGACATGGCAATACACAATTCACCATCAAAGAAGCTCCTTGATTGAAAGCATGTTTCACTGTACTTCCATATGTGAAATTAATTGGTACAGGTAGATTTTTGTCAGCAATTGGTAACAGGTAATATCACATTGTACAGTACAGAATTAAGAAAGCAATCAAAAAATGTTTTATTTGCACATGCTATCACGTATCCCTTGAGGTTCAAGGTGGAGCCCTTCTCCAAAATATGCAAGACATAATTAGAAAGGCCATTATGCAGTCTTGGTTCTGCCTATGCATGACACTGGGGTGGTGAATTAGATACAAACCAAACCTTCAGCAGCATTATTTGCTCAAAATGATTGCTGTTAGACTTAAAGGCTCTAACAGCTGACATAATTACATGATTTTCTTTGTAAACAGATTAACAAACTGAGTTATTATTGTGCAGGATCTATTAGAGACAAGAAGCCTTCTCTAATTTCTTCTACTCTGCGTATTCTTATTATATTTGAGGCCTCATGTATTACTCAAAGTTCAAGGTGATAAGGGGCCAGAAAATGTCGAGACTACTGAAGCTGTATCTTCTGAGAGATGAGCAGCAAGGCCAGTTCGCGCATATAACTTTTGTCTGTGTGCCTTCTTTCGTTCCTTTACAAAGGATATGCCTTGAGTTGCAGAGTTTATGCTATTTGATTCTAGCTGCTGTATACCCAGAGAAAGCCTTCTGTTTAAAGGGGTAGCAATGTTAAAACCTCCATTTAAGCTTCTGTTTGACAGACGTCGATTGCTGGTGCTTGGCCTGGGCCCGAACAAATTTTCTTGCTCAACTACTACTTGACTCTGAAACTTCTTCTTTTCCTGTGGAGAGAAGCCCAACTTTCAGAAAGTAGGTAAAATTGAAATTGTTATAGTGGATTATGAATCTATTTTATCATTTGTGCACATCACAATCTTTTAAGAGCACTGTCCCTGTCCCACCCTGCGCATGCAGGGTGTTTCGGGAGAGTGGGATAGGCTTTATGTTTGCATCTTCTTCTTCTTGAACATATATTTGAACTTACTCTATTTGTAGTTACAATGATACTAACCCTTTGTCTTTGCTTCTCTTCTTCCTTCTCCTGCCTTAACATATTGTACTCTTCCAACATTGCCAGTAGAGGAACCTTAAAACAGCATTCATCACCCATGTAAGCATGAATTTTGTTTATTGTTTGAAGGGCGAAAATGCATAATCAAAAAATACCAAACAGAAATTCTGCTTGCCTCTGCGAGTCACTTATTTTCATGCTTTCAACATGTAGTATGAATCCTTTTTCAGTACTATTTTGTTATTTCCTTTGGACTTGAGATTTGTGGTTAGTGATATAAGTTCATCTGATACTTCTGATTAGTTGCAAAATTATGAAAGTAATTTGCAGTTTCACTATGTTCGCTACTAACTATAGCAGTTTTATATTAATTTTTAATGCCTTACTTAGCAATTTCAGTGAAGTCAATTCTAGTCAAATGGCATTTCTATCATCTGTAATTGAAGCTGGTAAAATAATCTGATAATAACAACAAAACCAGTGTTCGGTTTTTGCATCTAGGTTTGGGCGTGTGGTAGACTGGACCAGATGTTTATGTTTTCTAGTAAAAAAAACCTGCACAGAGATAAGTTGGATTTGTACTTAACTCTCAATCTATGAACATGCCATTAGAATATCTGGAGTTTACATGTCAGCAGCATTGTGTGTTATTAAATTTTTATTGGAATAGTTAGATGCTATGCTATTTCACAACATCTGGACCTCATCACCCCTTTGTGGTATGCAACTGTATCTATGGTATATTGGATTAAATTTTCCAGAGATACTTCACACTGCTTAAGACAACTTGCAAAATAAATACTAAGGAATACTCAAACAACTGAAGTCCTTACCTCATCATATAAGAAAACTTTCTTTCGTTCTTCTTCCCAATCTTTAGTCTTGGCTGTCAGTGAATCCACCAAAGCTGCAAGAAACCATTGCATGAATACATTCTTTTCTAGGTATTTTAATCATTAGTTGGTCCTACTTTCTAATGATCCTTGTGACTCAGAATTTACAAAGTTGCTTTAAAACTGGTTTTGAGGAACAGTACATTGGGCTTTATTTGAGCTAACAGATTCTCTACTCATTGTTTCTTTTCTGATAAGGGATGATGTCCCAACTCATATAGCTACTGATAATTTTAATTACATCTGCCAATACCAATGTTATATAGCGTGATTTCTGCATTTTCTTAGTTGCTTTGTATCTTCTTGAAAAATGTTACTTGTTCAAGTCTGAAGGAAGTTGCTACGCCCTGTTTTGTTTGATAAAATTGATAAAACTTTTCTTGACTGTACCAGGTATTTTGTTCACCATTACTCGGGCACGTTCTGCACGTCTCAGATTCTTGTGAGCACCTCTACTGACTGAATACCGATTCTCATCCTGAAAATATGCATGGGTTAGAAAATAGGTAACAGATAGAGGAAAGTTTGGAGTCAACTAATCATGTAGATCAATAGGTAGGAGAAACTGACCGTACTATATTCTTCCAGCCATAGCTCTTCATCACGCACTGATATCCACTTTTCCACCTTCTCCATTATAACCTTCCTGCTAGAAGCTTCTTCTTTTGCTTTCGATATCTGGTCATCCATGCTCATGAGGAGATCAGCATGGTCAATCTCCCCTTTTTGTAGGCATTAGTCAGTTTGTGAACTAGTATAGTACAATAAAATTACATTGATGTGAAATAAATATTATGTACTCAATCCCACCAGAGTTTAATAGATTTATTATATTATCCATCTCTGACCGCGAAGGGATCTCCATGTGTGATCTATTGCATATCTCCTCGAGTTCCAACTGTTTCTTAATGAAAAGCTCTTTCATCTTGCTTGCTTTCAATTGATCCAGTCTCTTGACTTCAGCGTCAGTCTTGAAACAATTTGAAATAACATCAAATCTTGCTTGTGATGGTGAAGCTTTTTAGAATAGTCAAATACATATGTACTGACCTGCTGGATTATATCAAGGGTGAGGCTTCCAAGAGAGGATACTTCAGTTGATGAAACTGATAAACTGGTGATGTGGCAGAACAATTGACGGTCTTCGTAAGGCGTGTCCATAAGGTTCCACAAGTTTGTCAATGCTTTACCAAGATGGTGAAGCTGCAAAGACCACTCACAATTTATGTAGAAGACTATTCATTCTGCTGATGCTTTCTCTGAGCAACAGCCTAATGATATCTGTTTAAACTTTTGTTTGATGCAGAAGCTTCAGCACTGGCACCATTGAGCCTACTTATTTATTTAAAATCATCATTGACTACCATGAAGAGGGTTTATTTTTACCAAAACTCATTTCGAGGTACAGTTTGTGGATATGTGTGGTTTGCAGTGCATTTCAAAATATTGCTGCTAGCTCCTGCCATTATGATCAAAATTCAAATGATGGTGAGCAAAACAGCATCAATAAGTTTTACCTTCTCTAGTCGCATGCGCTTTTCTTCTTCAAGAGACTCTACTGTGCTGTTTAGTTTAGCCAAAATGCTGTCGCTTATGTTCTTTGAGAGTCCAGACAATTCATTCAAGCTTGGGTGAACTTTTGTGATGATCATCGAGGAATCCATTCCCAATGTGGCAGACAGGTTCCGAACTGTGTTTATATATTTTTCCACTCTTTGGAGTCTGTCATTCTTTGACATCAGAGAAACAGGAGGAAAAAAGTGAGAAGCATTACTTTGATGCACACTCAATTTAAGCCCTCACTAAACAATTTCTGGATTACTGTTATAGTACCTTCTCATTGTGAAGCCTTTGTAGCTCAATTTGGTAGTCCTCGAGTTTCTTCAGTGAAAGATCATTCTCATTGACTTTGATTTTTGTTGACGAACCTTCAAATTCTGATTGACCTGCTATTTCTGCAGAAATTTTCTGAATTTGCCTTTGCGCAGCTTGGAACTGCTTCACCCTCTCTTCTTTCCTCAATTGCATTTCCCGTAGAGCTGGGGTAATTGAATCTAGCTGCTCCTTCAATGTTCCTGTCATTTTCTCTGGCTGTCAAGGACAAAATTTTTATAATCAGCATCATGAGCAGGAATAATTTTTTCTCACTGAAGTCCCCGTACAGCACTGGTTTGCTGGAAATCAACAACAACAAATATGTAATTGGCTCTTTCTTCAGAAAAAGGTAAGAAAGATTTAAGATGGCTTGATTGTTGTCTCTTAGGCCTTTGAAATTGTGCGGGACTTCACTATTATGAGTTTGTAACTTGTTTTACTCGTGCTTATTATTCATAATTTTCACATAACCCCAATACTCCCAAGTATAATGTCTTATTTGTATTTGTTTGTGCAAATCTCTAAATCTGTCCTGATTATATGAATTTATTTAAATACAATACAGATTATTCCCAACATTATTGCTCTGAAGTCTGACCCTGTTATTTTTTTTTCTTGATTTTTTCTATACCGGATTGTTGCTTTGTAGTTATGACTGGTGATTCAACCTTTTGGCAGGTTTTGAAATATATTAAATGCTAAATGAAACAGGATCCTGTAGATGTGGCGGCTCATCATATATGTTCTACCATACTATCATGTTTTCTTGATTGCGTAGGTCCACTAGTTGGTTTCAATGCTAATTTAACTGGATCAACATACCCGTCCAGGGAGAGACCGTTCACCGAGGGACAGAAGGAGGTGAGTAAATTCAGCCTCTGATTCTGCTAACTCCTGATGCAGGTGTGCTCTTGAAATGTTTGCACTGTCAACTTTTCTTCTGTAAACCTCTAGGCATTCCTGCTCTAGGTCCAGGAGAACCTTTTCC
The DNA here is from genome assembly GCA_033060915.1 of Euryodendron excelsum. Lineage (NCBI taxonomy): Eukaryota > Viridiplantae > Streptophyta > Magnoliopsida > Ericales > Pentaphylacaceae > Euryodendron > Euryodendron excelsum. The sequence goes on along the minus strand of CM065378.1, from coordinate 14,686,340 downwards.
CTTTCGAACTGATCTTCTCCAACTTCATCCCATATCATCTGTTTCAGTTAAAAAAAGATTCATTACGAATTCATACGACTGTGACCATTTTCTGTGTATAAATTACTATTAAAGAACTTGCCTGCAATTCCTGGAGCAAATATCCACATGATGCTTCTACCATTGTGGAGCTTCGCATTCCCATTGGCGTTTGAAAGGACCCCATCTGATAGTTTCTTTGGAAAGGGAGAAGCTCTGAAGGAAACCTAGACTCCTAGGGAGAGAGAAGCTTCTTCACAAGCAACCAAAACTTGTGTAGTTTGTGCTATGGTATGAGCAAGTTAATGATAGAGAGAGAGAGAGAAGACACAGAGAGAGAGTGGTGGTGCTTTGGTTACTAGTATTTGCTTAAAAGTTAAGGCTGACAGAGGTTGGTGATGGTGATGGTGAAGCTTTGGGTTCAAGGATTGTCCATTTCTTTTGATCTTCCAGGTTCTTTCTTTCCCTCTTTAGTTATTTTGAATTTGAAAAATTAAAATGAAAACTTACCTCTCTATTTATTCAGTAAAAATGCAGTTTCCTTCTCATATATGATATGATAACGCTTATACTGCATCATTCTCGTGCCCCATACAAGCCCTTTAAGGCTTTGACAGGAACTTGATTCCTAAGCAATCTATGCCTAAAAGGAAATTGGTTAATTCTTTACAGGTTGATCTAGCTGATCTCTACCTCAATACATATATGTATATATATTTTTACCCTGTTCTGATTGCCTGGGGAATGGATCACAGCAAATTTTCACAAGCAGCGGGGTCTAGAGTCCAATCCATGTAGGTTGTGATGGCTAAATCTTGATCAGATAGATATTGGTCACCTTTAAGATCAGACCATCAACCCTTTGCAATTTATATGATTTTCCCCTGGTGCCCTATCAACTCACTTTTCACCTTGTTTGCCACCACACCCATAGAAAATATTTCTTTTTTTTTTTCTTCCTTTTTATGGTTGATTCCACGGTGTCCCTATTTGATTGGATCCAGATTTTCGGATCAACAGTCCCATCATTTTGAATCTTTTTCTTATCCTTTTTTCCTTGATTTATTCTTTCATTCTAGCTTTGATATCACCTTCATTAGGCATCATCATCCCATGATTTAAGAATTAATAGCATCTTATCCTTGACAAAACCCTCCACCTCCCTCACCTTTTAATTGGACTACTTTTAATTGAGCAGTCTTTTTCTCTCAAGAAGCCTCTTAAAGAAGGGTTCAATTCTAAAAAGAGAGTTTACCTTTTCTAAACATTATTCTAGTATTGATTAACGAATCTTTCATGCCAAGTTCATCTTGTGTATATTTTAGCTGAATTGAGCAGTATTCTAGTGGAGAGAGAGAGATTGGAAAAGAAGATATTAGGAGTGTTGTAAGTAATAATAGCGCGAGTAACCGATTCATTGAGTAAGAACGATAGCGTCTAGTACGAAAATGCTTAGGGTAAAAAGCTGAGAGTCATCAGAGCATTATGGTCTTGGTGGGCTTAATCTGTAGTATTTTATTCGATATGAGACAGAATATAAATGGATTTCACGTTTTTTGTTAGATCTGGTCTTGTATTGATCAAGTTCTTAATATCTACTTTATACAATATATATACATATATGTACATGTCTACAGAAATAAAATAAATATATAAAATTTTTAGGGGAATGCGAGTAATTGGGATACTAAAGAAAATGTTCATATCATATTGAACGATTCCATTTGCTTAATATTGTTTAAATAAGGGTTATATTACTAATCGTGAAGAAATTTTGGTGTCTTGAGGCACCATAGATCCTCTATGCTAGGTGGAGTTGAATAATCTAATAGAACACACGGTATGGCCATGGGTTGCACTAAGAGCACTGAATAATTACTCCCAGTAGTGTCAACCCTCGATCATCATGCGATTGCGTCATCGTATGTTTATCTACACCCAATCCCATTTTGTCACCGGGGACTTATCATCTGCATATTAAAATGGTTATAAAATCAAAGGCCCACATAAAAACCCATTCGCTGGACCAGCGAGGCCACACAAAAGCCAGCTTGGCTGCCCTCTCTCTCTCGTTTTGTTTGCAACCCTCCAATCTCATGTATTGCTTACACAAGTTCGATTTATCATAATTTTTTTTCTCATTTGAATTCAAGTGTCTGATTAGAATTTCTGGAATTATGGTGATTGGTAAGTTTTATTGTCAAATTTTTGTTAACATTTTGATTCGATCGTGGATGCTAGGTCATCACTCATCACTGGTCTGGTGTCAGACCCCCCAAAAAAAAGAAAAAAATCACTGGTCTGGTGGTTCACTGATTAATTTTTCGTTTGCTTGTTTTCTTAGCGTATGAGACTTCTTTGCATCGAATGAAAAAGGTATTGGCCAATTTTTCAGAACTGTGGAGATGTTGGAAGAATCCCAATTTGGCTAAGCTTTCGTTTTCATTTTTTGTGTTGTCATACCAAAAAATAAATAATAAAAAATTGTGAACTTCTTGTTTTTTGGATTCTTATAAAAGAAAAAACAATTCCGAAAACTTAAGACACTCACTTCCCCCCTAAAACTGGAGTGCCTTTTTTTTTTTTTTTTTTAAATTTTTCTCAAAAACAAATTTTGAAATTGGTTAATCAAATGCTGTTTCAGTGAAAACCGATTCTGAAACTAATTTGTCAAACACTATTTCGATGGATTTCATAAAACAAAAACAGAAAAGTGTTGTCTTTGAATAGCAGATTTGGAGTTCCCATAAATGTTTATATTAGATTTTGGGCTAAACGAGGATGAAAATCGCATTCAACAAGGATCCCTGAAATTCTTCATTTTTCAGTGGAGTACTGATCAGTTGAGTACTGGTAACCATAAATAGGAAAATCTGAAACAAAAAAATTTCCATAATGACTTTAATTCATTCCTCTGATCCGACTTACATCCGAGCTTTCAAACACTGAATTGATGAGAAGCAAAAGCAAAAAGACTCTTCCTTCCCATCCAACTTTCTCGAGGGAAAGTCAGTGTCCTCTAAATACTTTCCCAGTACACAACCATTGGGCCACTGCATAATGTAACAGATTAAAAGCCATTGTAGAGAAAGGAGTCAAGATGAGTATTAGTAATGGAAAGAATAAACCAATTGGAGGCTTCCACCTGAAAGACGGGAGAGATTATGCACTGCTTCAGGGTGGCTGAAACTAACAGAGAAGGCTATAAGAGGGCATGTCTTCGATCTGTAGGACATCATCCATTAGAAGTTCCTTCTCAAGCTGAGCCCTAGTAGATTTCAAAACATCCTGCAAAATATAAAACTTAAGGATTACCCATCTACAACTAGTACCCAGCACAGAAAAACCAGAGCATGTAAGCACAAAAAAAAAGAAAAAATGAAGCAAGAGCTCTTTGCTCAAACTATTCGCATATGAACCCTAGATTGCCAGAAGTCATGTTTTTGTGGAATCAGCTCGCTTCAAGTTAATTTGACCTTCCAAGAATAAATTATAAGGCGATTCACTCACATTGAACTCCATGTATGTGGCATTTCTCTCGAGCCATTGCTTGTCCATAACCACGAAAGCCACACAGTAAAGTAAGTCGAATGCCCATTCATTTTCTGAAAATGCACAAAAAATTCTAATTAATTTCAAAGCCATGAAAACTTTATCTGCTGAGTGTGTATGAAATTTAGGGCTGCAGCAGAAACATAAACTAAGATCATCAACACATCTGGTGTCCTATAGAAAATAGTTTAGATCAAAACTAGCCTCGAACCATCTTTTCCTACATTTGAGCAGAGTCATGGAAGGCTCTTCAGAACAAAATTCTATTGTTTGGAACGGCTACAAGGATGCAGTTGCAGGATCTTACCTGACAATATCTGCAAGAAAACTGCTCTGACAAACGTCCTGGGTTTTGCTGCAAGTATTAGAAAACACTTGCATTAGCAGCCCCACAAAAAATTGATAATAATAATAAATACCATGCCAAAATTAGAAGAAGAGTTTTGAATTCATTTAGCTTAGCTCAAGACCAATAGAATACACATTTAGGGAGGGGCCCCAGAGGGTGAGTTACTGTCTTTTTGCATTTTCTGTATTGAGTTGATCAAATATTTTATGCTCTGAATAAGAGAGAATTTTCCCCTTACTGGCATCTAGATCAAGCATTTGCATGATCATGAATGTGATATTTACACCAGCAACAGCAAATGGATATTCCCATGCAGCTCCCTTGCCTCCTTGCTTTTTCAATAGATGCTGGAAAGACGTCTGCAGAAAAATAAATGAAAAGGAAAACTTAGACAAACATAGTGTTTTAGATATGTTGCATAGTTGCAAAAGATCAGCCACTTCAGCAAAGGGCTGCAGCTCTATACTTCAGTCGTTCCCACTTAGACAGAACTGTTCCTAGTGTGAAGCTTTGAGCAGTCAGTCAAATTGAATGATTTGAAACAAAAACCTGTTGGTCATTTATAAAGGACCTCTCAGAAGTAGTTGTGTCGTGAAGAAAAAGTATGTCTTGGAAAATTAGGATCTTACTGAAAATGTCTTGGCAAAAAACAATAAGTTCTCCAAGGAAATGAATCCAGCTCCTCTGTTCAACACGTGAATTCAAACAAATAAGAAAAAAAATGCCAGAAAAATATTGGAAATCAAATATAAAACAAAGGACCAAAAGATGACAAAGCAAAAAAGCAACCTGAAATCAGTTGATGGATCTCTGCCTTGCCAACCCATTTCTTTCCATTGATCAGATACTAAACCATGGAGCTGTTGCCCAGGGTATGTGGCAGACCATAGAGCTTTCAAAGCTTCCTGTGATTGTATAAATCTCGCAAGCAACTCAAACAAATCATTTATCTAAATTTGGAAAAAGATATTGGGAAAATAGTTTGGTTATTGTGTCCTATGTCATACGTCTGGACGTGGTCAAATAAGAAATTTCTGCTTTGGATGCTCTGTATTGAGCTCTGTAACAAATCTATTACTAAGTAACAAAAATGTTTACAACACATTCAGGGGCAGAAAACACACCTGATGTTCTACTCTAGAAGCATCAAAGTGAACCTTCATTCGATGCTTTAACCTTCTTAGTCTCTCTTCCTGCACATATTTATTTAATTTTTATATCGCATCACATAGCAAACATAAACAGAATCAGAAGGACAAATGCAGGAATGGCTATATATTCCCTGACATCATCACATATAAATTCATTTCCTGAAGGGGTTTTTCTCTTCAACACTGGAATTTTAGAAGAAAAGCAAGTAGGAATAGATGAAATGATACTCCCTCTTTTTTTCATGAATGAAATAAAGAAAGGAAGAAAAGGAGTCACATAATAACTAACTCACTAAATCAGGAATAACTATTCATTAGAGGAACTGCTTATAGCTACAAGCTTATGTACCTTAAGGCTTAAACCCAATGCCACAAACTTTATATGAGTAAACAGTACAATTGTATAGACAGAAACGGCAGAGCTTCTCAACAGAGCAGAAACTGAGAAGGAACTCTATCAAGTGGACAGGGGATGTTATGTTAATTGCAAATAGATATAATATATCAAAACAACACACTAAAATTGATGTATTCAAACTTTGCTGTCTGCTCAAAGTTTTCTTTACAAGGCCAATGGAGAGAGAGAGTGGCTGTTGGGGGGGGGGGGGGGGGGGGGGGGGGGGGGGGGGGGGGATTCATTTGATGGGCTCCCAAATAGCTGAGGTAGGCATTTCATAGTGATATTCACAAAATAACCTGAGAAACTAAGCCAAAGAAATTCTTCAAAAGACAAGTCGCAAAGAACTACAAGTTCAGTGAGGCACAAGAAAAATTCAGTAAACTATGAAACATATTGTATCTACAATTGCACTAGTGATGGAGTCCTTCAAATGGACAAAGTTTAAAATAAGCTTCTGAGCAATCTAGAGCTAAAATCAAACCAACAAAAGCTAAACATGGGCAAAGTTCTATTAAAACTTGATCAAAATCACTCCAAATTCAACCTAGTCAAGATAGAACAGCCCCTCAGCTTGGCTCCTCTCTTTTGCATCCCCACAAATAGGTAGAAAATATGCTGCTTGATCTTTAGCCTGAGGAGAAGTAGCAATTCTTATGCCTTCCTCAAAATAAGAGAAAAAAAGAGATAGAGAGAGGTTTTCATTTCAAATATTATGCTAAATAGTTCAAAGATTGTCAGTTCTTCATTGTCAAACAAAGAGCCAATTAATTGGACAAAATCAAAAGAACAACATTTCCAAGGTTCTTTTCTCTTCCTTACTTCAACACTTTGGTTGGTTCTAGAATTTCTCGGGAGAAAGGAAAGGGAAAATGAAGGATAGAAGTTTAATTCCTTGCTTGTGTTTGTTTAGGCCAACAACATGAGAAGCAAATGAATAGGCATTACTCAAAAACCCATAAAAAATGAACAAGTACAACTAATTTTATTCCTCCTTTTTCTTTCCTTAATAAATCCTAGATCCAAACATAGCATAAATGTTAGAGATCATTCATGCTCACCTGTAGGGGTGTCAAATTGATGCAAATCCGTTCATAACTTCCCTTGCGCTTGAAGCAAACACAAGTGAGGCCTTTCCCCATCCGAGTTGGTGTCCCACAAGCTGCATCATCTGCAATCAACCAGTTGACTTTTGCTTTAAAACCTAGGATTCCTAAATCAGTTAGACTATCTAATAAGTAATTATCATTGCTTGATCAATTTTAGGACCTTTTGTGCAACACTAGGAAAAAGAAAAAGAAGATAGCCCACAACATACATCATTATTCAATGGGGAAGCAGATTTTAGTGGGAAAAGCAATTATTCATTTTCTGATATGGCATGTCAGAAGTGGTGAGGACCACCACAAGACATGGTGATTAAGGACCTGTTACACCTTCATCATGGTGTGCAGGATCAATTTGGCTGTGAGACAAGTAATCCTTGATTTGTTTGTCGGCTGTGTCACACAAGAAAATAATTCTGAAAATAAAAGAAAGTGGAGTAAAGGGAAACAAAGCTGTTTGGATCGATAGAAATCCTTCGCTATTTACAATGCCTGAAATTTTAGGTACTTGCATAGTTTCTAGTTTCTCTCTGTATTTTTTAGTAGGCAAGTGGAATTACTCGAATAGTTTCTGAAATAGAAATATTAACACACTGGTAAATGCTAATCGCCAAAATGCAGCTAATTTGGTGGAATCATGACCTGGACTGAAAATACTCATCATCTTTCTGCAAAAGTGTCATTTTCCCAATTTTAATCTAGAGAAAAAAAAAACTTAAATTTGTTGTTTCAACTGCATTAGATTAAATAGAAGCAAGAAGCAACTATCTATCTTTGCTTGTTAAAAGTAGAAAAAATGACAGATAACTTAATTAATTAACTATTGAGGTAACCCGAAATTGCCAAAAAGTAAAATCTAGAAAAAGTACTAAAAAGTGAGGAATTTGTTCGAAATAAAAGAAAATTCCAAAACTGTAAAAACTCATATGCTCAGAATAAAAAAAAGATGATGCTTTTAAGAATAAAAAAAGTTATTGAAACCATACGATTGCAGAGAAAACCACCCCCCATCTGCTTGCAATTGAAAATAAGCCTCGCAGCAAAACAGAGAGACAGAGAGAGTAAGATAACCAATGTCGAATCGATTCTAACACTGCACAAGGTATCGTATCTGCGCCATCCGGAATGGAAACTGAAAATTGATCAGCTTACAATGAAACTTTTTTTGCAAAACAACTAATCGAAATCGTGCTGGTTCGAATCAATCAAACCATCAAGCTCGCAGATCCCATAGATTCACCCACGCTTATATACAGTTATAAAACATATAGACACGTATATATATATGTACGTATAGATTAAGAGAGAGAGAGAGGTAATGAGTACTTGGAGAAGCAGAAGAGTGAGCGCATCTGGAGACCGATGATGGAGGGAACGTACGGATAGCGACGCAGCTTCCCTGAGTCCTCTCAACGCTCATTGCCACCGGGAAGTTATCCTTCCTCTGCAATACCTTCAAATTCGATCCCTTCGCAACATACACTGTCACACAGAGAGAGAGAGAGAGAGAGAGAGAGAGAGAGAAGAGGTTCGTCGTCTTGTTCGTGACCCTTGGTGGTGAGGGTGAGTGTTTTAAATTGCGGAAGGACGAAAATACCCCGACATGTTACTTGACAGCACGTTTGGACCTTGGGCAAGAAAAGAGAAGGGTCTTTGATTCTAGTAACTATGAGAGAAAAAGAAAGGAAAGAAAGGAAAAATATAATTACTCACTCTCTCTTCCTCCCTTGTTTTTTATTTATTTATTTTGTAAAATTAAGTAATAGAAAATATATAATTTTTTTGTTTTCTCTTTTGTTTCCTTTCACAAGTTTTACATAGGCTGTTAATATTATTTTCTAATTTTTGTACAAGTCTATTCTAACGTTAATATCGAAGTTGAAAGTGTTACTTTCACAATTAACTTAATATATATGAAGTGATCTTTTGATATACTATTGAAACAACAATTTTAACTTTGATATTATCTTTGAAAACCAAAAAACTTTAACAAATAATAGAAAGTAACGGTACGACCTACTTTCTTTTTTTTATGAAAAAAATTGTTAAACAAGAGCTAAATACAAGCAGGAGAATGACAAAAAAAAATGATAAAGGATAGCTTCAGTGGAAGGTAATAGAACCCCTGAGCAGGGAGAGACTTTCGCTTGCAAGCCATTGTCACTTAATGAGCTGTTTGGCTTGAAGATTGAGCCGACCATTGAAAGGACATATCTAACTCCATAGCTAAGTTTTTAATATCAGAGAAAATGACAATAAATCCAAGGGAGAAACACTTACGAGACGCACATCTTCACGACCAGGATATTATCACCTTTAACAACAACATTGAGACACAAGGGTCCTAGTTTAGTATAAGGTTCTAAGCTCTAATCATTCTCTTCAAAAACACTTTTAGAGATTCATTCCAACAATTATTGTCTCTAAGACTAGAGGATTTATGTGTTAAAGACTTATATATACTAATAACTTATTTGGAACTTGAGGGAGGCTAGAGAAAAGAAATAAAAGAGAAAAAGAAGGAAAAGTATTTTATCTCTCTTGTTTGGTTTTGTAAAAAAAAATAAAAGAAAAATTAAAGGAATAAGAGAGTGAAAGAAAGAGAGTGATTTATATTTTTTCCTTTCTTTTATTTCCTTTTCTCCTTCCTTTTCTCTCCTAGGCAGAATAAAAAAAAGAGAAGGGAAAAGGTCTTTCCTCCCCCAAATTCCAAACAAGTTCAAAGATATAGAACAATGGAAGGAAGAAAGCCGGACACAAAAAAAAAGGGAAATTTGACAAGGGTATGAAGTAGGACTGGGATACAAGTGACATTATAGGGAAAGTGAAGGCCAATATGTAGAAAACAAACATGTCAGCTAATGTTTTTGGACTATCAACGATGAAACTGTGCATGGAGACAAGAAGTCCACAACAGTCACATGGCAGGCCGATCACCGAACCCCGACCGCTGACATAAAGAAATTGGGAATTTCGTAACTACAAAAAAAAGGACAGATACATACTAGGGAGGTGTTGTTACCTCTAATCCCCACGCGCATCCATAGGACGTGAGACACACATTCCATTGCCAGGGGCAGGGAGGTAAGTGCCCCATGCAGTCAGTGACCATCTCTCAAGTGATTTTTTGGAGCTCTGTATTGAAAAGAAAGAGCTTTCTGTGAAATATTTACGTGCTCCATTCTTTTCTTTTCTTTTCTTTTTTTAATCAGAGCCATTTGGACTCATTATTAGCGAGTAAATTTATTCGAAAGATGATAAGCACTTAAGCACAAATTGCTCATTTGAGTAGTTGCTGTCTTCAGAGTTCAAAGTTATCGATATCGGTATGAGACTCATGTTCGGGTAATGCTAATATTGTATAAGAAGTACGTTTCTACTTCATGTTTTTTTTTAACTGAGCGAATCTTGTTAAAAATTTTACATAATTACCGAGGTCAACAATTGAGCATTTTTAATTGTGACAGGTGTGAATCCATTGATTTTTCAAAAAAAGAGAAGACTCTCCGAACTAGATTAACCTGATTGGTTGTATATACTAATTTGCTTTCAATGTTAATGGACTACCAACCAAGAATATATTCATAACTCAAACGATATTTGATCCTAAATATCTAGTACCGTCTACCAAATGGCTTACCGGCAAAATTGCATTGCTTGTGCATTGGGCTATGAGACTCCCAACAAGGAGTCCCAAATTTGGTCTTCATATTCAACAACTCAACCAAACCTTAAAAGTACAAAGTTTGTAATCTTTGGACTGTCAGTTGTTTGAAAGTAGCCATATGGTAGTAGTTCACTGTTGTTGTGTCTTTTATTTTTAAGTTATTGTTCTTTAAGATTGTAGCTGTGAGATTGAATCAGTGACTGCCAAGTGCTATAACTTCTTGGACCTAAAAAAAAAAAGTGCTATAACTTCAAAACAGTTTCCAGAGCTTTTGTCTTTGTTGAGCCTTTAAAGTGAGGCAAAAAGCCTTATCGTTGTTCGGCGTTCATGAAGTCAACCACGCTGCAACCATATATATATATGTATAGTTTGCTTTTATGGCACCACGTGGCATATTATTAGGCATTGATTTCTATGTGGGCTAAAGGTTAAAAGTGTCCATATTTTAAATGTTTTTTTTACAATAAAGAAAGCAAGTACAATATTCTTACAGGTTGGGTTTGGTGAACAAAATAGAAATGCCTCAACCACCAATGGTAATTTTTGCTAGTGGGCCGAGCCCCGATTTTGATCCTTCGACTTGAGACACTAATCCAATGTCATTTTGTTTCGTGAAATGTTAATCTTTCTGAAAAAACAAAAAGTGTACAGAAAATTCTATTAAAATCATAGTAGTAGATGTTTGTCTTAAAATAAAATATTCACACTCACACACGACATTTAGTACAAAATTCATGTATAAATTTTTTGATTATATAACATTACCCTCAATGACTATTTATCAGAAAGTGAGTTCTTATTTCACAAAGATTAAAGAAAAGAGCAGCCAAGACTATGAAGCACAGACATCATAGGAAAGCTATGGTTTCGCCTGCTTTTGGCTGACGGAGGAGCCTGCAGAGGGTGAGACCATCGGCAATGGAAATGTGGGATATGTCGATCCGAGAATCAGAAGCTAAGAAAGTGTTCAACTTTCGTAAAGCATCCCTTGCGGTGTCCTCTTCTTCGTGCTTAGAAGGGGTAACACTGCCATTCCAAAGGGTGTTGTCATAGGCTATAATTCCTCCAACCTTAACCAATTTCAAGAGGAGCTCATGGTAGTTGATATAGTTTTCCTTGTCAGCATCCACAAAAGCAAAGTCAAATGCCCCTTCTTGTTTCTCCTGCAATGCATTAGTAAGAAAACTTGAGATCAATCATCCTTCCCATTCTGTCACACCCATTCTATCACACCCAGTTGGTGCAGTGTACATTTTTTTTTTCTTTTGATAATTGAGTCGGCTTGTGGGAATGTATAGTTCTCAGTTCCACACAAATTGAATAATTATCGGATCAAAGACCGTGGTGGTGGCCTCACATAATTACTAGTACCTAAGAGGTTTTGAACCTTAGACTTGAAGAGAGTAAACTCCCAGACCCTAGACCTTGACCACCAGGCTAGGTCAACCCTCATGGGTTTGGTTCAGTGTACTTATTTCCTGTCAAAAGCAAATCTTCCACACTTCGAATTTTAGAAAATTCAATACCGTGAGTGGTTTTTACAATACCCAACAGATAAAAAATAGTCCCAATGGTAAGTAACTTTTTTAGCCAACTGGTAGAAGAACTGAAATATGGAAAGAAAAGCTATTTAGCCAACTGGTAGAAGAACTGAAATATGGAAAGAAAAGCTATCTCAGTGACGGTAAATCATATATTGCAACAAATATGTGAAAGTCGAAGGCATCAACTTACATCTGTGAGAAGGTTATTTAGAACAGTCATGGCATCTGATTGAATATAGTTGATCTTATGCTCCACACCAGCCTTCCTGATAAATGGCAGTCCTACCTCATAAGCTTCTCTACTTCGGTCAATCGCTATTACCTGCAGAAACGAATTCCAAATTTTAGCTCTCTTGAGGTTTGATATTTGTTATAATTAAAGTTGCATTTAGGCTTATTGGTTTATATAAGAACTTGCCTTGCCATCATCTGGGAGTGCAAGAGCAGTAGTAAGGAGAGAATAACCAGTGAAAACTCCAATCTCCAATGTCGTCTTGGCATTCATGATCTTTAGAAGCATTGACATAAGCTGTCCTTCATCAGCAGGAACGCTTATTAGACTCCTGCAAGACAAACGATTCCTATTAATGTAAAGGACTTTTCTCTAACAACAACTTGACAATAAGCATTGATCATGAGAAAGCTGGCATCTTTAGACACTAAAAAAGAATGAAAGTGCATAGCTGAGCTATTTTTATGGATATTCAGGGGCTTGAGGACTATCCCAATTGAAAACATACCAATCCTTGTACTTATTGACAGTGGCCTCTCTGAGTTCCTTGAGTTGCTGATGCTCTCGGGGATAGGCACTAGTTTCCAAAATGTACTGAAAATACATTAAAGGTTGTTTTAGCAACAGCATGCTAAAATTATGAAATCCCATAGTTTGATAGATGAAACTGTATATATAGTTGTTAGTAGTAAATCATCCACACCCCACACCCCCAGGCCACCCACTTTCCCCCAATCACCGCCGCCCACCCAACACACACACAATGTATAAGGATAGTGATCATAAGTTATATCATTGATAAGAAGACGAAGCCAGGTTTTCCAGCGTTGGTTTAAAGACTCTGTTACACTTCATTTGGAACCAGTAGTGGAGCCACTATGTGGCCAGAGGGGGCAAATGCCCCCACTCAAATTTTGAAAATTCAACTTTTATGCATAGTTTTTTAAATTCTTTTTAATTTGGCCCTTAAAAATTTAAAAATGCCCCCCTCAAATTTTCAAACATTTCACGTTTATGTACAGTTTTCAGAAATATTTTTAATTTTTCCCTTTAAAATTTTATAAATGCCCCCTTAAATTTTCAAATATTCTATTTTTACCTACAATTTTAGAAATATTTTTAATTTTTGCCCACTAAAACTTTGTAAATGCTTCCTTAAATAGCTAGATTGCTTTAAAAACCCATATATATGTGTGTGTGTGTGTGTTTATGAAGTAGTATACAATATACATATACAAATGAAAAATCAAGTGTCTTATTGTTGATTAGAATTTTTTTTTTATTAGATTTAACGGTTGGCCCCTGAATAAATTTTCTAGCTCCACCACTATTTGAAACTTGGATTTTTCGTCGAAAAAGTAAAGAAAAAGAAAAATGTAAGAAAAAATAGAATAAAAATATTTTTTAATTTTGTTTTCTTTTCCTTCATCTTTTTCTTTTCTTATTGAAAATCCTGGCTCCCAACGGAGCATAAATGAAATGAAAAATTATGTTTTTATTCTTAAAAACCTAAATTAATTGGACATGGGTAAGCATAGACCTTGGACCTTGGGTCACAGACAAATCATACCACAAATAAATAAAAATAAGGTCACATTACAAACAAAAATAGAATATCTTTCCACAGAATAGAATATGCATGGGAATGATATGTGTGTGTGTGTGTGTGTGTGTGTTCTGGACATGAGAGAAGCTATCCAAATTTCAGAATTTGGACCAGCTTGGACTCCATTTTGCAAGGTGCTGGTTGGTAAGTCCATGAAATGGACCTGATGGATTAACATTGTGTTTCACAAATTGATCACAGTTTGATCCAATTCCAATGGGTAATATGAGTAACTAATTAGAGAGCCAGCCTATTTTAGTTTTGCCCAGTTCTTCAATGCACCAGAAACCCATTCAAAGTTGGTTGCCAACACCTTTTTATTAGCGAATATTTGTATAAAACCAAGCCCTATTTTTTTGCCTCTAACCAAACGTTCTCTCTCTGTGCATATGTATATACATATATATATATATTTGAGTATCCCAAACAGTCCCTTAGTGAAAGCAGTTCGTACAATCCGCAATTGGATCAGACCCTCGAAAAAAAACTTGGAATAGGTGCATGAGATCAGAGGAGGGCAAACATAAAACAGAAGAAATTAAGGAAGAGAATTTGAATGAGAGCAACCTCAAAAACCGCATTTGCAATGAAGAACCATGTTGATTTGTCTAACAATTACGAAGTACTGAAAATCAAGGAAACTAACCTTCGTGAGGGCTTCACTTTGGAGGATGCTCTTCATATTTGAGGGCTTCACTTGAGGTTTTAACACTTTCTGCTTCGGCCGGTGGCGGAACACTCCCGGCCAGTGGCGGAACCAGTGGACTGATGCCTTGAGGTTTGATAATTGGTAGCGGATGTACATAGGTGTGGCCGATGTACATGGGTGGCTAAGTGCTTTAAGGCGCCACGTGGCACATTATCTGATTCCTTTGTAATTTCTTTTTGGGCTGTGCATAGGGAGGCTACGGCCAAAAAGCCCAAAAAATTATAGTACTTAAAATTTTTTTAAAACTCAATTAATTTAATGAGCGAATTTAAAAATCATCTTTGAAGTTTGATTCGGCCAAAATATATAAAAAAATAATATATTTTAATATTATATATATGTATATGTAATTAAATTTTAAGTTATTTAATATTATTTACAGAAAAAAAATTTGTATGTTAAACAAATTTTATATTAAATGGGTGGATTTGAAAATTTAAATTTTTTAATTGGGGTCTGGGATTTGGTTTTGGGCCGATAGAAATTTTTTTTTGTGCAAACCTTGCTTGAGCTCGGACTAGGCCGCCCAATATTCACTTCTACCTATACATCTAATACATGTTTTTTTTTTTTTATAAAAGAAACATTGAGCTTATATTAAAAGTGAAAAGCGCAATTACAATAGTCATGTTATGCGAATAGAATTTTTATATAAAAAATTAATGATGTGGGTATTTGTAGGTCTTTCATTTTAAACTAAAATACATAATTTTAAAAATATCATTGCTACATCCTTGTGGTGTTTTTTTTTTATTTATAAAAATTCTATTTGAATAGACTTTTTCATTACAATATTCTTATGAGTAATGCTATACTATCAAAAAATTTATACAAAATTTCAATACAAAATGATATGGTTAAATGAGAAACTTGCACTTCAAAATATAACATTCCTAATAATGCCTCTTAATTTACAAATATGTTATTTACATATCATTTTATAAATACTTTGTACAACTTTTTTTGAAGAATAACATTTTTCTATTTTTAGAGATCAAGGGGGTGAAGTGATTATTCATTACTCTTGGATCACCCTTACTCTTTCTCTTAAGTAGATCTGATAGTTATGTTTGAGACTCACCTAGCATAAAACTCATTACTTCGATCGTGAGAAGACTCCGCCTCTTAAGTGGGTTGATAGTTATGTTTGAAATTCACTTAGCAAAAAACTCATTACATCGATCGTCAAAAAAACAAAATTGACATGACACTCCAAAACCATTAGAATAATTTTTAGTGGAGATGCAATAAGGGCAAGATTGACGTGATATTTCAAAACCGTTAGAATAATTTTTCAGTGGGGGTGGGTGGATGCCAAAGCCAATCCTGAATTTGGTGAGACACCAATGGGGGGTCAATTTGGTAGTGGGTCAAATCCAGTGCCATTTTGCTTCTAATGCCTGTGTATTGGATACTTTTTGGGATCAAACAAGATCAACAAATGGATTGAGAAAGTGAGTTCTTGTTTTACTAAGATAAAAAAAAAAAACAAAAAAAAGACAGCCGAGACTCTAAAGCAAGGAGATTGCCTATGGTTTCGCCCTGCGTTCAACTTCTTTCTTTTTGAAGTTTTCGGCTAACGAAGGCGCCTGCAGAGGGTGAGACCATCGGCAATGGAAATGTGAGATATGTCGATCCGAGAATCAGAAGCTAAGAAAGTGTTCAACTTTTGTAAAGCATCCCTTGCGGTGTCCTCTTCTTCTTCGTACTTAGAAGGGGCAACACTGCCATTCCAAAGGGTGTTGTCATAGGCTATAATTCCTCCAACCTTAACCAATTTTAAGAGGAGCACGTGGTAATTGATATAGTTTTCCTTGTCAGCATCCACAAAAGCAAAGTCAAATGCCCCTTCATGTTTCTCCTGCATCATGCAGTTGAAAAACTTGAGGTCATTTCATCATCCTATTATACCACCCCAACATGCAGTGTATTTATTTCCGGTCAAAAGCAAATCATGATAGAGTTTAAATTTTTGAAAAATTATTTAACATTTTAAGGGTATCACATCCTTTTTGTTGCATCACTCATAAAATGATGGAGTCCCTCAATAAATAGAGTAAAAAATATCTCACTCAGTAAAGAAGGAACCCATCCTATGTGAGTGGATGAACAAGGACAAATGGTATTTTTGGAGAGCTAAATAATTTCTCAGTAGCCAAACAACTAGTAAATGTGATTTTTGGAAAGAAAATCTCAATGAAGGCTAATTAGTGATCTAATTGTCGTAATCCATAATTAGAGATGTGTGCATATGCTATTCGTGTGCCAAAAAAAAAAAAAATTCACCTAGCGACTAATGCTAGGTATGGATTTTGAATTTATCAAGAGAAAATAAAAGGTAAAGAGAAAGTAAGAGAAAAAAGAGAACGAAATAAGAAATTCTAAATTCCTACTTATTTTTTTTAATGTTATTTTAACTCTTACTTTCTCTTACAACTAAACATAACATGTAATTTTATATCATTTTTTCTTTCCTTTTCTCCTAACAAATTCTTAATCCAAAGTGTTGACTAGAAGGAAGGAAGGAAATAATGGGAATTGTGATTGTACCCTTAAATCATGGGATTTACCTTAAATCTTGCGACATGATTTGATTGTGGGATTCTCCCCTTATTTCGGTAGTTGTATTCCTTATATTTTGAGGGCTTATTCATGAACTCCATATGAATGAAATGCTCGACCTTCTCCGTGTGAATGTAGGCAATGGATATAGGCACCACTGCTAAACTACATTATACTTTTACTTCTTTCTCTTCTTGATAGTTTTATTATTTTTAATTCAAGTAGTCAAAAAATAAAGGGGAGTGAAAGAAAACTACCATGGCGGCCGGGTTAAAACCACCCACAACCATTTGGTAATTTTTATCAAGTGAAAAGTGTGAATTTACATATCTACCTTTCAAATCAATAAATGTTGAAGTCATGCGAACCATGATAAACACATTTTTAAAGGTGTTTTGGTATAAAAGTAAATATATACAGCTTCAAATTTGGGAAGACGCCAATAAATATGTTAATTACATACCTGCATGTGCTGGGAACAAAGTTTAAGCCATGGACTTACATTGGTGAGGAGGCTGTTTAGAATGCTCATGCCATCTGATTGAATGTAGTTGATCTTATGCTCCACACCAGCCTTTCTGATAAATGGAAGTCCTACCTCGAAGGCTGCTCTACTCGGGTCAATCGCTATCACCTGCAGAAATGAATTCCAAATTTTAGCTCTTGGGGTTCAAGAATTCTGACAATAATGTAGCAAATGCTTACTTGTTTATTAGTGATAAACTTGCCTTGCCGTCATTGGGGAGTGCAAGAGCAGTAGCAAGGAGAGAATAGCCAGTAAAAACTCCGATCTCTAACGTTTTCTTGGCATTCATGATCTTGAGAAGCATTGAGATAAGCTGCCCTTCATCAACCAGCACGCTCATTTGGCTTCTGCAAGCCACAATTTGAAGATAACTTCTAATACAATTTGGAACAATAAGCACCTTCTGCATAGTTTTTTTTTACTTTTTGCTTACAAAGTTAAATTTTAAAAAAAATTTTTTTGTTTTTATCAACTAAGATGAACAGAAAAGCAAAAAAACAAACAAAACAAAAATACTAAAAAAAAAATTTGCTTGCAAGTCAAAATTTTTTTGAAAAAAGTTATACCCAACGGAGTAACTGTGTACCAAAACGGATGGAGTAACTGTGAACCGGTAAACATGAAAATTAATAAGCATAGATAATGAGAGAGCGGGAATCTTTAGAAGCTGAAAGGGCAGGAAATTGCATGGCTGAGCTATTTTATGGATGCTTCAGCGGCTTGATGATTCCTTGTCACAGCCTATTGAAAACATACCTCTCGCTGTACTTACTGACAGTAGCCTCTCTGAGGTCCTTGAGTTGTTGATACTCTCGGGGACATGCACTAGTTTCCAATATGTACTGCAATAAATAAGGGTGTTTTAGCACCAAACGTGATAGAATTATGGAATTCCGTAGCTTGAGAGATTAAGCTATATAGTTTTTCCTCAAAATGGAATAGGGATATGACTCTTTTATCATATCCAGGGGTGGAATTACTCTTCTCCAAACCCGACCCTAACTGATCTGGTTTTATCATTCATCATCCCGACATTCCAACCCGAAAATAGTCTTTTTGAACCCTCCATTAGGGTGGGTCAATACGGGACCGGAAACATCAGGCTGTTTGGCCAACCCTTTTGTTTTTTGGTCTGAAGATGAGAGAAGCTATTCCAAGTTTCGCAACTTGGACCAGATTGGACTCATTTTGCAAGGGGCTGGTTGGAAAGTCCATGAATTGGACCTGTTAGATTACAATTGGGTTTCACAAATAGATCAACGACGACCAGTTGGATCCAATTTCAAGAGGCTAATATGAGTAACTAAACACAGAGCCAGCCTGTTTTTGTGTTGCCTAGTTCTACAGTGCACCAGAAACCAATTCAAAGTTGGTTGCCAACACCTCTTTATAAGGGAAAACTTGTATGAAACCAAGCCATATTTTTCGCCTCTCACCAACAGCTCTCTCTCTCTCTCAACATTTGAGGATCCCAAACAGTCCTTAGTGAAACCAGTTCATACTTCACACCAGCAGCTCAAACCCCAGTTGCAAAATAAGTTCATTAAAATATTGAAAGAAATTAAACATTTTGTTTTTACTAGCTACCAGTTAGGAAAATAATGAAAAGGAACAGAAACTCTAACCTTTGTGAGGGCTTCACTTTGGAGGATGCCCTTCATATTTGAGTCTCCCGTGGCTGAAAAGCTTCTCACAATGTTTTTGTTTACAGAGTAAAGTAGAAAACGAAACTACCAAGAAGAAAAGCTTGCTGTCAATAACCTGATGACTCATAGATGGAGGCTGAAACATTTGGGGCATTCTTCATAGATGGTCAGCACGGGGGCACATGCATAATTCAATACATATTTTTATGTTTTTGTTGTGTTTGGCACCATAAAATTCACGTGAAATAAAAGATCATTTTAAATCAAATTCAGATTGTGGAATTTATGCTGCCAAACACAGCATTAGAGATTCAAACCCTGATGAAAATGTTTGGTGCACCGCATTACAAGCACTCGAATTATTTACAAAGTTATCATTTAGATGAGCATTTTTATCCACATTTTTAACTAGTATTTAATTTTTATTTTAGGTAAACTATCAAAAACCAAATTAAAAGCCCATAAAAACACAAAACAAACAGACACTTATGTATTCGAAAAAAAAATCAGAAATGTAAAAACACCGCCTCATCGAATAAATAAATAAATAAATAAACTAGTTAAAAAAAACTTATCCAAACAAAATTTTTCCTATAACAAACTAATTTTCAGCAGCTACCACTAAAAACCCAACTAACACGAGAGAGAGTTAATGATCCTTAAACAGAAATGCCAGGTGGCAAAAAGGGATCAACGGTTATGTGAACCAACAACAGTGAGGTTGTGGCCCTCCGTGAATATTCACTTCATCACTAGCCACACGTATGCCCTGAATTTTCAGTGGCAGCGTACTGCTTCAGCGAAACCAACCAAGGAAAGCTCTCCCCCTCTCTCTTTCTATCTCTATCTCTCTAGAATTCTTGCAGGAAGGAAGGTGAGAATGCCAGGCCTAACAGCCCCCTCTGATTATTCTCAAGAGCCACCTCGTCATCCAAGGCTTCTGATCAATTCCAAGGTGAGTTTTTCCTTCACATCATCACCATTTCTCCCCCACTCAATATAGATATATTTATATATGTATATATATGAATTCTTGGTATACCACTATGAAAAACTCAGGTCTCTGAACACGAGCTTTCACATTTTGAGAGGTGGATCGTTCATGGTTTCAGATTTGACTTGTCTGCAGCAAACAATGACATTTTTTTTTTATTAAGTACTGAAAGATTTTTTGAATATGGGCAACCAATCTACCTTAATTATCCATTGGGAGTTTATACATGTATAGATATATATATATATATATATGTATATATGATTAAGCAGTCAAAATCTTCCACACACTGCTATGAAATGTTTGGCATTTTTTTCGCTTTCTTCTAATCAAGCCCACTTGATTCTATGATTTGGAAAAACTTAATTATTCCAGACACATTTGAAGTTAGAAATTTGGTGGATTCATATTCTTCTCTTAATTGGGCTCTTTGGGCTCTTCGTTGCTCTTATATATATAGGAACCTTTCAATGCTGAGCCCCATCGTACGGCCTTGATTTCCTCCTATGTAACCCCGGTGGATTTGTTCTACAAGCGAAACCATGGACCAATCCCAATAGTTGATGATATTGAAAGGTTACTAACCCTCCTATTCCTCCATATCTTTACAGCATCCAACCTCTTAGTAAGTTCTGAGTAACTGTAATTACCTGTTTGGCAGAGCAGCTACCGAGTTTCTATAGCTGGTTTGGTGGAAAAGCACATGGAACTATCAATGGCTGATATCAAGTAAGTATTTTTGGATTTGAGTAAGGAATCAGATGCCAAATTAATATCAATTTTGAGAATGATCCATGTTTTTTTTTTTTCAATTAGAAATGTGGTGATCCTGATATCTTGAGCCATGGTTCTCCATGTGAATTTATTTGAAAATGGCAGTTATGTTATGATTTTTATTACAGGAAGCTACCAAAATATAATGTGACAGCCACTTTACAAGTAAGTTTCGCTACACATATTGATGTTGTTGTCATTGGTTTTGTCGAATCAGCTTGGGGTCAAGTTGAATGATTTGTGGGTTCTATTTCATTTTAAGTTATGCAGTGTGCAGGTAATAGAAGGACTGCAATGAGCAAAATAAGAGCAGTGAAAGGTGTTGGCTGGGGTGTGTCAGCCATTGGAAATGGTTTGCTCTCTCTCTCTCTACATTTTGACTGCTGCTAATTTTTTCCCAAACCTTTTGGAAAACAATGTTCATCTTGTTTTCCTGAATGTGCTATTAACTTACATACTTTGCATAACTGCTTTAAGCCATTTGGGGAGGAGCTAAACTGGCTGATGTTCTTGAGCTTGTCGGAATACCTAAATTGTCGAAAATCACATCTTCTGGCGGAAAACATGTAGAATTCATAAGCGTTGACAGGTGTAAGGTGAACATTTTTATCCATTTGATCTTATTATAGAAGTTATGCTGTTTCATGGATTAATTCCGCGTAATTTGGATGTTTATTCCCGCTTTTTGTATGCAATTATTAGGAGGAGAATGGAGGTCCATACAGGGGATCGATTCCATTAATCCACGCGACAAACTCCGAAGCTGATGTTTTACTTGCATACGAGATGAATGGGGAGGTATGTTGTCTGTCCAAAAAGGAAATATATATATATATATATATATATATTTTTCTTTTTCTTTTTCTCAATGTTCTATTAATTCATTTCATGTTGTTTTGTTCTGATTCAATTTTGCCTTGTGTTACTGTAACGAAGACTCTAAACAGGGATCATGGATATCCACTTCGCGTTGTTGTCCCTGGCGTTATAGGCGCCCGTTCTGTTAAATGGCTTGATTCAATCAATATAACTGCAGAAGAATGCCAGGTTGGTTCTTAAATGTAGATTGAAAGCTTTCTTCATGTGCCTTTCACTTGTAAATTCTGTCTTACACTGGTGTGTAACAGGGCTTTTTCATGCAAAGAGATTACAAGATGTTTCCTCCTTCCGTTAATTGGGAAAATATCGATTGGTCCACTCGAAAGCCACAAATGGATTTTCCAGTTCAGGTTGGTTCGGTGCACTACACAGTGGAAATGAACTTATGTTCTTGACTTTGACTATAAGGAAATCTGATCATTTTAGTGGGGTTTCTGTATAAAAATTCTATAAGAACAAAATTTTTACGTTTTTCTGATGCTCGAAACTCAAGAGTCAAAAGTGACTATTCAAGCTTATAGATCCGTTCATGTCATGAGCAGCAGTGAATCACTCTGTTTATGAAGTTGATGACCCATATGAAGATATATGTTCTATAAGGATTAAGGAAGCCTTATGAGCATAATAGATTCAGAACAGTAACTATAAACTGAAGATTTTCATCAAATAAGGGCTAATACCTTGCTGGACTTGTATAACGATCTTTATTTGACTTCGCAGAGTGTCATATGTTCGATGGAGGATGTGGTTACCGTACAACATGGAAAGGTTTGTAAAACATGCTTCAAACAAGATTTCTATTGCGCTGCAATTTTCATGATTTTTAGATTTTTTCCGATATAATAGCTTCAATGATGATCCTCCTCCTCCTTCTCCTCCTCGTCATCATGATGCAGGTAAAAATACATGGATATGCAGCATCTGGAGGCGGGCGTGGCATTGAAAGAGTGGATGTGTCGTTCGATGGTGGCAAGACATGGGTGGAAGCTTCCAGATACCAAAAGAGTGGAACTCCTTATGCTGCTGATGATGACACAGCCAGTGATAAATGGGCTTGGGTGCTTTTTAAGGCTGAAGGTGATGTCCTCCAGAATACAGAGATAGTTGCCAAAGCAGTTAAGTATTTGCTAGTTTCTTTTTCATGACTTTTTTTCATAGCTTGTTGATTCATATCGTCTCTTCCCTAAACTCATGGGCAGGTTGACATAGCTGCAAATGTCCAACCGGAAAATGTGGCTGTCATATGGAATCTGAGAGGAATACTCAACACTTCCTGGCATCGGATACAAATCCGTGTGGAAGACGCAGATAATTCAAAGACATGATATTAAACCTAGCTCAGTACCAACATGAGCTTCTCTGATCCATATCCATCCTATTTTATAAATTGGTGGAGAATTAGCTTGGAGATACCGAGAAGGAATACTCTACAGTATGGACGAGTTCAATATAAACCAGAAGCTTATGTGTTTCTTCTGCAGCATGCAATTCTTTCTTTAATGAATTTGCCAACGTTTTTCTGTCTACCGAACAATGTCTCTACATGGAACAGTGAAGAGAAACGTGATGCTGAACGAGTGGCAAAATCACTCTTGAAAATCAAACCCTAGCTTCAAATATTCTGCATTTACTTTCTTACTTTTTATTTTTCCGGGAATTCTAGCAAGTACAGGTCATTGCAAACAGCACAGTATATATAACTAGCTCTTTTAAGTCAAGTGATTCAAACCCTTGAAGAATATTGGCTTTCAACCCATAGCAGTACCATAGGAAAGGCATTCCCTAATCCTTACCTCAAGTCATATTCCTACTTGGTATAATTAACAGAAACAAAGCATAGGTTCTCATTCAAGAGTGACAACACTTGTAGTAATATTCACAGAAAGTCATAAGGTAGCTACCTTGACAGGAAGAATCATCCGGAGCAACAACTGGCTTACCATATCCTAGAACACTGTAATAAGTTGTTTTAGTTCAACATCGAATCATATGCCTCTGGCAGTAGCCCTTTCCTACTAAGTAGATTTTCCCCCAGGATGAGACTGATTGGTAGTCACCGATTGTATAAAACACCGCAAGCAACTGCTAGACCAGTTTTTTCAACTGAGTTAACAATGCACAGCTATGTTATGGAACCCTAATCACTCATTATAACTCATTGTTGCATGTTTGAAGATAAAAATGGCCGCCAAGTACATGGAAAAGCAACCCACTCAAGAAAATGTCCATATTTTGGACACTGCAAAAGAATTTCCCTCGAGATGAAACTCTCTTCTTTTTCCTTTTTTGTTGAGAGAATAATTGATCAACTAAACACTACTCATCTTGTAACTATTTCTGGCTGACGTCAGGGTTGCAACAACCTCTAGTTCTTCATTCCCTTCAATGGCTGTCTCTATGAATTATTATGAATGTACAGTGTCAGTAAGAGCTGGCTCCAAACTATCTCCTTCTGCGCCACCAATCTGGCACTTTCAACCTCCAGCTTCTATGAACAGCAAGTTTCACTGCAGGAACCTTGTGCCTTACTTGTCTCCATAGCATATTCACAGCATCTTCTTTTTTGGGGGGATACTGGTATTCAAAGTGATGGGAGATGTTTTTGAGCCGCCTCCACATTTCCAGCCATCTCTCTTTAGGAAATTGCTGGAGCTGTGTAACTATGTAACCTGGTACCAATGCCTCCTTAACAGAGAAGAAAACTGAGAACTGTGTATAGTCTATTTCATCCTCATAGGGGAGCTCAATTTGATCACTCACAATAACAGGAACACAGTGGCTCACAATAGCATCAAATAGGCGGCAAGAGGAAGGAGTGTCTCCTGCAGGATGTAGACAGAACTTCGACAAACGCATCCCTTCAGAGGACTGGTATAACGAAAGATAAATAAATGTGAGACGGTGAATAAACAATAAAGGAGCATAAAACAAACATAATACAATAAGGTAACTGACATAGACAACCCAAAATAGGGCATATCTCCCAATTGCAAAGTCTATATAACCCCTTTCCAGTGGGAATCATGCAGTTACTAGTATTAAAGGATTGTCCTTCAAATTATAGAGATGCCTACTTCATAACAGAACAGAATAAAGAGAAAAAGAGGAAACAATCAATTACAGGAGGAGAAGGAGGAAGGGGAAGGAAAGAGAAGAGGTGGGGGGTTGTCTTTGCTGCTAACCATGAAATGCTATTTACAATCTCACAAGTGATTACATGCCAACAAGCATTGCAGAATGACTAGTTACCAGTGGCAGAGAACAAGGAGAGGCTGGCAGGGGCCATCCACCTTTTTGAACTCCTAATTTCCTTTAAATAAATGGAGTACATGCAGTATAAGATGTTAGATATGCAGTACTTTCTGTTGGTGTGGCGTCGCCGAACTTGTACAGGGCTGTGCCTATGACTCTTAACTCTATACCTAGGCAATGGTAGAAGCATGTAGAACCCCAATCACTCGGTGATATGTGTATTAAAGTGGGTTAAATTCATTGTATCTTCATAACTAAGAATGAAGTTTAATTTCTGTAATCATTCTTTCTTTCTTTTGTTCTCCTTGGCGCTCGCGTGCACAAAGAGGCTGCAGACATGATTGAAAGGCAGTATAAATAGAAGGAAAAATGGAACTTTAGGAGAAGCTTAAATTTGCATTTTAAGTCTGAGTGCATCTATGCCCAAGTTGACTAAGGAAACTTGAGCATAACCTCCCATGTTATAATGAACTTTTTGTCCTGTGGTGTATGGATGTGTCTAGTGATGTAAAACTTCCCCCCCCACCTTTGTTGTTATCCCCTCTCCCAACACCACCAAACAAAAAAAAAATTTTAAATGAACCAAGCTCCTCCACGCTAGTTATCATTGGGCTAAATGGTCTAAATATTTATAATCAGATTATCAGAGATAAACAAAATGAAAGGAGGGTGGCAAGTGCGCTGAGGGCAAAAGTAGCATTGACAACTAAAAGCCCAGCCAAACTTGTCCTTGCATTAAAAAGTTGTAGACTTATAGTTCTATTTGCACTTTCCAAGACACAGAACACAAATATAGCTTTCTTAGTCATGAAACTTTAAATCGTACCGCTTTTATGCTTTCTCCTGTTGCATAGCTCTGTTCATAGTGGACATCCTCATAACCAACTAATATCTTTGCCAGTTTAAGGCGGACAATTCCTTCCTGCAACAATACACATATAAAGAGAAAGAGAGAGATTATTTTTGCTCCAAATAAAGGACAATTACATCAGGATGTTCAACTCTCAAAACCAACGTACATCTTTCCTCACTGTCCTCCCTCGGAAGAAAAGAAGAGTAGAACGAGACTCATATGGGTCTGGAGGGTCATCATCAACGAATGAATCCACAACATGCACATACGGGGCCACCACATCTTTGCTCAAATTTGACATGATTTTAGGGTAGCGACCAAAATCTGCCACTATGAGAATAGATGCATTCACCTGCTCTCGAAGAAATCTGAAAGCATTTGGATGATGCAAGGGAATTACATGGTCTCGGCCTGCAGACTTCTGCCAGTAATTGGATTGCCTCAGAAATTTAAGTATGTCAACCTGAAATCAGAAGCACCTATATTCAGCTCTGAAAGTTATACCAGTTCAAGAACAGTGATATTGGAAAGGAGTTTTTAGTCCCAATTTAAGTATTTAACAGTGTCTAGAGGTAGGGGCAGATGGTGCATTATACTCGAATAAATGTAGCCAAAGTGGTATTAAGATCATTCAAAGAAAATAATCTGATTTTACATCAATATTAATTGCAGGGAAGCCTGCAGAGAAGCTGAGGTTTTTTATTATATTGCAAAAGATATAGATAGCAGTTAAAATAAGAAACAGAACCAACTTAAAAAAGCCGTAGTCATAGAAACGAGCAAGTTTTTCTCACAAAATTAAAACACGAAAGGTGAAAGTTCATTCTGCAGAAAGGCTCATCACGACTGGCTGCATCAGGCAATTAGACCTCTGATGATAAGCTATGAAACACTTCTGAAAACTAGCCACTTCTTTGATTTGACTTGATACATCAATAGTTATAAACCAAATCCAACTGACCATTGCATTTCTGAATAGTCAAAGATTAGGATCACATCATGTAACAAATCAGTGGAAAAGGTCTCTGCTGACTTTTTTTTTTTTTGGGGATAATTAGAAAGCCTAACTGCCAGATAATAGGAATCACTCAATCTGATCCTCCTAGTAGCTTTGGGCAACAAAATGGCCATTAAACAGGCAAGAGTGTATAGAGGAATGGATCTAGAACGAAATCAATTCCTAATAGTTCCTGATGCCAGCATTCCACAAAAATTCAAATGAATAAAAAAATAAGAGCATAATTTTCTCATAGCTATTCTATTTCAAAGACCCGAAGCTGCATATGTTTACTTTTTCCTTTAAGAAACAATTTCCATTTGCATAGATTTCATCCAGTAATTCCCAGTTAGTTAAACTTATTCACCCAACAATGAAATACCTCCAAGCAATCTAACTCTGCCACCTGCCTAATGTAGTCAGATAACAAGCCAAATTCTCAAAACCTAAGAAAGACTTTATTTGGTTGCACAAAAGAAAATAAAATAAGTTATAAGTAAGAAATCGAAAGTAGAATTTTAGTTTTTACCACTTTCTGCCTCTGCGCATCTAAGAAAACTAAATTCCAAACCCGATTCATCAACTAATAAGACCACAATATTTAGCTCTGAAAATTTGACGTATTTTATGGGATACCAGGATGAGAATTGAATTTTCTCCCATTTGATCTACTTTCTCCGCAAGCAAACAGATCAATGTTAAATATTCCTTATCTATTACACATAAATAGGAAAAACCCAAAAAGATGCAGTAAGAGCAACATAATCAGTATGAAGCAAGTCAATAGAGAATGAAGTTGATGTTTCGAAAAACAGACCATACATATGTAAAGAACACATTAGATACTCCAATTCAAAGCCTTTGCACCACAAAATTCAAAAAAATCTTCACGTACGCTTGTAAATCAAACACAAACAGGCACGTAACCAATAAGCAGTGATAGATGTATATACATGTGCATATGTACGTATATACACACAAGCGAAGCTGAAACTACAGATAACCCAATACAGTACCTGCAATTGCCGGTCGAACTCGGTAGCCGGATCAGTCATGTTGTGCCCGTGGGTATTAAAGCTCAACGAAGAGAAGAATGGCACGAAGAACACGTCAGCCGAATCCGGATCCAAAACCCTAACCGCCTCTCGGGTCTCGTCTCCACCGTCGCCTTCGTACAATAGCGAGGCCATCATCCAGTACTCCACGCTGTGCTGCTTCTTCAGCCCAGAATTTCCCGGCCACGGCGGCAAATTCCGGGTGGTCACAGGAGTTTCGTCGGAGCTCCGGCGATTCAGCATGCCGACGTTGAACCGCCGGGGCAGGTCGTACATGTAGACCCTGAGCGGCGATTCGGTGCGGCAGGGTGTACTGACATTCGGCAGTGACTGTAAAAGTGGGAAGAAGTGTGATCTGACATCGACGGTTCCAATGAAAATGGAGTAGGTGAAGAGAAGGGTAAGGACGAATACAAGGGAGAACACTGTTTTCCCAACCTTTTTCATCTTCTCTCTCTTGAAACTCTCTGTTTGATCATGGGTACTGTCTGTTTGATCGCAGTAAGGTCAGGAGCAGATAAGCAAGGTATTGCTGAAAAAAGTAAAGTGAAGAAGATTGGATCCTAAGCAACGGAATGTCTGCCGTTAGATGTATATACTTTCCTTTCCGGCCAATCCCATAAATTGTGATTATATCAGATCTGGGATACACAGGATCTTGTCTCTTTCTGGTCTAGACTTTTAACCAAACTGAACCCAACAATTATTCCCTTTTACCTAGTATAGTATTATTGTTTTATGTATTACCTCAATAACTATCGCTCATAGGATTTGAAGTGTATCAGTGGGAGATATGAGGTAAGAAAAGCTATACTTAATTCACTCCCGTTCTAGCATATAAGAAGAATATTTCAATGTTTTTTTTTATATTGATGATTAAGTCTAGGAAAAAAAAAATTTACACGAAATCAGTGACCGCAATAGGAGTAACAGTAAAATGAACCTCCTCC
Organism: Euryodendron excelsum; assembly: GCA_033060915.1. Taxonomy (NCBI): domain Eukaryota; kingdom Viridiplantae; phylum Streptophyta; class Magnoliopsida; order Ericales; family Pentaphylacaceae; genus Euryodendron; species Euryodendron excelsum. The sequence continues at coordinate 14,657,521 of CM065378.1, read as the reverse complement.
GTTCCTGATATCGTAAATACAATGCCAATTTGGCTAGTAAGTGTGCCACAATCTTCCTATTTTGACTTACATGAGTAACTGTGATAAAAAGAAAAGTCCTGAACTTCCTTCCTTCGCGTAAGCTCGATTAAATGACCAACCAGAGACAAGTCTTCTTCAACAGAATTAATCAACTTTGTAATTGACAGCGAACCCCACTTTCCGATGCACCTTATGCAAACCCAACTCCTGAGCAAAAATGAAGATCACGGCTTCAATGGGATCCACATACCAGCCTCTATCAAGTCTTTTTCAATGTTTAAAAGAGACTAATATGATGATTAGATGTCAATATCCCTTCATTCAATAATGTATGAGAGAAATGACCCCATAAAAAAGGAAGAAATAAAGAAAAAAAAGACCCAAATCAACTACACTAGGTAACTTGAAAAAGAAAAAAAAAATTATATACAACTCTCTTTCTCTCTATATATAAATGATAAGAAGTCTAAACCCTCACAACTCTCTTTCTCTTTGTTTGTCTCTGTCTCTGTCTCTGTCTCTGTCTCTGTCTCTCTCTCCCTCTTTCATGCAAGCACAAATTTTTAAAATAAAAAAATTTGGTATACCTTACAAATGGCATTATCAAATGGGTTTCTGTTGTAAATTTTTTTATTTTGTCATAAATTTTTTTATTTTTTGTATGAATTGATCTTTGTTTGGTTTTTATTTTGTCAAATTGTATTCAATCTCTATTTGATTTCGTAAGTTACCTTTAAATGTACAACATTTTATTTTATTTTATTACTTGAGACATTAAATTAAACAAAGTGCAATTATGTTATTGTTGGTTGGTCATATATGGGTACCTACTAAAATTAAAACTGAAAGCTATTTTTTTATTGTATTGATTGAGTCAATTTTGACTCGGTAAATACGATGAATATTTGTATATAATTTGTATATATTACTTAGGTCATGCATGACTAGTGGTATATACTATCGAGTGAAAAAGATTTGTTATCTAAACTTGAATATATTAATTAATAATTTTTTATCCCAAAGTGCTAAAAAAATAAATTTTAAGTCAAAATTATACAACACTACTAAAGATGTGAAAATTCATAATTCTTTTCTTCAAAAAAATCCTCATTTAAATTTATTGTTTTATGCCTTAAGTCGACTTGAGCCGGCCCTAGATGGAGCAAAGATAAAATGGTGCTTTTGAAGCATTAACTAATTTTTCGTGTGCAGCACAACAATCGTAATTAAAAGCGTTGCAGATTTGAAAACAGTCTCATACATTGTGTTGCTCCTTTTTTTCATTTTTTTTAATCCTTGGATACCTAAGGTACTATCAAATTATGATTTTGCATAGGAAAACGCCAAAAACTCTTTATTTGGAACTTGAGAAAATAAGAAAAGATAAGAAAAAGAAAAAATAAAAAATATATATTTTTCCTCTATTTAGTTTTGTTAAAAAAATAAAGAGAAAGTAAAAGGAAAAAAAAAGCTGAGAAAGAAAAATAATATTTTTTCCCCTTCGTTTTTCCTTCCATGCCATTTCTCTCCCGGATAGAATGAGATAGGGAAAGGAAAAATAGTACATATTTGCACCGTGGTAATGTGTTTGCGTAAAAGTGACAGCTTTGATCAATCGTTTATTTGTTTTTTCAACGACAATTGCCAAATCTATACATTGTGACCCTACTTACAGCCCCTCTAACACGAGCAGATTCTATTTTCCTGAGAAAGGGATTGTGGATACACTTTTTGTATAGGGCAAGTGGTAAATTTCTTTATGTTATGGAGCAATGCCAGATTTGAAATTTAAAATCAATGTTCTCTCTTTTTTATGTTTTGGTCCAAATAAACTCAACGTATTTTCCACTTTATTGAATATTTATGTCTATTAGCTATTGATTTTCCATTTTTTTTCATAGCATCATTTGGACGTCAAAGCATAAAAGTTGGGCCCACATGATTCATGGTAATATATCCATTTAACTGTAATTAGCTAAATAATTACTTCTTACTCTATAATTTTAATTAGGGATATAAGCATAAGTTATTTCACAATGCAAGTTGTAGGATTTGGGAAAGGTTGAGAAAAATTATACTGCCAATGAAAAAGTGAAATGTTCCGCTCTTTCTAATGTTCGGATAAAGACAATGAGGAAGTTCAAACCTCAAGCCATGGCATTGTTTTTCCTTTCGATTCAATTGTTAACATTCATAAAATTTTGTGAACTTCAAATTCATTTTAATTATAATTAAGCAAGACTTGAATCAAAGAGTTATATCTGTTACAACTCCAACTCAATTAGACATTAATTATGTCACATCAGACGAGACGTGATTGTATATATCACCGTACTTAAGGACGACACCTTACCACACAAAAAAAAATATTAAAAATATAGTGGAATAAATTCTCTCTTTTATATAACCATAAACCAGTCATTTCTAAATATAAAGTATATGAGAGTAAAAAATACCATAAGATTGGGGTATCACAATATCACTCTCACTACAACTCTTTATCACTTGAATTCAAGGGCTAGGGATTAGAATAATTTCAAGGAAAATGCTATTTTTTCAAAATTTTTATACAGAATTTTATACCAAAATGATGTGACGATGACAGTTTTGTAATAAACAAATATCTTGATGGGTTCTTTATTTTAAAGTTATAGGCTCACAACTTAGCCATATCATTCTTGTAATAAATTTTGTATGAATTTTCTGATTGTATAGCATTCGTCTAATTTCAATAGGCCTAATTTCTTTGAAGTTTACCCCTAAAATTTAGGGATTTTTTTTTTTTTTTGTATATTTTGGTTGAAACTCTAAAGATATAAAACCATATATATTAATTCCCCCCATCAGACGATTGATTTTCACCAAATCATGCATTAAAACTATAATACTATATTCAAACCCTACCTTAATACAACTAAGATTTACTTTTTTAGTTTTAAACACATAATGATAGTGTCATTCCTATAGTAGAGGGGTCAATATAAAAACGGCCCCCAGTACGGGACCAAAGTGTCTTTTTTCTCCATAACTAGTAAAGGGTTATGGAGAACTTGTCACAAGTCCGTTAGGTTCCAAATTGGGACAATGAAACTTAAAAGAAAAATGGATAAATTATATTTTAACATGAACACATGATTTCTTGAATTTAATTACAAAATAGATTAAATAATAACAATGAGGTGAAATGATGAAAATGATTGTGCTGAGGTCAGCTTGTTGTTTTGAAATAAAAAGGGCAAAATTATTTTTGATAGTCAATTTTTGCTATATAAAATGACATAAAAGCCATTCGAGCATATTCACAATAAATTTTAACAAATACCATACGTGTTGCAATTAAGTTCAAACTATAAGGTCATGTAATGGGGGAAGGGAAAGGGCTAGCCGATTTTGCAAATAAATTCAAAGCATAAGTTTTTTTTTTTTTTAATACAATGTAATGGGGGAAGGGAAAGGGCTAGCCGAGTTTGAACTCTTATCAAATAAGTGGGTTCAAAGCCCCTGGACCACCAGAACAACCGAACACTCATTCATAGTTCAAAGTTCAGACTCGTAATCTGTTTGGTAACATTTTTGGGAAAAAAATAATATTTGTTTAATGTTTTTATTTTTAATTGTTTACAAAATTTAGAAAAAAAATGAAAAACATTAAATCGGTGTGTTATTTGTTTTCAAAATATTGATTTTGTACTGTTGACACAACAGTAATCTACAAATGCTCATCACCAAATTATAAAAAATAAGTAAAACAAATATATAACAAAAAATGAAAACTCATAATATTATCAAATGTATATTCTTTCTATATGAGAGTCATGCAGTTTTTACTAAAATTAAGGATATAATTAGTGTTTAGATGTAACTTATTTATTAACTTATAACTTATACTTATGATTTTTTTTAAAATTATATTTGAGTTAGTGTTTTAAAAAAATTACTTATGTTTAATTATATATTTTTTTTAAAAAAAATTATTTTTTAAAAAATATTTTAAAAATACCTTATAACTTATAATTTATAAGTTTATTACTTAAGTTTAACTTTATAAGTTGGCGTGCCAAACACCACCACAGCGTCATTACCGAAAAAATATTTAATGTAGTACGGGGAAATCGCCGAGAAAAATCTTTGAAACGAACGACAGACAAAACACGGCATTTCCATAACGCTTAAAGTCAGCCTCGAAAATCGAACACGTCTCTCTCTCTCTCTCTAAACATGCTCATCGATACAATAAATATATATCATTATATGATAAATATATAAGATCCTCTGCGTGTTTTAGAATCGAAGAAAGGATCGGGATTTGAGTTCGAAAATGGCTTTCAGACTCAGCTCCGGAGATGTCGCTGGATTCAAATTACTGTTTTTCTTAGCGATTATGTATGGACTAATGTCGGTTTTAGCGTACTTCGTTATTCACATGAAGTTCGTCAAGCCTCTCGACATCGACGCACCACTGGACCGGTTCTCGGAAGCGAGGGCTGTCGAGCACGTCCGAGTGTTGTCCAAAGAGATTGACGGTCGCCAGGTCAGTTCAAATTCCTCCGGTTTTATATCTCTACATGTATATGCATCATGTATCGCTGTTCCTATAAATTTTGATTCGATTTTGCGACTGAAGGTTCTAGATTAACTATGCTCTGTTTGGTTGACTAGAATATGTAGAGAAAGTATAAATCGAGGTTTTGAATCCGAGAGACAACGAAAACTTCTACTGTCTGAAGTTACTAAAGCTTTGGAGCTAAGTTGACTTAAAGTTCGTCATATCCTTGGAAATAAAAGCAAAAAATATTACATAGGATTCACAAATTGAACATATGGGATTTATATCTAAGCTTCCTATCCTTTTACTCTGCTTTTGTGGTACAAAATAATGTAAGATAAATTGGTTGGATGGAGGAAGTTTTGTGCACTGTTTTTCTTGGTAATTTTTTTGGTATTATTGTTAATAGGAAGGGCATCAAGGTTTAAAAGATGCTGCTCAATATATCAAAACACAGCTTGAAATGATGAAGGAGCGAGCAGGAACTAATGTTAGGTTGGCACATGGTTTAACGTTCTCAAGATTATGCAATTTGTTATTAAAGTTAAATCCTTTAAAATTTTGTTCACTTTCCTGCTGAATCAGTTCTGGAATTGTCTTATTTGCAGGATTGAGATTGATGACACCATTGTCAATGGCACCTTCAACATGATATTTTTAGGTCATAGCGTATCTCTGGGATACAGAAACCATACAAATATTATTATGAGGTACTTCACATCGTTTTGGTTGGCTCTATTTTGGATTTTGCATTTTCTCATGCCAATATTTGGCATATTATAGTAGACTACCTTGTAATTTTAAGTTATTTTTATTGCAGAGAGCCTGTTGCATTTCACATTTTATGTCACATTGTGCCTCTTATCTTGAAAGAAAAAAGAAAAAAAATGGGAAAAAGCATGCGAGAGTCTCTGTTTTATATTGATAATTCACACACTATCATTTGAGTTTCAGTATTGCTTGTGTGTGTGTGTGTGAGAGAGAGAGAGAGAGAGGGAGAGAGAGCTTCATTTCCCCTAATTCGCCTATAATAATTGATTCCATATGAGATTTGACTATGCAAAGTATGCTATAGTGCAATACTTTATAAATTCACAATACATCAAATGCATCTTGTTGGCCCATTGTATTGCTCACCATACAGTTATAGGATTTAGCTGTGGGGTTCACATTTTTTCAGGATTAGCTACGCCATCTTCTGCAATCTAAGAACAGCTTCTTATTAGTTTAGTTTCTATCCAATCAGTAACATATATTTTTCTTCATTTTTTTCAATTGAGAACAAAGTAGGAGTCTTGGAAAGTTGGACCTGTTTTTCATTAGTCAGTCCCACTTAAATTCAGTTGGAAAAAACTGAACAACTCAGCATTGGGTTGAAATATTGATGAATGTAATGATTTCTTCTTATTTAACTTTTCTATCCCCTTGAGTCCTTGACAGTTGCCGAATGAATATTTTCTTTTTCCATCTCAAAGCTGTTGGAAAGTCATTGCAATTCTTATATGAAGTTTCACATTCACTGGTTTCTTTATGGTTTCTTTATGATGAAATTGATTTAGATACTAGGACATTGTATATTGTTGCTCTTGATGAGAATTCAATGAATTTTTTGCTTTATTTTCCCCTCTTTCCATTTGCAAGCCTTTTCAAAGCAAACACATTGAAGCATAAGAAATATTAAGCTGATGGTAGAAATGCGATATTCAGGTGAAGTTTCCTCTCCTGTTGGTCTTGTTATGGTATTAACTGTAAAATACTGAAAACAAAGTGAATAAAACAACTTCAAGTGCTAAACCCACTACCATGAACTGTGATCATCAATTTTTGTTGTTTCATAATTTCAGTTCCAATTAAAGGGGCAATTTTGTTAATTTGTATGCCATATTAGGAATGGGTTATCATCACTGAATGCCACCTTGAACTAATTTGAATTGTCTTACAGGATATCATCTGTAGGTTCACAAGACACTGATCCATCAGTTTTAGTGAATGGCCATTTTGATAGTCCACCTGGTTCTCCAGGTGCTGGTGATTGTGCTTCATGTGTTGGTGGGTTTTATAGATAATCTTTATGGTTTTGGCAATATTTTCCTTGTTACATCTCCTTTGATTGGATCATTTTCTCTTTCTCAGCATCAATGCTGGAAATAGCAAGGCTTACTGTTGATTCTGGCTGGATTCCTCCTCGACCAATCATATTTTTATTTAATGGTGCAGAAGAACTTTATATGTTGGTAAGAAATTTTTGTACTACTTAACATAGAAGCAAAAGTACAATTTGATGATTGTTTTTTTAATTTCAAAGTTTCTGGTATATCCGATTTGAGCCGATAACATTATTTCTACATTTCTAGTTCAGATTTCCTCATTTTTCATGTTGTAGTAGTTATAATATGAGGAACTATGGGTTTGTCACATATAATTAAGCCATAACTTGGTTTTGGTAAAATGACATAGATGTGATGATCATTGTTGTCAATAATTTCTGCAAGATCTATGCCAGCAATAACAACATGGTGGAGGAAGATAAAGCAGGCCTTTACACAAACATTGACGTTTTCTGATGCAGGATATAACCTCTAACCAAGGATGTTAAGCTGTCCCACAACCAGGTTTGACGGGTAGGGTTTCAACTAGAAGCATTTAGGGTTGGGAATGGAGAGTTGAACGATTCTGCCGCCAAACTGACCGCCTTGGAAATAAATGGGAGAAGACTCCCAAAAGCCGGCTTTGACGGCGCCTCAACGAGAGACCTTACCTTCACACTTATTGAATTCCCTCAAAATATACATTAGGGCATTTGAGCGTCTTTCATTCCCTCTCTCGAATCTATGCCCACTTTTCGTCAAATTAAAGATTCAGGAGTTCCACTACTACAGTACCAAAAGACTTGACAAAAGGAGAATTACAAGCGGAAGATAATGGGGAGACAGGAGTGAAGACGGCAGGCACAATAGAAAGGGTTAAGGGCCTCCAACGAGCCGCTTTGCCGTATAACCTGCAGCCAAGCTTCTTACCTACCGTTTCCGCAGGTTCGAATGACCCCTTCGCTACTTAGGGTCTCCCGTTAAGTACTTGGCGACAGAAGTAGTATCGGGACCCTAAACCAGTAGGCAGAGGCTATATTACCTGGACTTGAGTACTAATGTCAGGTGTGGGTATGTGTCTAGGCGACGGAATCATCTAATTATCATGTCCAAGGACACTTTGACATGGCTAGATTTCATATTTTTTAAATACTTCTTTTATTTATTTAAGGTAAAATGGGGTTTACAAACTAAAATATGCATTTTTTTGCATAAAATAGGAATCTTATGCATGGTTCTAGAGCAAACTCAATTATTTATATATACTTGTTGGATGCATGTCCAACGAGTCATACCGAACACACATCCCATACCCTTGTCCGAATGTCAAGTGTCCGACATGGGTATTTTACAAATTTAGAAGGGTCTAGGTAACGTAGGGCAGAGGGCTTGCCACCCGACTTACATCTAACAATGTCCGCTGTCTCATGCTAGTGCTGGGGTAAAGGAAGGGTTTATGGATCAAATTGGCAGAGGTTTAAGGATATTTCTAGTCTAGAAGTAAGAGGTTTAGCTTGCTGGATTTTTCTGGTTGCAGCGAGATTCGGGGACTTTATGGACAACAGTGTTTCAACCTCTTTGTTAGGGCTTTGAATATTAAAGTTCATGGACAAGGCTCCACCAATAGCCCACTCACAATCTTCGTTCCAACATCAAGTCGAGGCATTCTGAGGCAATTTCCAAAGAGACTCCTAGGAGCCTAGCACCACCGCCTCCATTCGCACCAATATGCTTAGAGTTCCCTTAGCTTGGCTGAGCTGCTCTCCATTTTAGTGTATATCTCCTGTGCTTTACACTTGGTTCTCCATGGCACCTTAATACTCACATGCTACCCTAGGTTGATAGCAGGGCTTAGGGATCCCTTCGGGATTAGTGCCGCAATTATTGGTGTTAGGCGACCCCCCAGGATCTCTGGAGTCATATGGCCTGGCAGCTAGAGTTGAGGGGTTTGTCAAGTTGCTAGTTCCACTTACCCTTGAGGGACTTGTACCTTGACTAGTCTTAGAGAGAGAGAGGTCTCCACAAGCAAATATCCTCCAGATCAAGACAAAGATATGTGGCTTGCTCCCGAAGAAGACCTCCATTAGATCAAGACAAACATACATGGCGTTCTCCTGACCTTCCAGTACTTGAGAGGCATGCTCAACCACCTATGTAATCCCTGTGGCCTCTAAGGATTTCAGCACCACTATCAGTTGTGACCTTTATTTACAACTTGTTAAGACAAGTAAAGGGAGGCACCTATCCCTTTGTCCTCACTCAGGCACTTGATCCAGGTGAAATGCCCTCTGTGGTCCAACCTTGTTATAAATAGTGAACTTCCTCCACCTTCATCTCCAGATAATTGAACCATCATCTCCATCTCCCTTGCTCGAGCACCAGGACTCAAGAAGTTGCTCTGTCTCTGTCTCTGTCTCTGTCTCTGTCTCTCTCTCTCTGTCTCTCTCTCTCACATCTTAAATGACCTAGTACCATCGTAGCAACCGCCAGACTTCCTGTAAGGCTCCCTCCATCAGCCGCTCACCTCCAACTCTACACTTTTCTCATTTATTTATTTATTTTAAAAAGAAGATTAATATTACAGATTGCATATTGCTACAGGCTTCTGGCTTAACTTTTGATATTTTACAAAGTTATTCGAATTACATATTTTAATTTTGAGTATCAAATTTAATGTTTAGCTATTCAATGTATATTTTCTATATTTTAATGGTGAGCATCAACGTTTTCTTACTTAATTGGGATCATATGTAGAAAGTCAATATGCTGATCATAATTTATGTGCTGTGAGCAATCATTTATGTGCATTGGCAGATGATGACTTGTGGAGCATTTTTGTTTCAAACTGTAAATTTATGATAGACTGTACATATTTTATGCTGTAAATGGTAATATATTATTTTGCGTAGTTGCCTCATAGAAGTCTATTGTTATAGTCTACGGCTAATGCTCATTTGACTCGTTAATGATTTCCAATGTTTCAGGGTTCACATGGCTTCATGACAACACATAAATGGCGTGACACAATTGGAGCTTTTATAAATGTTGAAGCATCTGGGACAGGAGGCCTTGGTGGGATTCTGTCTGCAGCTTACATGTTCTTTTGCTAATGTTTTTATATTCTTTATTGCTAATGATATCTATTTGGACTGCAAAGAGCTTTCTGGTAGAACTTGTCCATTTTTGTGGGTTATAGGGAGTGACCTATGACCTCAAGCTTGCACTAAAGGTCGCCTACAAAAAAAAGTACTACTTTCCTTGATCAACAATGATGATAAAATTCATCCGTGCGACATTGTTAATTTGTAGTTGAAAAGTGACTATGCTAAAGTATATCGAACCTGAATAAATGAGCAAGTAATTACTGTTATTGTTGAAAAACATAAAAGGAATATTGTTGTCCTTTTGGGTTTATGTGAAGTATTGATAGAATTTCACATCAAGTTAAAGAGACAAATATATATATATATATATACATATATATTGGGGGTGTATTTTGGTGGTTTTTGTGTATTATCACTACTATTTTTTTTAACAAAACCAACATATTGTGGGGAATTTGGTTTTTAGATGTTTATGTTCTTGAGTGGATTATTACAACTTTTTTTGTTCACACTAATTATTACAACACATAATTAGAATGCAGATTAGTTACGAATCTTCATATAACAACTTTCCTTGCTATTCTGCTGATAGATTGTTTTTCATTACCCCCTCCAGGGACTAGACCTCTCCCTCAAATTTATTATTTTGTATGATTCTCCCAAACCTGCTTCCCTTATATGCTTGCAGAGTTGGGGAGTTGTGTAAATTGACTTTTGCCATATAACTATTTCAACTGTCTCACATGAGAAAATATTATGGTGTTCCGTACCATCAGCTATAAGTGTCCTGTGGAACTAAATCATATCTCTCAAATCAAGAACCAAAAAACTCCCTTATCTCTTTTGACCACATTTGATCAGTTTTACTGAATTTGGTGTTTGGAATCATGGATGTTTGCTGAACTGAATTGCAGAAAGTTTCTTAACCCATGTAATTAGAATCTGGTAAGTGTTTCATTGAGTGTATTTATGCCAAATTTCCAAGACTACTGAAATTTGGTTAGTTTTTTCACTTTCTGCATCGGACTCCTGAGGTTTCAATCTCTTGTTTGCATTGCATGTGCAGAAGAATTGAAGCATCAATAAACATGCCTACCTGCATATGCTTGCACTTATATAGCTACCTTTATGCATCCAAATTATCTTAAAAATTGCAAATAGACTGAATTTTTTTTTTATCTTTGTTTCAACTTTGTACTCAGGGAGGTATTTTCTGATATACTCACTATAAACATTGCCTGTGTCTTTGATAGTGCTTTCATCTTTTCCTGTGGGCCACTAACCCACTGCTTTCAGTCTTCGATATTGCTATGTTTTATTGCTCTATTAAGGTACCATATTTTGGGCATGGTCTTGCACTATATTGACATGATTGAAGTAATTGATGCATAATTGCATTATATGCAGACAATTTTTTTTATTGATTTTTACAGGGAAAAAAAAGAAAAAGAAAAAGAAAGCCTAAATTACAAATTACAGTAGGAAAACTATCTTATCTGTTGGAGGGTTTGAGCGTCCACTTCCGCTTCATGTCGTGATTGCATTTCTTGTGGAGAAGAACTTTCTGTTGATATAATGTTGTTCAATGAACAGATTTAGTCTGCCAATCTGGACCTGGGTCTTGGCCTTCCCTTGTTTATGCTCAGTCAGCTTTATATCCTATGGCAAATAGTGCAGCTCAGGTATTGGCTTGAATTTTCTGTGTATTCCTTTGGTACACCTTTATATCAGTTGATAGTGGAAGCATCACTTCTGATGGATGAAAATTTTGATCGTGCATTTAATGACATTGAATTAAAGCATGCAAGGCTATTGTATTCTAGGTTTTCAAAGTTAAATTTGAAGATTTCTTATTTTAAAGAAGTTTAGTGAGACGTGCATCTAACAGGAACAAGTAAATTAGCAAAACATTATTTGGAAGGCTGCTTGGATTTGTAGAATTTAACTATAATATGATGTAGTAGAATTTTGTTGTGAAAATCCAACTGTTTATGTTTCTGTGAAATATGCAAGTCTTAGGAATTGCTATCTTAGCAAATAAATATTCAAGCTTAAATTCTTTAAATCCAAAAATATTTGCATCACCATAGAAGTTTTACAATTATTTTAAATTGAAATGCGACTGATGGATAGGCAAAATATTGACAAAATAGTTAAAATCCATGCAATACCAACGGTTCGTGGAATAAGTAAAAAACTATGGTGAGAAAATTTTAAAAAGGAATTAAAAAAACTGTATGAAGTATGAGCATTTATATTGGGATGGGACAGTAGATTAAACTCCCTTGGTATCTCTCAGCTTCACTATGCACTGTTGCATATAAGGACATAGAATTGAGGTGCAAAACTTCCAGCAATGTGTTGTGGATATTTTCTGGACTTCACTGTAGGGCCTTGAGCTCCACGTTTCTTCCATCCCTTCTGTACTTTCAATCGTTTCAGATTCGAAGAGTTTTCCTATGTGAATTTTACACAATATGGGGTGGTTAGTAAACAGGGACTTTACATGACTTTACATAGTGCTGATCCCATCAATCCAGGGTCAGGTGAGTGATATAAGATAAATGGTACTCAACATTATCAGTTAATGAATAGTATGGTTAAATTTGGAAAGCGAAATTTTATTCCACTGTGATGCTCTGGTAGGAGTTTTCATCAGGTCATTCCTTGTGTGGTGCACTTAAACTGACATTCGCTATTGTTTTGTCACACCATTTAGTTACTCTTTGTACTGAGTAATGGGGTTGGAACTGTGCAATTTAGTTGCAGTGCCTCATCAGTTACATTAATGTGGTTTTTTCCCCTTCTGTACTGGTCTTGTAATTTTGTATTCCATTAATGTGCTAGTAAGTGTTTGCTTACTTTTTCATATACAGGATGTCTTTCCTGTTATTCCTGGAGATACAGATTACAGAATGTTTGCCAATGATTATGGCAAGATTCCTGGACTGGATGTGATCTTTCTCATTGGTGGTTATTTTTATCATACCTCCTATGACACAATGGAAAGACTATTGTATGCATTACCACTTCTATTTTGGTACAGTTAAGTTAATTGGAAGTTTACAATCACTCTATCCATTTTTACTTCCTGTGATGCATTTACAATTCTGTCAACCAGACCTGGAAGCATCCAAGCACGTGGGGACAATTTGTTCAGTGTAATTAAAGCCTTTGCCAACTCTTCTAAGCTACAAATTGCCTTTGAACAAGAATTTCTTGGAGCTGCTGCCAATGAATCCGATGATGAACGGGCTGTTTTCTTTGATTACTTAACATGGTTCTTGGTATGTTGCAGTCTACTGATAGGTGTGGTTAAAGATATTCTTCTGATTAATATAACAACATATCACTCATCAGAGAACAAGATGTTAAGTGATAACAAATGTTGCTCCTTCTAATCTACGAATCTTTCAGATATTCTACTCCAGAAGGCAAGCTGCAGTACTTCATAGCATTCCTGTTGCTATCTACCTCTTTATGCCCTTTTTATTGCAATTAGCAAATTTTGGGTTTCGTTGTTCTATTTCGACCTTTTATGACTTTAGTAAAGGTAAAATGGGTACTGCTCATACAACTGGGAAAATCGATCCTGTTACTGTCTATTTGTCCTTTATAATGCAGTCAGATCATCTAATGCATTAATATGACATAGTCGCTTCGGTAAATCTGCAGGAATGTTACTCCATGCAGTTGGGATCATACTTGCAATTGTTTTTCCAGTTATATTTTCCATCCTGAGATTGCTTTTCTCTGGACATTCCATGAATTGGTAGGTATTCATTCTTTGTGGATTGCTTTACTGTCCAAACAATAGCCTTGAAGGAATGTTGTATGTGTTGATTTTGATGTAAATGGCTATGCATTAGTCCATAAGTAATTTCTTTTAGATACAGCATGTATTCAGTTTGAGCTTTGCATTACCTTTAACAATCGATAGAGATTTGTTAAGTACTTCTAGAATTATTTAACAGCAAGATATTTACATTTTGTAGTTGAGGCCTGGTCATTGATGGAAATCATGTTCTTTCTGTGCGATGCATGACATGAGTGCAGAGTCGTTGTCTTATTTTTTGTGATTTAACCTATGGTGGGGAAGTAATGTCACAATCAAGTGAATTTGTATCTCGGGTAGCATTGCCATGAAAGAAAATTCAATAAAGAACAAAAACAAATTAAAAGAAACTTATATAATCTCGTCAAGTGGAAGTTGTTGAAGTTTGAAGGAGACATCCTTGACTTATTCTTTCCTTTTAATTTATATTATATTTTTTGTGATCAATGTCTCCATCTGACAAATTCCATGGATCTCCTGCTTGCCTCAATGCAGGTTTGCTCATCCGTTCTTGGCTTTTGTGATGTTTGTACCATTCTCACTTATTGGCCTGCTGCTTCCAAGAATTGTTTGGAGACGTTTTCCCCTCTCTCAAAATGTTTCTGTTATTAAAACATCAAAAGAGGTGCAACTTTTTTTTTCTTCTTTTATATATAAACCTTATTAAATCATAGAACTGTTCTAATTTACAGTATATCGTGGTCCACAGTTAAGTTTTGGATTTTAAGAAATTGGGTTTCTACTATGAAGAGAATTATTTAAATAATACTTGAGTAAACCTCATGAGTCATGGATCATTTTTTTATGACTGAAAGTTTCTGGATGTTTCTCTTTGAGATGATTCCTTTCTCAGACCCTTGGTAGAGAAAGTGCATTACCGTGGTCGTGTCAGTCCAGAGTGCTGGGAGAGGTGGACTCCTTACAGATCTAGCCTTCCGTGTTATTTACATGAAGTGGCTGCACTTGGCCTTGAACCTTTGTCATTGTGCTTGACTGTATGATCTGTGCTATTTCATCTTTTTAAGAGTTCCCTAACAACGGCCACAGTAAGGTGGGGAAGGAACACCTCCCTTTTCACACACACATACAAAGAGAGAACAATTTATGATGGCTGTGAGGCGACCAGAAAGTTCCATTTGTTTTCTCCACGTTGACATCCCTTGCTGCCTTCTTTAACAAGCCCTCAAGCCTCCTTTGTCCACCTGCAAGCTAAGCTTCTGGCTCCTTGCTTTAGTCTTCAATAAGGCTTGTGTAGGTGACCCCAAATTTTGTGGCTCATTCCTTGTCCAGAAGTTTGCTTCTGCTGAGTAACTTCTAGAGCTAGTCAAACCTTTGAAAAGGATGCTGATAAATGGAATAAACTGGATGAGTTGTTCCCTATGTCATTGGAGCAAAATATTCTCCAATTAAATGAACACAACCAGCTACATGGTTATGCAAAATGGGGTGATCAGTGGAGACTCTGCAACCCGTTATGTATACCTAATCCTTTCATCATATTCATGTAGTAGGTTTTTTGTTTTCGTGCATTTTGAGCTGGACAAACATGTGATTCATTTGGCTGTAGAATGTCAACTAACTAAATTTCTGGCTTCAGCCTGTTGCAGAGTTAATAAATGTTTTTACTATATTTGTTAAGAGTGTATATGTGTTCCTGCTGAATTGGTGTTTTTGAGTCTTCCGGTTGGCAAGCATAATGTAAGTTGCCCAAAGTATCTGACACTAAATGTTGTGGGTTCAGGGGTTTCATTTATCATTGTTATGTGGCTTTGCACAAGTCCTATCTTTTTTGCTTACCATAATTTTGATCTTAGTAGATACATCTTCTCTTGGGCAGTTGCTAGATCTATTCTGATTACATTTCTTACTACTCAGAGCGAGCATCTGACATACAAATCTTGCAGAAACTAGCTGATGAAGCGAGGTTTTGGGGAGCATTTGGGTTTTATGCTCTCTTGACTTTGGTGTGTAATTTGATCCTATTACTAATTTGTTTTTCATATCGTTTAATGAATTAATTGAGCTGTGTGTCCAACTTACTATATTTTTGGGTTAAAATCCAAAAGAATATTTATGAAGACTTAAGATTAGAAATGTCTAAAATATAATTTATGAAAGCAGGCTTATCTGGTAGCTGGGTTGAGTGGAGGTTTCTTGAATTTTTCCTTGTCAGTTTTTATGCTTCCTGCATGGATCTGCTTCTGCCTATCACTCAGGTCTTTTGGTCCTCAATCACTGAGGTAGCACTTATGCCAATTTTTTTCCAATATCAAATGTTTTTTTCGACTGCATATCAGATAATCTAACTGTTATGTAACTGGTCTCAGGTCAGTTGCATGTTATGTGGTACCTCTAATACCTTGCCTTACCTACGCTGTCTATTTTGGTGGGTTGCTTGCCCAATTCCTAGTTGAGAAGATGGGCATGATGGGTTCTCTGCCACCTCCTTATGGTTAGTGTTTCTGGACTTCTAAATTTTCTCAAGGAACTATAATTTCATGATGTTTTTAGTTGAGTCACTATTGATTGCTCTCTTCTTGTTAAATGCTATATCTACTAGTAGTTTACTTTTGTGCCAGATTTGTATTTTTCTTTGGTTATATATGGCAAATGCGGTTTCTTTGCCTGTTTACAGCTCATAAGGAAAAGAATTACAAGTACTTTTTAATTCTTAAAAAAGTAAAAAATAATTACAAGCAACTTATCAGAAAAGAAAAAAAGTAACTACAAGTAATTACTTGCTAAAATGTATCAGATTTTCCAGTTGATAAAGTTTAAATATTTTCTTAAATCACATTTCATTGAACTCTGCAATATGCATCCACAGGTTTTCTGCTCTCTATATTGTATTGTTTACATAATCTTAAGCTGGACTAATCAGTCACTGAATCGGCATTTAATTTAAAACTAGTCCCAATAATGATTCTACATTTTCTAAAGTTTGCATCTCTGCAATTGAAACTTTTTCTTTAACTCTGGTTTCAAATTTTAAGACCTTCTTCCCCAATTTTTATGTGCAAAAAATTTGCTACAGACAATAACATACTCCTGCACGTAATTAAGTTGCCTTTTATTTTATTGTACTTGAACTTTTACTACCAGGAATATTTATCTCATAAAATCTTTCTGATACCGCAGCATTGGTGTCTGTGAGAAGGTTTATGTTGAAGACACCGTAGGAGGCTGTAAAGAAATAGAGTTAAAGTAGTTTGAGAGATTTGCAAACTGTAACATCACGATTAAACCTATTAAACCTTTGCTTGCAGGGTATTTTATTCCTGACATTGTAGTAGCAGCAATCATTGGAGTTGTAACTGGTTGGTGTGTGGGACCTCTTATGCCTGTTCTTGGCCATTGGTTAGCCTCATCATCTATTACGCAATTCCTGCTGCATCTTGGTGTGCTTGCGTTGGCACTCTCATCACAATTCTTTCCATACAGCATTGACGCACCTAAAAGGGTTATTTTCCAGCACACAATTTTGACAGCAGGTATTGAAGAAAGAATAGTTCAATTGCTTCGAGTGCTATATTCCTTGTTGTATAGTATTGTTGCTGGCTCAGCCTAAGTTACTGTGGATTGATTTTATTCCCACTTCCTCCTTTCACAGTTGTGAACCTTATCTGATGAGGAGCAAACTTGCTGTAACAACCTGGTTTGATTTACTAAAATTGTTGGTCCTGTTTGAAAGGCGTATCTCATTCTACTGCAGTCTAATTGCGTCTCATCTTCTGTTATCAAGCTTATAAGCTAGCCTCTCTAAGCATTGACTAGTGAACAACCTTGAGATATCCGTTCTAGGTTTCGTTGGTTCCACTTATTTGTTATTCATCTTGCTGAGATTGTACCACGATTTCCATTGCTGTGTAGAATATTTGTTTTGCCTTTCTCTGTCATAAATAACACAAACTATTATTTTTTGATGATTTAATGTACCTAACCTGGAAGATAAGATGCTTTTTGAACTTCCTTCTGGTTTTGGTATTCGTGTCTACCCGATAATTTATGATGACCTTATCATCTTAGGTCACATGGAAAGGAATAGGTAAATTAAATAAGCATCCTGTAGTTAGGGTGGGAATATTTGGTTGTATTAAAGGTTGATATGGTTTCCTATACTGGTGTCATGATTAAACAGAATACATCTAACAATGAGCTTAGGGTTAAGTTAGATTTTTTAATAGATTTGAGATTAACGTAACATGATGAACTTGGTGGCTCTCTCTCTCTCTCTCTCTGAGTTTATTTTTTTGTGAATGAAATTGTCAAGTTATTGCAGCATATCTGATATTAGTTTCTTCTCTGTCCTTTGCTAATCTTTGCATGTTAAGTAAGCATATAAATGCGTTGCACAAATATTGACTACAATGAGTTAATACGTGTTGCACATAGTCTCTCTCTCTCTCTCTCTCTCAGCATTGATGTTTTTGTGCATATCCTTTTTTTGGTGTTTCTCGACTCTCCTAATATCTTAATTTTCTGCAATACTCTTGTACCTTCTAACAAGTGTTTTACTTGGATTGACAGATGCAAGTCGCATTGTGGACTCCAGTTATGACTTCTCTGTAGTTGATTCCAATTCTTTACCTTTCATTTTCAAACATGCACCCGAAGTGGCAAAGGAGTTGCATATTGGTTCAGAGCTATCTTTTGAAACCGCCAACTTGTCTCACCAAGAGCATTGGATGGTATGCGATTTAAGCCAATTTTATGCCAAATCATGAATTGAGATACTCTTTTATTGTTTATGCCTTAATTAGGAATTATTATTGACCTTGTCCTGTAAAATCGATCTCTCTCTCTCTCTCTCGGTAGCCTGTCAAACCTACTGTGATGCTTGAATAGGAGTGTGACATAACTGACTGTGCACATGGATTTCTGTGCATCGTGATAACTGCACAGCCCTCGGTGTGGAGTGTACGTGCACATTATCATGTCTTTCTTTACCGAGATTAGCCCTACAGGGCTGATCTGCACTGATCTGCACACACTACCAAACAATAGCTGAATGGATTATTCTATACCACTATTGCATGAAGGCTTTATGTACTCCTATTAACTCTCTACTTGTCAAGGGGTTCGTTCTTCTTTTCTAATATAGTAGATGTATGTTGTCACTCCATTGATGAGTTAGTTTCTGCTTAGAAGCAATCATTACTTTCTTTCTGAATTGCTTTTAATTTCAATGGTGTCTTTGGGTGAATATTGAAGTGAGGATCTGTTTGTTATGCAGGCAGTTTATCCAATATCTTCCTTGTTTTCAAGAAGCTTGAAATTCCCTGCAAAAAGTGATGATATCTTGAATCAGTACGAAAGTTTCCCTCATATATCAAGTTATAAGCCACAAATGATTTCTGGTGGGGGATCTCGGAAGGTTTACTTGGAGTTATCCTTAAGGTGAGTAGAAGTTATAAATGTGTTGTGCTGTTAACTGACTGATCTCGATCTTGTTCCCTATTTACAACTGCAATTATAGGGCAGTGGACGTTTTCATATGTTGTAAATATGCTTCTGTATCATTCTTATCTGTACTACTATAATAAGGCAACACCTCAGTTGGTAAAGCCTGATTTTTGTAGTCCTGTGATTATTTGTAGTTTCCTGTAAATCCCACAATATTGATGACTTTGACATCTATTCTTCTTTATTAAGAGCATAAATATGTAAAAGTAAACACCCAAATTCAGATAGCATAGAAGACTGCGGCGGTTTCTAGTCGGATTATATGGGTAAACCTAAATGTTACTTATTTCTTGGGAATTCATTGCGGCAGCCTCTAGGTTGAAAACCATTTATTTAGCAGAATGGGTCGATAATTAACTCAGCATATGGAAATGTTAAACTGACACATGCATTTGATATATTTTTTAGTTAGGTATCAGATGTATGAAGTTTTATACTGTGTATTCTCAAACATCAAAACATGACGTTGCATACTTTTCTGTAAATTTTCTCTCTTTCAGTTCTTTAAAGGAGGTTTGGGTTACAGTCCTTAACATTACTGGTCCTCTATCCAATTGGTCACTCGCAAACAATGTACTTCCAGGTGACAAATATAGCTTTGGTTCTTCTGCAGTGTAAGTTCAAGTACTCTTATCTATACATAATTTATACTCTTGAAATTGTTTGCAGCTCCTGAAACAGTCAATAGTGGTCCACCCTCGTATATGTGTAGACTTAGCGGAGCAAGCCATGATAACTGGACCTTCTGGTTAGAGGTAAAGCTCTAACCTCTTCTGATATTTCCTTTCATCTAAATTTCTATATATCTAGCATACTTTCTACTCTATTTACGAACTTCATTAATTCCAAACATACAAATTCTTGGATTTTCATGCTGTATTGGCTTCCCACGAATCAAATAGGTAAAATAAAATTAAAGAATTTAAATTAAAATAAGAAAAGAAAGACCGTAAAATTACCAAATCCATCGTCATTCCAACAGTAGTATGTATAATTTCCGAAAATCTAGCAGCCAGTCTCTCTTCCCCAGACCACATACACACTGGTCTGCTCATTTTAATCAGTGACAATATTGTTGGCCAGACCTATCTTCAATTTTTTCTTTTGGTTTTGTCTTCCCAATTATGCCTAGTTTTGTCTGGGAATTGCAGGCGAACAGTTCAGAAGCGTTGAGGATTGAAGTTGCTGTATTAGACCAACACTTGCTGGAGTCAGCAAAGAAGTTGAAAGGCCTTTTCCCAGAATGGGCGGATGTAACTGCTTATTCAAGTTTTATGTCCAGTTATATCTTCTAGTTCACTAACAAGCTTTCCCAGTTTGTAAAGCTAGAAATTTTTTAGCCGCCTTGATTTGTTCTTTTTGTAAGCCTTGATTTAAAGCAATCGAATCAATATAAATTTTTTTTATTTGGGGGGCTTTGTTTGGCTTCCGAGAAGCTGGATGGAAACATAACCAAGGGATTGCTTGGACTTTCTTTTTAGATTTTCATTGTTACATAATCAGGTGAATGTAAGTTTGACTTTTTGTTAATTAAATTACCAATACATAGCTAATCAAATAGAAGTTTACCAATTTTGATCAGTGGTTGGATTTTCTGTTTTTTTTTTTTTTTTTTTTTTTTGAGAAATGGTTACTTTTGAAGTGTCGATACATTTTAAGGTGAATCAAATGCTGACCTTCCGATGTGCACCGTGAGTTTAGGCTTCTTTGACCCTTGATCCGGTGTGTTTTTATATAAACAAAATCATATTGCTCCAGTCCAATAAAAAAATTTATATTTTGATTAATAAAATATTAATCATACATGGTTTCTTCCTCCTTTTGTTCTATGAAAAATTTGAGGATGTCTTCATGAAACTTTAGACCCGTCTTGACCTTGTTGTGGCTTATGGGCTTCGGGAGTTATCAAATTTGAAGCAATTCCAATCCAACTATTTATTTTAGCCAATCAAAATATTTTAAAATATTAAACTTTCTATTTCAGTTAGCCACTTTTTAAAAATAAATTTAACCCTACTCTTTATTTTAGCTAGTCATTTTAACTAATTTTTATATTTTTAAAAGAATAATATTACATGACATGCTATGTTATCATTTCAAGAATGATGTGGATGATGATGTGACATACCATGTTATCAAAAAAGTAAAAATAATATAATTTTTAAATTAAAAGTGCCACGTCATAAAATAAAATAGTCTAATTTTCGCAATTGTTATCTTTAAGCCAAAAAAATTAAACGCTCACATTTTTAAAAGTAATATCCCAATGGCCATATTTTCAAACAAAAGTTATATCCTAACGGTCATATTTTTAAATAAAAGTTATAACGTTCATATTTTCAATACTTTTCTATAAATAAGATCTTTTTCTCCTCTCATTTTCATAACTCTCAACCTTTATTTATTCTCACAATAATTCTTCTATTATTATTCATTATGGCTCGCAATTGTATAATCAATATGAATGTTAACGACTCTGATTCTGATTAAGAGTTAGAGATGTTAACGATTGCAGCTATAGAAGAAGAGAAACTCAATAGGGAGAGATAATTGGGATTACGTCATGGTTCCATTGAAGGTCGTTAAGTTATTTTTCATAATCGAGTTCAAGGTCATGAACGACTTTATCTAGATTATTTTGCTGAAACACCTGTATATTCTCCTAATTTATTTAGGAGGAGGTTCCGAATGAATCGATCTCTTTTTCTTCATATTTTATCAATAGTAAAAGCTTACAATTCGTATTTTGTTAAAAAAAATGATGCTCTTGGAGTCATTGGCTTATCTTCTCTTTAGAATATGACAATTGTTATGAGAATGCTCACTTATGAAGCACCAACAGATTTTGTGGATGATTATGCGATGATCGGTGTAAGCATTGCAATAGAGAGTTTAAAAAGCATTGTGAAGGTAGTAGTTGTAATTTTTTCAGATGAATACTTGAGGTCACCAAACAATGATGACATTGCTAGATTGTTGGCGGTGAGTACCAGTCGTGACTTCCTTGGAATGTTGGGGAGCATTGATGTATGCATTGAAAGTGAAAGAATTGTTCGACGGCATAGAAAGGTATGTATAGTGGTTACATTCATGAGCCACCAATTATTTTAGAGACTGTGACTTCATATGATTTATGGATATAACATGTTTTTTTTTTGGGTTACCTGGATTTTATAATGACATTAATATGCTAGAACGCTCTTTTGTCTTCTTTCTCTTTACTGAAGGTCGTGCTCCTCCAGTCAATTACTCAATTAATGAAAATGACTATACAATGGGATATTATCTTGTTGATGATATATACCCAAAGTGGTCTACATTCATCAAAACAATTCCATATCCAATAAGCAATAAACAAACATATTTTGCAAAAAATCAAGAGTCAGCAAGAAAAGATGTAAATCGAGCATTTGGAGTGCTCCAAGCATGTTTTGCAATTGTACATGGACTTACACGTTTTAAAAAACGTGAAACTCTAAAAGATATTATGAAGGCATGCATAATATGATCATTGAAGATGAGCGGGATGTCAGTGGAATACACTTTAATTATGATACAATCAATGAAAGTGCTATTCTAGCGGTATCGAATGAGCGTACTATTGAACTTTTCAATTTATTCAAACTCATCATTACATCAGAGATAGAGACACTCATTCAAAGCTGCAAACGGACCTAATCGAGCACTTGTGGAATCTACATGGAGACATGTAAGAATTTGTACTAGTATAATTGTTTGTTGCAGTTCATTTACCTTTGTAGGGCATTGCCCTAGTTTGTTTAATTTCAATAATAATTATATTTAAATAAAACCTCACATTGGTTGGTGTGCACAAACATTGATATGCTGAAATTGTCGTGCCCTTTCAAAACAGCATTCTTGTGCCCGTTCAAAACCATGAAGTTCTTGTATTTGCCATGCACATTCCAAATGTACAATAACCTATCAAAAGATCAACAAAAAAAAGAGAGACCAGACAAGAGAGCTCAGCTATAGGAAGTACTCTTCATGACAGACATGCCTTCCCAAATGTACAATAACCCATTAAAAGATAAATCTTTCCAAATGGTTTTCATTCTTTCCACCATTGTTTCAGTTGAAAAAAAGAAAGTATCTACTATCTAATGATAAATATCACTGAATTACATAACCCCAACAACTTTTCAGGAAAAAACTATCTTTCTTGTACAATTGAGGATTGCTAGTGGTATTGTTGCATTACTGCTTGAAATGAAAATTAAGAATTAAATTACTAATTATGGGCTAAATAACATTGACGTTGTGAAGTAAATAGAATGAAATGAATGTAAGACAACATGACTGCAAATTTTATGTGGATGAATGTAATGAGTATGATTCATAGTTCTATGGAAGTGGCACACCCATATTAAGGTTCTTCCACCCATTTAGGCAATTCCACAAACATGTGGTATGTGCTATTTGAAAAAATGACATTACTATACTAATCTCAGCATGCATGAAGTCAACTACTATAAACATGGTGATTAAAACAGTAAATCAGGTAGTGAAGGATTACTTGCCTTGTGCAACTTCTACTTTCAAATAATGAGATTTGGGCCGTTAAGAGTGAAAAATGAGAGAGTTCGAGTTTAGCCAAAAAACATACCCAAAAAAAACAATCTGTGAAAACTAGAGGGGTTTGGACAGGGGGTGAGAAAGAAGGACGCCAATCACAGGGGGCTTTGACAGGGAAAGGGTTTCTGACAGAGGGGTGGGGGAATGAGGAATTACACAAAACAAACCTTATATAGCCATACCTGTTGGCTGTTGGTGGTGTTGTTTCTTCTTCAGAACTTGCCCTAGCTTTGCCAATGGAAGGGGGTTTTCTATTATAGGGAGAGCAGAGGGCATGAGATAGGAAGGAGGGGAGGTGAAGGATGGAAAGAGAAAGAGATAGCCATACCTGTTGCTGTTACTTTTGTGGATCTTACCCTAGCCTTGCAACGACATGCTCAAGGAAGTAGGGAAAAATGTCAGCTGCGTTTTCTATTGTGAATAGCGAGCAAGTTTTCGCTTACCATATTTGATGAGTGAAATTAAAGTTAGCTAAAATAGTGAGTGGTTTCACGAGCCCGTTGGAGCAAAATATTAGGCTTTGGCTTAGTATAATAGCTAATGAGAGGAATTTGACGAGTGAGTTGGAGTTGCTCTGATTCTTTGAAAGCCATTTTTCTCATGACCCGATTCACGTACATTTGGCATCTTTACGGTTTGAATCGGATCCAAATGAAAGAGGGTGTAGTCAATATCTTTATTTTGTTAGGTAGTTTTGAACGTTGTCTTGAATTATGAATGAATTATACATCTAGATTATCTGTATATTCCGGATTTTATTGGCAAAGTAATAAAAAATAATCTAGAGTATTTTTTAATTTCTTTACTAATAACAGCAACAATATATTTTATTTCTTTAACAGTTATTATGTTAGATTAATAGTTTTATATAAAAATCTATAAAACCTCCCAAATTTATATAAGTGAAAAGAAGTACAATATTTTATTTATATTATTTAATAAAATGTAACAAAATTGTAATTTGTCTTTTAAACATTACAAATCCCGGCATGGATTTAAAAAATATAAATCAGTATGTAATATTCTCTATTCTCCATGTATTTCGTGGGCTCCATCTAAAATTTTGACGGCACTTGTTAAAGCCCAGCCCAAATTGACAAGTTAAAAAATTAGGGTTCCATTTCGCTCACTATAAAAGGAAGCGCTACGGCGTCACCGAAGCTGTTCTGTTTTAGAAAGCAAAGCAAAGCACTGCATACTCTTATCGACGCAGGGGCAGCAGACATGGTGACTGCTCTCTCTCTCTCTAAGTTTTCTCTGTTCTTTTCATCTCACTCGATCTTCTGATTTTGGAGCTTTAACATACATGTACATTTGTGTATGTGTATATACAATACACGCCTGTAATTGTTTATATGTATATATTTCTTGGCAGCTCTAAATCTATGCTGTTTATCTTTCAGGTGAAGTACTCAAGAGAGCCAGACAATCCCACCAAGTGTAAGTACTTTCTTACTCTAGCTCTTCAGTCAACGATCTGCTGATTATTTCCATTACATGTTGATCTATAGCTGTTTTATTGATTTGCTCGGGTTGTTTTCGAGTCTCTCTGATCCTATTCAATTCGCATGAAGCAAATCATACATAGTCTGTTATAATTTTTTTTTTTGAATTTTTTGCCGTTCTCATTTTCAATGTTTTGCAAATACTGTGTATGTATTATTGGCATCCTTGTTCATCGTTTTGTTCTCATTTTGTCCTGCCCTGTCTCTTATTTTGTAGCCTGCAAAGCCAGGGGCTCGGATCTCAGAGTTCATTTTAAGGTATCGTGATTCCAAGTTTTTTGCCCTTTTATTTTCTCGTGTGTGTATGTGGATGTGTTAATCATTAAGTGTTATATATTGATAGAAGTATTAATACATTTTGGTGTAGTTGTTAATCGTTATTCTCAATGAATGATGATCTATGGCGTGTTCAGGATTGTTCTGTTAGTGTAGCCTTATGAATCTGATGAATAGCTAAAGTGATGTTATAGATTTGGTGTAGTTGTCAGTCTCGATTTGTAGATGTACATTTGTAGGCCACTTGTCAAAATATGTTTTTTTTGCTTTAGTTTCTAACGTTTGTGGCTGAAAAGAAGTCCTGAAATTTAGCATTGGTCATGTTTTGTCTTAGATTGTGTAGCCTGATGAAAAAAGCAGGGGCCTGTTGCCTTTTCATGGATGGGTCTCTCGTAAACTTCAGGGAAATCAATTTCCATTGTTATTGGGTGAACCTCTTGAGAGTAGTCAGTGACAACAGGTTCAGTAAATGATGGGACATTGTAATCAGTTTCAGTATGTTGAAGTACGTTTTAACTTATCAAAATAAAAAGTTAGAACTACGTTTTAAAATGATTGTAACAGTTTTCTAAATTGGTCTTTAGGGGTGGGTTATGTTAGAGAGTTGTATCTATGTTTTTTTTGTATAGTAGTTTGTAATTAATGAGTTTCCTCTATACGCTGTACTTGAAATACTAGCGTGATCCTGAGTTCATGATAATGGCATATTGCATTTTGCCCAAATACCACGGGCACATTTATGTTTGTGGTGGGAATAAGATTAAGGATGAGGTTATTGCTAGTTGGGCCTAGTAGGCTTGTCCACATGCATTTAAGATGCTGAAATTTTATAAACTACTATTTTTGTCTTTATAAGTTTAAAACTTTAAATGTTCAATTCTGTTGTAAAAGTTATATTAAAAAGAAAAGGTATATTGGATTTTGTTGTCCATGAATTTGCAACCTGATGGTAAAGAAAGAGACAGTGCCCTGCTTTCTCTGTGAGCTGGACTCTTGTAAACCTCAGGGACAGCACTTGCATTGTTATTGGGTGAACCTCTGTGATTTTTTTCAGTGACTGAAGGTTCAGTAAATGATGGTACATATGCACCTATACTGGGCCAAGCATGGTGGCTGAAAAGAGAGACTCAATCATGCATGTTACCCATCTGCTTTATATTTAGAACCATCTTTCAGAATTTTTTTTCCTCTGCTGCTTTTGTTTATTTTTTTGTTGTTTAGGGTTCAACTTACGTTCGGTTCTTGTTTTGGTTGCCCCCCCGGCCGGGGTGGGGTTCCTATTTTTGTGCTTTCTTCTTCCTTTTTTTGTGCATAATAGCCATTCCTTGATTAGAATTGTAAAGTAGTGTGACACTTGCCATGAAATAGGTCTCTTTGGGTAGATCACTTCTGCTTTTGATGATTTCAGCCATTTGATAGTAAATAAGTTTTTGTGAATAGTTGACAATTCTTTTAAGACTTTTTGTAAGAAAATGCTACATTGAATCTCATCAAGCATGCAAGTGTTTGCATGATTAGAACCCTCAACAGATCATGATGTTGGTTCTTGTTTGAAATTTGGTTGTCATTTTGTTTCAGAGGTTACTCCAGCACTTTTATTTTGCCATTAGTGCTCTAGTTGTCATGATGTCCAGCCCTAGCTCCAGTTTCAAGTGTGTCATATTTGGACTTCAAATTCACAGTGCTATTTCTTCTTATTGACTTAATAGAACACAAGGGAGACAGCTCATGCCATCAGGAAGATGCGTTTGGTCAAGGCTAAGAGCTATTTAGAAGACGTTCTGGCTCACAAGCAGGCCATACCCTTCACACGTTTTTGTAGGGGTATAGGACGAACTGCTCAGGCAAAGAACAGGCATTCAAATGGACAAGGACGCTGGCCTGCTAAATCTGCAAGATTCATACTTGACTTGCTTAAAAATGCTGAGAGTAATGCTGAGGTACCGTCCCAGCTGGCCGTGCGTTCCTCATTACCAGTTTTAACGATTGTCATTACTGATTGCATGATTGTTCATTCATTCTCCAGGTGAAAGGTTTGGATGTGGATACTCTTTACATATCTCACATTCAGGTGAACCAGGCACAAAAGCAGAGACGCCGCACTTATCGTGCTCATGGAAGAATAAACCGTATGTTTGATTTCTTTCCTTCATAGTGCTTTGTCATTTTTTTTTGTTTGTGTTTCAATTATTAACAGGAGTGTGCTACTTCTTTTGGCAGCCTACATGTCTTCCCCCTGCCATATCGAGTTGACCTTGTCTGAGAAGGAAGAGCCTGTCCAAAAGGAGGTAGGTCCTCCACCATTTTATCAATCTAGAAATATGAACTAGAGAAAGACCAACGAATTAAGGAATAGAAAGGAGAAACTATGCGCTCGTATTTGTTGTGTCTCATTGGCTCATGTTCTTTTTTGCAGCCTGAGTCTCAGTTGGCGACTAGCAAATCCAGAAAGTCCCAAGCTCTGCGAAGTGGTGCATCCTCTTGAACAGCTTTGATACAACCAGCAGTTTAAGAAGTTTTGGAGTCCTCTCGCTCTTTGGAAGACGCTCTGTTCTCTTTTCTTTATTTGACTTTCTATTTGAGAGGATATGTATGGCTTGTTTAGTTACAAACAAATGCTATTTAGTCAAAATGCTTTTATTTGGGGACTCATTGATAAACATTATCGAGTTCATTATTAAATGTTCACTTGTGATGGATGCATGAGCAATGGGTGAACTCGTATGCTTTTTTGTAGCAAGTGTGCAATTTAACCTGAGGGGTAGCTCAGATGATCGAGTCATGGATTTGCTTCCTACTTTGTCTCTCCTTAGGGCCACCTTGAGGGGCAAAGCCTCGGTCATTATCCGGTTTGGTTTGTGCGGGACGAAGGTCTGCACAGGTCTTGAGGTCTTGAGATTAGTACGCGACAAATGAAAAATGATGCCAAGTGTAGCAGCAGAACTTAAAAGGAGTTTAAAGAGCTCTAAATCCCATTGCGAGTTTGGATTAAAGTTTGAACATACTTGAAAAAAGTTATCGTGTACGATGAACACCTAAATGCCATCTGACTGGAGAGCAACATCAATTTTGTAAACAAATGAAGTTTAAAAATATTTTAAAATTTATTAATTTTTTAAGTTTGGTTTAAAATTGTACGCATTAAAAAAGGTTAAAACCTTGTGGCTTAATTAAGATTATTTTAAGATTGGTTTGTAAGTTAAACAAATCTTGCTTGGCTTAATCAAGATTATTTTAAAATTAGTTTGAAAGTTAAATAAATTAAATTTTAATATATTTTAAAATTTTAAAATAAATTTAAACAATTTATCACTCGAGTCTGCTTTTTTATCGGCCTCATTCGACTGCCGCCAATTAATAAGCAAAAGTGAAGACATTGTGTGGGAAAATTTCTAAGGAGAGACCACCTGATGGTCAGGTGCGGTTGTTTTTAGTAGCTCTCTTTGTATGGATGGATAGTGAATGGTTAGGTACACTTAAAGTTGTCAAGCATCCAGTCATACCTATTTATCAGGCGCAGTTGTCCTTAGCAACTTCCATACAAGCAGCTCCCTTTGTATGGATGAATAGTGAAGCAGATAAGAGGAGAAGAGAAAAGAATATGGGTAGAGGCAGAAGAAAAGTTTAATTATTTTGCTCCTCTAGTGTGGCACTTGCGTGATTGTTTGACAGTTAGACCAATTAAAAATTAGAGTAAACTTTATTTTACACTCTCGTACTTTATACTGAATTTCATTTGAAAACTTACACTTTTAATTATAACAATTAAGTCTCTATATATTTAATTTATTGCAATGTTACATTCCGTAAATTTTCGTTAGTGCAATTGACCGTCAATACTCATGTGTGTCTCACGTGACTCTTTTTCAAAAGTAAAAATGTATTCTCATTTCATGTTGGCACCAAACGCCCTCAATTTTTTCTCACTTCAAATGATTTGGGTGTATTTTGTAATTCTAATTTCGTTTTATTCATATAATAATTGTAAAAAATTTATGAGGAATTGGTGATAAATTATTATAAAGAAATTTAGGAACTAAATGAATGAGGTAACATTACATCATTTAGTGTGAGAATACATTTTTATCCTTCAAAAAGGACCACGTGAGATGTACAGAGGATTTACTCATCAATTGCACAAACAAAAACTTACAAAAGGGTGATATTACATTAAATTAAAAGTATAAGTACTTAATTGTTACAATTGAAAGTGTGGATCCTTAAATGAAATTTAATGTAAAGTATAAGGGTGCAAAATGTATTTTATCAAAAATTTCAAAATAAATTTGTTGCAACTAAAATTGCATAAATTGACAAGGGTAATTAACCCTATTTATAATTGATCCCACGGTTAGACTTCACTTTGAAATTGCATTTATACTCTAATCCTACGGCCAACTAAGGCCCCCAAAGTTGACAATAAATACCTGATTCTATACTACAGGTACTGTACTTTTCCTTCTTTCAGACATCGTCGTCTCCTTCGGTGAACCAGGCAAGTCTCCTCCCTCCCACTCCCTCTCCCTCTCCCTCTCCACCCTCTCTCTCTCTAGATCATGATCCTCATTATATCACTACTTTAGTAGGTTTAGGGGTTCTGATTCATATATATATATATATGCATATATAGAGTGTATGTAATGCTCTGATTGACAGATTGTAATTGAATTTTAGGGTTTTTTTTACGGTTCATGTCTATCTCGATCGTTCAATTTTAGTCGTTTCTTTGGCGATCATTTGTGCATTTTGTTATACATTGATATGTACCAGTGTTCGTGTGTGCGCGCTTCATCCATTGATGGTTTCCGTAACGATTCACAGTTCTTAAACTCGAATTTGATTTCTGATGTAGAACGTTCTGTTTTTATTGATAGTCTCTCTCTCTTGATAGATGGAACGTTCTGTTTTTAATTCTATAATAGTTGATAGTCTCTCTCTCGATAGATGGATTGGCAAGGGCAGAAGTTAGTGGAGCAATTGATGCAGATTCTGCTGATGGCTTTCGCGGTGGTGGCTATTGCAACGGGCTATGCATTGGGCTCATTTCAGACAATGTTGCTAATATACGCCTCCGGGGTAGTTTTCACTACCTTGATCACTGTTCCCAATTGGCCTTTCTTCAATCGCCACCCTCTCAAGTGGCTTGATCCGAGCGAAGCTGAAAAACATCCAAAGCCGCAAACAACTAATCTTATTTTGAAGAAGAAGACCTCTAAGAAGTAAGGTCATTTTACTGATCATAATAAGCCGTTGCTAGGTTTTTGGTCAATTTGGATGTATTAGGTATCTGTGTCTTTGCTTTTTTGCTTAATTTATACAATGACTAAAGGATTTAATGTTTGCTTTTGCCTTGGCTTCAACCTTATCTTTGATTCTCATATATTTTCTTGGTTATATAGTTTGTTGACTTGTTTGTTGGATTGTCCTCCTTACTGGATAAATGGAAGAAAACAACTGAAGGGGTTAATAGTTGCAAAGCTAATACATTGTGATATGACTAGGAAAACGGATATAAAAAGAATCTCAGTTTTGTTGAGGTTGCATTTGCTCTTCCTATTTCATATTTTGAGTTTCAATTGAATGTGGTAATTACCCAATCAAATTGCATTGGTTCTGGTCTTGTTCCATTTTATTATGTTTAACTAATTTTGTTATTTAGATGTAGAATGTTGGTTCTGCCAATTGAATTTTGACTTCTATTTATGAATTAATTGAGTTTGTTGCTTAGATTGTCAACTGGTATATGCATATGGTCTTTTGCGGTATGAATTTCTCTTAGGTGTTTATGGCTGTTGTTTTTGGTTGTGCAATGCCAGATTCATTTTGATTCTAATGAAACATATGATGGTACTTTCATTTATTTGGTATGGAAGAAATTTAATTTGGAAAACGTTTACGCTTCGTTTGGAACCCGAATTTTTGGCCAAAAAAACAAAGAAAAAAGAAAATGTGAAGGAAAATTGAACAAAAATACTCTTTACTTTTATTTACTTTTCCTTCACATTTTCTTTTTCTCACCGAAAATCCAGATTCCAAGCGGAGCCTTAATGTAAACATTGGTCCCAAGAAGCGCCAGGGAACCATGCATTCATTCTGGGACTATGGCATTCTTATGAGAGGTCAGGTTACTATAAAGTATAGATACATTATGTAACTGCCTAAGAGGGGGCATTTAGATTTGGACGGCGGTGGGGAGAACTTTTGGTGCTTCAACTTTGTGGGAAAAGGATAACTAATTGGAAGCCAGGAAGATATTTGATTCCATTTTTTACTTGCTAGTTTGGCAGGAATGCACCATATCCTTGTAGATATGCTTATCAAAATGCCATTTTAGAGGGATTCTACTTGCATTTATCTCCCCATTTGGGCCATCTTATATCACACACCTTTTACCTCTTCATTCGTTAGATATCAGGTGCATTGTTGGGTGAATGTCTTATGGAATAAAGTAGCATCTATTAGATAGCTTAGATAAGTTAAACTTAGGCATCAGGAAATGGTGGGATGAGATCTGTGTCTTTTTTTATTTTGGAAGTGTTTTCTGTTGCTGTTTTTATTAGGTGAATCATCTGGTTAAGCTCACATAATAATTATGACTTGTATGTATGGTTAACAAAGATATACTAAAAGGCTTTCTTTGGCCTTAATTAAGTTCCAGTCTTTGGTAGAAGAGTTATAGATAGTGCATGCTCTGAGAGCTGAGGCTTCTCCTCTGGCGAGAGGACGAGCTAGATAGGAGAAGTGCTTGACAGTGTTGCGTGCCTTGAGGTGCTTGTAATGAGAGAGAGAGAGAGTCTAGTTCATGTTGTACTTGTGCCCATGGGTATCAGTTGTAGCCTGAACCGCCAAATAATTATAAAGGCTCAAACTGTGCGGGTGCGACATATTTAAAAACAGTCCCGTCTACGATAGGCCCAAGTCCTGGAAGAGTTCATGGGCCTCAGATCTCATTGCAAGAGCCATTACCAAAATACTGTTACTTAAATGGTGTTCTATTACAGGCCCATCCAATTGCTTAATGTTAAAATCTAAAATCGAGCCCTATCTTAGGGCCCTGTTTGTAACAGGACTAGTTTATATATCATTTTCAAAGCCAAGCCGAGTAGGTAATGCTTCTATACGCAATTGGTAATGTGTAATATACATATAACTTTTTATTTTTTATTTTTTTATTATAGAATAATGTGCTTGAGTTGGGGACGTATAACTCCAAAATAAAGATCCAAAATAAAGAACCCATCAAGGTGTCATTTTTATTACATAATTGTCACATTCTTTTAATGCAAGATTTTATAAAAAAATCCTGGAAGGCTAGCATTTTTCCTACTCAAACCAAGATATGCATTGCATTGTAATTGCCTTGTAGATCTTTCTTGCTCTTTTTGTTTTTGGTACAAGATTTTTCTTGACTTTGGGTTATGTCCATTGTACACAATAAAGATATTCCCAAACCCAACATACCAACAAAAATGCATGGCATCTTACTTGCCTTCTAATTCTTTCTTTTCTTTTGGGATAATGTCAAGTGTACTCAAAGATAATCAAAAGGGTTTCTTCCACAAAGGGAATACCCAATCCCATAGATGTCACTAAAAGACATCACAAAGTATTCTACAAGCATACCTTGACATGGCACAATGTCATTGGCAACAGGTTGACAATTTGCAAGCGATAGACAAGGCAGCAGGGCAGAGGCAGCTAATGCAGAAAGGCTCACATTTTTTATAATTTCACTTTTGCTTACACAGGTTTTGAAAAGAAAATCAATTTGCCCCCTTAAAAGATAAATGCCCCCCCTCAAATTTTTTAAAATTTTATTTTTACCTTAGTTTAGAAATATTTTTCAAGTTGCCCTCTTAAAATTAAAAAATACCTCGTCGAATTTTTATATTTTTAAAATTTAAATACCCCCCCTCGGTGGTTATATCTAGCTTTATTAGTTGATTACTTTCTCCGACTTAAGTACCCTATTGACCCGAGAGAGAGAGAGAGAGAGAGAGAGAGAGAGAGAGAGAGAGAGTGCGCGCACAAAAAATGTGAGTCACAGCCAGGCCATTACATACTGTATTACTAGACAATTTAAATGCAATCCAATTTTTTCCTCACTTGAACTTGACACCCACAACCACTGGCAGTTGAGTTGGCTTAATCAGTTGAAATAAGTACTCATTTTCTCTCAATAATAGAGTGTTTGAATTCGCTTGCATTAGTAATTATATAAATCAAATGATATTAAGAAGGGCTTAATGTTCTCATTTGTTCATATTTTATGAGATTGCGGTAATAAACTCGTCTTCTTAAAATTAATAATTATGGCACAATTCGAATAATCTAATCAATATACAGTGGGTGAAAAACTTTCACACCTTTTCAATTAGCCAAATTTTTTTTTTGACACCCGCAAGCTGCTTCTAGTACCCCGCGGTTCTATCTCATTTGATTCTTAGTGTGGGCCCTACTACAACCAAATAACCATCGGCCGTCGACTTTGACCCGACTCCAGCAATGAAGAATTTTTTCCCACAACCGCACCAAAAGCCAACCACCACCGCTACCCACCCCATACCTGCATAAAATTTGCCCATAACTCTCAACCAAAATTACGTCACCGGCCCAATAATAAGTCAATATAATCCCTTGTCATGGCTTCAATCGGGAACGATCTTTCGCTCCTCGGTCGACGGTGGTTCTTAACTCTGAATGAACTCGACCATTTTCTAATCACTTATTGACTTTCCAACCACAAAAATGAATTTAAAAATATTAAAATAGATTAAAATGTTCGTTTGGATCATTTATTTAATGAGTTTTTTCAATTAAAATTAATTTTTTTTATTATCCTTTTTTTAAAACCAAAACCCAAAAAAACAGTTAGTAAATGGGAAAGACACTTGGAGATGGAAATGTAATTTTTGGACCGCGAGGAGAATGTGTGTAATATAGATATACACAATGTAATTAAATTACCATTTCTATTGCTGAAAAAGAACAAGCCTCGTCACTTTCCTCACTGGTCGCCCGTGGGGTCGGAAATCTCATTCTGACGTGGTCGGCCTTTGCCACGTTTATCTTCGGGCCACATCGGGAGGCTAAATCCTCATTCCACGCTCACAAGACCGTCACCCAAAGCGCGCGCTCTCTCTCTCTCTCTCTCTGTCTCTCTCTCTACATATATTATACATATACATATCGCTCTCTTTGTATCCACATCTATATCTGTATAAGCTTGGTTCAAGCACTAGAAGCTCCTTACAGATTTACCATTTCTCAGGTAACTTGAAGTTTCCATTTTCTCTGATATATATTTTATGGGTTTGTTTTGGACTGTGAGGTGAGATCTACCGCTATTTCCACTTGTTCATCTTGAGTCTGATTTTCTGTTTTACGTTTCGGTATGAGATTGATGTACTACTAAATTTTTTTTTTTCCTCAGCCCATCTCAGATTTTTGGTTATATATTTGGAAATTTTGAAGCTTTTGATATTCTTTTTTCGTGGAGATTTTGGTGATTTTATTACACGAAAAGCTCACTTCCAGTCGTAGTTAATTAGAGCCGTCTTTGTTTGTTTCGAAGCAAAATCACACCTAGAAAATTTTCCAGGAAAAATATTTGTTCTTTGATATGCTGAGATTTTGACATAGTTGAATATATTTCTCTCTCTGTGGGATTTAATGGGATCTGTTTTTAAATTCATCAATTTAAATTTAAATGTCATGGTCAATCAATCAACAGTAATTCATTACTGATCTTGTTGTTTTAGCTTGCTTTCCATTTCATTGACCAATAAGAATCTAATTGAGTTTAGTTGTGTTTGATTTGAGTCCTGATTTTTTATACTTAGCTGATACTTAGGTCTAATGTGTTTGTTTCCTTAGATTGCGAGCAATTTAAGTGTTCTGAGTTCCGATGGTTTGCTTATTCCTTTTGTCCTTTTTTCTTTTCCTTTTTAGTGATTCTGATGATAACATTGTAGCAGAATAGATCTCTATTTCATTTTTTTTTTAAATCTCATTATTTTGTTTTCAATTTTGGGAAGAAGTTGTGGTTGTGTGAAAGAGGGGGTTGGTTTGGTGGGTAGGTGAACTCGATTTTGGCCTTTTGGAAGTTGGGTTCAATATATGGGGTTGTTTGGAACTTTGAACTGATCAATGATCATTCCATTTGCGTACCATTTCAAAGTTTGTAATTCCTATTCTTTTCTATTAGACTTTGATAGTACAAAATGCTAATAAATTTGCATTGGTTTACGTAATTGCATATTTAGTTGTTGAACTATGCATCTGCGAACCCTATTCTGGAAACAAAAATTGAAATCAACTTCTCTTATTATATTTTTTCAAGTATTTTGAGTATCGATTTATGAAGTTCCTGATTTTTGTTTGTTGGGAGAATTAGAATTTTACTTGTTATAATTAACTTCGGGTATTAGTTGAGTTAACTTTCCTCTTTTTAGGTGATTTGTTGCAGGTAAGTTATGCATTACGACAAAATGGAAGTTACAGGGGGCTAAATTTGTCAAGTTCTATGGCCTTGGCTGGTAACTATTTTTTTGTCCTCATCTTCTCCACGTCTATGATTCTGATGATTAGTTTTTGTTCTGTCCTGTCTTGTTTTCAGAAACTTGGTTCCTGTAACTTCATATAATTTTATGTACTATGTAGACAATTGGGCAATGTGCGGGGGAAGAAACAATTCAAGGAATGTAGAAAGTGCCATTACTTTGGGTAGAACAGCTAAGAACAACCAACCGAGGAGCAGAACGTCTGGCATGGATTTTGAATCTGAATGGACAAAACATAGAAAATCATCTGCATTTACAGCCGAAGTGATCCGTTCCGCAACATCTTTCATGCCTTGGTCTCGTAAAATCCCCATGAGTGAAGGATTTCACGAATTTCTTTAGTTGAACGCTGGCTGTTCAGTTTTCTTGATATTTGCTTTTGAGAGATTATTTGATCAACAATGAGAGTTGCGTCAGTCTCTCACCATTTGTGTAGCATTTCAATCTAAGAAAATGCTTGGTCTTTTTTGTGGAAAGAAGAAACTTCCAGACTCAAATATGTGTTTCACCAATTCAGTCCAGCGGAATATAGCAACTCGATCAAAAAACACTTCTCCTTTAACGACGCAGGCCATAGATTTTTTTCACAGCCCCATTTTACCTGGTTTGCCTGACGATGTGGCAAAGTATTGCCTTGCTCTTGTCCCTCGTTCCAACTTCCCAGCCATGGGTGGTGTCTGCAAGCATTGGAGGTCATTTATGCAAAGCAAAGAATTCATCACGGTTCGGAAACTAGCTGGCACGCTTGAGGAGTGGCTCTATGTACTTACTATGGATGGTGAAGGAAAAGGGAGCCACTGGGAGGTCTTCGATTCTCTGGGACAAAGACACCAAGTCCTGCCGCCAATGACTGGTCCTGTCAAGGCTGGTTTTGGGGTGGTAGTTCTCAATGGAAAGCTTCTTGTCATGGCTGGCTACTTGATGATAGATGGAACTGGGTCTGCCTCAGCAGATGTTTACCAATATGATTCTTGTCTCAACAGGTTTGTTTCCTGCTGCATATTTTCCCCCATTTCTTTTTACCATGCTTGCACTTGCTAGGATTCAATATTGTCAACTAGGTAGGGTGGTAAGTTTGATTAGTTCTCCAATTTGGTGGAAAGGTGGTTGTGGTTCGTAGCACTTCCATTTCATAGGTAGTGAAGTTTTTTACTTCTTTAATCTTAGAGGTTTATTTTCTATCATGAAATGTTTCTATAGATTGGAATATGGAGAAGTTAGCTACTGGAAGTTAAGTGTAGCCCTTCATGTGGTATCTGTCTATTGCTCCTTAGATGTATATGTACGATCATTTTATTTTCTGGAAACTAATGACTTACACAGAATTCATTCTAAACACTTTACAAAGGCGTATCCAATTGAATTGTCTTGTTCTGTGTATACTAATGCACCTGAGCTTTGATTTTGGAGTGTTCCAATAGATGCTGAAACTTGGTTTCGGTTGATTCAGTTCAGCCTGTTTGCAGTGTTCTTCATTATATAACTATGTGTCCATGCAGCCAGTGTAAAGCAGCACTCCTTACAGTTGGCTTAGCTCAGGGTTTGGTTTCTTAACCCTATAACCATGCCTCTGGTAATTTAATCAGAGTTTGAATTTTAGTTGTCCTCAATCCACTTTCTCTTCTCTCTTTTTTTTTTCCTAATCTTCCCCTTCCCCCCCCCCCCCCCCCCCCCCCCCCCCCCCCCCCCCCCCCCCCCCCCCTCTTTGGGTTGCACGATGGTTTTCTGGCTGTGCTGAACCTACTTGCGCCTCTATTTTACAACATTTGGTTTGGTGAGTTGTTTATTTAGCGGCTCTATTGAATATATTCACAACCTTCCAATCAGCAGATGAAGAAACTTCATTCTCATGAGAACTCATCGGTAGGGATGGTCAAATGGCATTAATAGCGCCTGCTATGCAAGCAACATCTTTTTAGTTTGGTGTCTTAATCTACTCTCATTTTTATCTGATTCCACTAGAGATTGGACCTTAGGTTATGCATGACAATGATGCTTTTACGCTTGAATTTGTTTGTTGTGGAAACTGCATATTTTTCTGATCTTGTACTTCCATATGCATCATCATTTTTTGCCACAGTAAAGATGGAGAAAGGTGAACCTTGTAAGAATGTATATTTTCGTCATCATTTTGATAGTTTTGAAACATATTGCACAAAATTGCAGGTGGAGCAAGTTAGCAAACATGAATGTGGCTCGCTATGATTTTGCTTGTGCAGAAGTTAATGGCATGGTTTATGTAGTTGGGGGCTATGGCATGGATGGTGAGTCTCTCTGCAGTGCCGAGGTGTACGACCCCGATGATGACAAGTGGACCCTAATTGAGAGTCTTCGCCGCCCAAGATGGGGCTGCTTTGCCTGTGGGTTCGAGGGAAAGCTTTATGTTATGGGTGGAAGGTCAAGCTTTACAATTGGAAACTTGAGATTCGTTGATGTGTATAACCCGGAGAGGCACGCTTGGGGTGAGATGAAAAATGGGTGTGTGATGGTCACTGCTCATGCTGTACTGGGAAAGAAGCTTTTTTGTATGGAGTGGAAGAATCAGAGGAAACTAGCTATTTTCAACCCAGAGGACAATACGTGGAAGATGGTATCGGTTCCTGTTACTGGGAGCGCAAGAATTGGGTTCCGATTTGGGATACTGGATGAAAAGCTTCTGCTATTCTCGCTCGAGGAGGACCCTCTTTATCACACCCTGTTGTATGACCCGAATGCTGCCCCAGGCTCCGAGTGGCAGACTTCTCGGATAAAACCTTCTGGTTTGTGCTTGTGCAGTGTCACAATTAAGGCATAAATTGTGCATCTGCATAAAAGTCGAGTGTGATTTCAGTATGTTCTTGATTCTTTTCTGGGCCTTTGGCATTGTTTGTTCTGCTAATTATCATAAGGATTTAGATAAATTGTCTTTAAGGTTTTTGATTTAGTTATGAGAATTCTGTTCCAGTTAGTTTTCTGGTTGTGGATGGTTTCCTGATGCATCTCTTTTGTGCAATTTTAGTTTTTCCCTGGTAGTACAGAGGCTCTGGTATCCACAAGCACATCCTGAGGGAGCACTAGGGTTTTATAAGCTTG
The DNA here is from genome assembly GCA_033060915.1 of Euryodendron excelsum. Classification (NCBI taxonomy): domain Eukaryota; kingdom Viridiplantae; phylum Streptophyta; class Magnoliopsida; order Ericales; family Pentaphylacaceae; genus Euryodendron; species Euryodendron excelsum. The sequence continues at coordinate 14,618,454 of CM065378.1, read as the reverse complement.
TTTAAGTCCACCAGTTTATAATATCTGGATCAGTTTTTTGGACAGCTAATGAAAGAAAGGCCCATAATTATGACAGGCTAATATGTATTTTTGTCGAGGAATAGGAATGTTTATTTCTCCTTCAGTGCTTAATTTGCTGACTTGGTAGAGAAAGGACAAAAAGACCCAAAAAAAAGGAAAAAAAAGAAGAAGGGTAATTACTCTACTTCTTTATGGTTCAAAAATCAAATGATTCTTGTGGCTACAAAATGGACACAACTCCTACAACAAATTTGATGAAATGAAAAAGATGTCCATGCAAAATATAAAAGTGTAAAATAATCTTTTTAATGTTATATTTTGAAAAGAAAAAAAATAACAAAAATACCGGAGAGGGGTGTTATTTTCAGAAAATCATTTTTCCTTAGTTTGGTACACAGATGACACAAAAACACATCATTAAATAATTGATTTTTCTTTTGCAAACATCATAACAATATTTTTTTCTCTTCTCACCCACAAAATCCTCCGAGTTAAACAAAGGTGAATCCAAGAATTAAGCCTTCTCACTTGTGCCGGGCCTCACATACGCATCCACTGCCAGATCTCATTGAACTTCAACACCAGCCTACTTTCACAGCCCACCAAATGTTAGGACTAGAATTGGGTGGGGTGCGCCCGGCCAAGGCAGTAGTGCAACGCCGAGGCGACGCGCGAGAGCCCCAGCAGCAAGCTACTGTGATGGACCCTCCCCCTCAAAAAATTAATTTAATATCGTGTGGGCCGATGGCCCACGTATCAGATATTAAACTGATAAGAACAGATACTACACTTGATCTTAGCCAAAAGGCCGAGAAAGGTATGATTTGCGACGAGTTGGCCTGGCCTTTTTACATCCCAACTTAGCAATCCTCTCTCTCTCTCATCGTCGATGTGGGACTAGAAGGAAACAAGCTCGAGTCTCGAGCATCTCTCTGTCTACAGGTGCATCTTTTACAGGATTGAGCCTGAAATTTTTGAGAACCTCTGGCCCCAAACTCTCTTATAATGCTCTCCGATATATATATATATATATCATCAATCTTGGAATGCAAATTAAGGGGAAAAAATCATAGTATGTGAAAATTTATCCTGTATCTATCTATCTATTTTAGAAGTCCTGTCTCAGCAGAGCATATTCCTGCCTAAAAAGCAGAGGCCTAAAATCAGATGGAGATCTCAAATTCTCTGCCCTTACAATATTGTAACAAAGTACATCTATCTTCTGAGACTGGGAAATTGAGTTTGCTTGATCAAATGGTTTTGAATGATGTATGTCAATCCAGTTTAGAAGTGCACTCCAAGTCCAACGTTTGATCTTAATAACAATAGCAGCCCGAAGCCTTCGACAGAGATTGGACTCAGCCACCCTTCTTTATGCATCTGGCTTGAGTAACAGTTTTCAATATGAGCTGTGACCGGCTATGTTTAAAATTCGAATTTATAAAAAAAAAAAAAAGCATAAAATAGGATATTTCAGATTTTTATTTATTTATTTATTTATTATATTCTTTTACTCTTCACATGCAATTAATTTCATATCTTTTTTCTTTTCTGCTTCCCTCACCAAATTCTTGATCCGAACAAAACGTAAATTGAACAATACGCAGGGACCAAACAGTCCAATGATCTTGAAAACCACTTTTAATCACAATTGGCAGCAGAAATTATTCTGCTATCAATATTAATAATTTTATCACTAATTTCATATCCAGTTCTCTTCTTTTTACTACACGTGTCTAAACTTTCAACTAACTACTCCATCCAGCTCTTTTAACAAGCAAAAACTGAGTACTCATATCCATATTTGTGAATACCGGCCCATACTGATCAGGACGGTACCATATTGCTCTTGCATCAGAGCGGCCGTAAGTTTGTCCCATTGTTACCATTGCTCTTTGATGTTTTGGATTACCTAGTGTCCACTGTCACAAGAGGGTTTACCAATTTGGTGCAAATCCTAAGCATTTCTATAACCAAATTCCAGGCAAGACTTTTATCCAAACGGCATACAAGTCCAAGGATCTCTTCGTGGTTATCGTTCTGCTATATTCTGTCGTTCTTTTGGTTTCTCTTGGCATCGTTTTCATGGTGACTAACCTGTGGGCAGCGCTGTTCCTTACCGGGAAAAGCATAGAAAATTGAGGTCACCTGATGTGGATGTTAATGGATGTACTGTCCCTCAACGGCAAACTGTTTACTTTGTCTTCTTTTCATTTCTGTCGTATTTTATTTCTCACTCTTTTGGCTTCTATGTTTATCATCTTCTAAATAACTGATACTCTCTACTAGGTGTTTTCATCTTTACACAGGATTCTCAGTCATTGAAAATAATATCCTCACAACAAGCACAATTGAATTCAAGAACAAGAGCTTGAAGAGCTTCTAGTTTAGTTGAAGTGTGGAGATATTTGCAAGAAAGGACTTACCAATTGCAAAAGCACTTCCATAGATGTTGGCTCTATGACCATGATAGCCTGAGATTGCAAGCTAGAAGACAACACAACCACAAAAAACGAGGACTTGTTTTCATCATTGAATAATAAAACAAAAAGAAAAGAAAAGAAAAGAAAAGAAAAGAAAAGAAAAATCAGCCGTTTTCATCAGTGTAATTATATTCTAGTCGTGGAGTTAAGATATACATAGGGTCATCGGTCATCGAACAAAACAATCTCTTAACTCTTGTCAGTTGAAAATGAGGAGCATATTCCATAAAATCTCTTCTACTGCTGAAGGGAAAAAAAAAATGGCCCAACAGATCTTTCATACGGCATATTCGTTTTTAGAAAGGATGAAATAGGTAACATACTCTTCAGAATAGAGTTCGAAGGCCAGTAATGAAGAAAAAATCAGTCATCCAAAAAGTTACAACAGGCATGCCAGAGTATTAGATGACAATTTTACAAGTGATCATAGAATAATTATCCCAGTAGGATAATATGATTAACGAAAGCATATCTGCAAGAAACTTCTTGGAATGACAATTACAAGGGATACCATCACCGTAAAGATTATTAAATGATTCCCTTGATCTTATATTATTTTTCTTAAAATAATAGTCTCTCTCTTATTAATACAGTGATTATATTATTCTCACTCTTCTGCGCTTCTTCTTTCTATAAATGGGCATTCCTCCAGATGACAAGAATCAGACCTTTTTTAACAATTTCTAATGCTCAGAGTATGGGGTCTGAAGGTGTGGAAAAAAACAATCTGAGAGCAAGGAGCTTTCGCTACGAAGACTACAATAATAGAAGGGCGTTCTTACGAAGCTATCCTCTTCATTGGGAAGGTGAAGATGAAGAAAACAAGGAAGAAGCTGATAGAGTCAGCAAAGGAGGTGATGGGAAGAAGCCCATAAAGAAGCTAATCGTATCAGTTTTCCACTGGGGCGAAGGAAGGGTTTTGGTCTTGAGGAGATTTAAGCACAAGGTTGCAATTTACATAATTGCTTGTCTTCCTGTTGGCTTCAAACCTCCAACTGCCTTAATTTCAGCTTAATATCTTTCTTCTTCTGCTTTGACTCATACTTCCTACAGTTTTCGCACTTTCCTTTCAAGTATTTTATTGTCTACATCTATATTAATGAGCACACTGTTCTCTAAGGCCAACTCCCTGATGTGAAAACAGAATAACTGCTGTCAAGCTCTTTTCCCTCTCTTCATCCAACTACTAGTACTTCCCCTTTCCTTCATCCCTCAAAAATGGAAAGGCACATGACTTGCCTAGAAGAGTTGACTTTTATGGACCCTCGATACGAAGTTTCATCAAGAAAAATCCTGCCTCCAGACTGTGTCATCTCAATCCTAACTTCAACTTGTAAATGCTACCAATTCAAATTGCATTTTGAAGAAAACAATTTATGGTGAGGTTCATATGGGATGCGGCATACATGGTTCAGGGCTTCAGGCGCATTAATCCTAATATCTATGCTAAAAAAGTGAAAAGAAAAAATGTCTGCCAATCTATAATCTTAAGAAAACAACAAATAAAATATAAAAATGTAAAAACAATTTCAGGCGAGGTTCATAAGGGATCCGCCACACATGGCACATTAATCCTAATATTCTTTGCTAAGAAGGTGAAAAGAAAAATGTCTGCCATCTATAATCATAAGAAACCAACAAATAAAATATGGTCACAAAGTACACTTCACTCAACTCGTATAAAAGTTAACAGAACAAATGTGATGAAGACTGCAGGTGTTGCTTCCAAAAAGAGTTTTGAAATAACGTTTGGTCACACATGCCACAACATTATATCAAGTTTTAACGAGCAAGATAAATAGTGTTGGAGCAACATCTTCATTTATAATCATAATCAAACAAAAGATATTCTCAGAGTACACTTCACTTCACTTCTAAAAAAAGTTGCCTACAGATCTAATTTGCTTAAGAGTGCAAGTGTGGCACCCAATAAGTGTTTCAGAAAACAGTTTTATCACTCATACTATTTGGTGACATCAAATTCTAATTGATGAATTTTATATGCACTCAGAGCTTACTTTGAATTCATGACAACGTATGTTTATTAGAAGAAGATCACTGACACGCCCATCATGAAGCAGTCCACAGCCACCCAAGGGCTCAAACCGCTCACCTGTCTCCGCAAACACAGTAGCAAGGTATCCAAGTGCATCGTGTAACCTATCAAGACACTTATCTGCTACAATACATCTTTCAATTCCATGGAATTTCAAAATGCTTTGTATTTAATTGAGTCAAAAAAAGTGCTGGATATAATATCAATACATTAAGCTTCTATAACTGATTTCCTTCCATGATTTTCCAAACATACATTTCTTCAACTCGGTGGTTTTGAATGTTAAGTCAGTGAGCAATTTCTGTTCTGTACACTTATGTGCTGACTGAGGAAAAATATTCATTCCCATGTACTCCTGATTTTCACTGAAAACACAAATCCAGTTATGCATATATGTCTTTTATATATATATATATATGATACATATATCTATCACTGTAAGTATATGGGGCCATGTGCCCTTTTGGCAAACCAAGCTGGCAACACATCTTCTCATTTGCAGCCTGTGTTCCATGTGTCTTTGTACCTTCCCATACCTGAGAAGCACACTCGAACGCCGTTGCAGCCACTGAGGCCCTTAAGACCTCTGAGTAATTCATCGACACTACAAATGGTGGTGGTTGCCTCTAGTTTGTTGGGTTAGGCAGAGGAGGCCACATGTCCTTTTGGCTCCACTGAGGCAAGTGACCAAGTAAGCTGGCCTCCATGGCCTGACCCTCCTATGAATAGAGTTCCCTCCGTACATACAAGATAGAGATCATCTTACCCGGACAAGAACCCTAAAGGCTCCGATTCTTCCTTCATTGCTCTCTCTCTCCAACTCTAAAATAACCTCTCCTCTCATCCGGTCCACACTCCATTGATTTAGTGCCATCTCAGTGACCACCATACTTCCTAAAAGGCTCCTCCTCCCCACTATAACAGTAATAAAAATAGCAGTGCGTTTTTTGAACTTTCCCATCCGATATTTTTTTGTTTTCAAATTTGCCCTAAACAATATCTAATAATTGCAACAAAGCCATTAAAGACTTTTCCTTCCATTTTCTACCCTTAACATCAATTTGCACTTCTCACTACACCGTTTTTCATCTCTCGTGTAAATATTCTAGTTTTTCCATTTTGTACTGAATATAGATTAATTGATAATTACTACATTTTACTGGTACTCTTTATATTTAACTATTGTTTAACTCAAAAGTCTTGAGATGGTAGTACAGATATCTATGGTGAGTCCTGCCTTCATTTAGGTTGGGATATATGCGGCAAGGGAAAAGCTACCTCCTCATTTGTAGCCCAAACTATCAAAGTTTTTATAATAAAAATATTTTTACATTAGGATAATATAAAACTTAAGTTATTCAATTTACTTTTTATTTCCAATTAGAATTTATACAACATTAATTTTTGTTTATAAAATTTTAGATTTATGGGTCCTTATAGTTGACCATTAGATATGGACATATACTGAGATACATAGCATAGATGGATTGACATATGAAGATTCTAAGGCCCGTCTACGAAAATTTCCTAAATCCTGACAATAATTATTTTAATTTAATTTTGATCTTTTTATTTAATTTTGAATGCATTTCAATATAAATTTAAAGAAGGATAATAAGGAAAAGTGATGAGTAAAATCTTTAACCTAACAAACTAGCATACATGAAGTAGGACTTCCAAAAATGGAAAGGTTGACACAGGACGGAGGGAGTATTAATATTATGAGAAAAAACTCTAATTCATTGAAGTAAACTCATCTAGTTTCAGTGAGGGGCTCTCTCTCTCTCTCTCTCTCTCTCTCTCTCTCTCTCTCTCTCTCTCCTCTCTCTCCTTCTGGGGTTTCGAACCATCATGGACATTCTTACAAAACATAAAATTTTATAAAAAGCACCTAATCATTCTAATGGAGATAGACACCAGTTTACAATGACACAATCTTGATAAGGATGCCACCTGAGTAGCCCATGGCCCTGGATTCAAATGTGTAAATGGCCTCAGAAATTCAAAATCTAAGAAACCTCATGGTCAGGCATGGCCTTTTTGTAGTGTTACAAGAGTTGAATTCAGGCATTTCATTCACAGGATATAAACGGATAAAGTAGAAGTTGGTATGTCCAACCCGAACATGTGTTAGCATGAACTAAAACAAAGCCTACCTATTCTAGCAGCCTTCCAAAAGAAACCTCGAAACCTGCCAGTGCACGTCTCATTAGAATGCAAATCGATTCACTTAATACCAAAATCAAAATTACATATCTAACCATAATTACCAAATGATGTTTTACGAGCAAAGACAAAAAGGGAAAAATAGTCATAGCAAATAAACACAATACAATGATTAATCCCCAATTCAGCTCTTCTTACAAATTTATATTGAAAAGTTTCCCATGTAATCATACACTTCTGTCACAGATAATCTCGTATATAAAATTGACCTGCTCCAAACATGGATCAATGGAAGCTTGGATAGTGTAAATCACTTGGCCAGTTTCCTTAAAATTAAATACCCTGTCCTTCAAAAGACCAGGGAAATCCAATTCTATACACCAGAACCAAACTTCAAAAATAAAAAGGAAGAGCACCTACCCAGTTCTCTGTTCAAATAGCGCTGGAAATTGCATCTTCAGATAAGTGCAGGTACAAATCCCTAACAGCACTACTGTAAGAAAGAATGGAAATTGAAGAGAGCTGACTGGAAATTCAACAAAACTATCACAATCTCAGAGCTTATTAAATGAAAAAATCAGATAGCAATCCTCAAATTTTCATTAAATTTAGGTTACCATATTCGAATCCTCCTTGACTTGGATTTTTTTTTCTTCTTCTTCTTTCTTTTTTTTTTTTTCTTCTTGTTTTCCTCCTTTGAACTACAGAAGAAGGAAATTTTTATTAGCATCAAAAAGTTTCACATGAATATACGAGCTTTGTTCTCGCAGAAGGTGCCTCAGATAAAAGATGTGCTGATTATGCATACCTACTTCAAACCATATACTCAAACAATAGTAGACTTTTCATCCATTGTCATTCATATCAAATTAGAAGAGTTAAATTTCAAAAACCAAACACATTGGTGAATTGCACTCCCTGAAGATTGGCTTATAGACGAATGATGAATCCATACAAGATAACTCAAAAATAAGATCACAAACTACAAGAATTGCACATACACATTGAAGGTCTGTCAAAAACTAAGTTCTAGAGAACAAACTTTATAGGGTATTTCAGGGTAATTCAACATCTTCCCTTTTAAGCAAATTGTACAACAATCGTACCCTTTTAAGCAATGCGTCTTACTTCTTTCAAAGCACATCTGCTCAAAACAATGGCCCTAAATTCAAGATTTCTTCTTACTGCTCCCAACATTGAAGCAAATATCTAGCCATCCTATTCAACATTTTTGTGTAACAAACCCCAAATCCAAACAAGTATAGAGCTAATCTTTGCTGAACTCTTCAATAACCACCAAAATGAACACGACAACGAAAAATATGGAACCAATCCCATTAATTCGGTACCTATATAGCTATATGTACATATACGTATCAATACATAAATAATTATGCGTCGGGGGAGGAAGATTAACCGGAGATCCAGACGAGCGCGGATGCCCAGAATAGGAACAGAGGTCGGCTCTTCAAATGTTCAAAACTCTAAAGAGTGGGATTACCAGAAAAACGAAACTCCAACTGAAATTAAGATTTGATCAATTCACTCGCTCGTCTGTCCACGTGAGACCCCATGGTTTTTAGCATGTGCCAAGTGGGTGGTTGATGGAGGGAAAAAAATCGACTAAGAAGATGAAAGCCCATAGCTGTTAAATCGTTAAAAAATCTTGAAAATACATTTCGGAGCGAGGAAAATGTTTTGAAAATTCTTTTTTAAAAAATAATGAGAAACTTCATATAAACTCTTAAAAAAAACCAAGAAAAAACATTGTAGCAATTTAAAATATTATTTTTTATTATATTTTTTTTCTTAAGTTTAAACTACATCGGTTTTTGCTAAGTTTTCTAAGATTGTGTTTGAATAATTTTGATGAAAAAGAATAGAAAAAGAAAAAGACAAGTTAAAAGAGAACAAAAATTCTCTTTCATTTTGTTATCTTTTTTCTCACATTTTTTTTTTTTACTTTTCCATCACCAAATTCGGGTTCCAAACATAACGTAAAGATTTCTACTAATGTTTTCCAAAGGTCTGCTTTAAGTGCTATTAAAATTTTTTAATAAAATTTTTATTAAGTTTCTCAATTATTTTTTGTTTTTGCTTGCTATTTTGGTAACTATTTTTTAGCCACTCGATTTTAGGTACTACGACGACTACATAGTATTTCTCTCTTAGTTAATGTGTTTGGTCTTTTCTGAAAGAGCCTACGAGGAACCATGAGTCTTCGATTATCAAAATTTTGTACTTTTTTTTATTTTTTATTTTTTTTTTTTTTTTTCAACGAAAATTTAAATTCTAAACGAACGAGCCTAAGTGAACACCAAAATTGTATTCTCGCTTTTTGTATTTGCATATATATTCTTGTTTAGACTCACTTATACTATGCATTTTTCATGCGTCGAATATGTTAAAGAACCATCCCATGTTAATAGCCTTTCAAACCTTCAACAAAGCACCAAGCTTGCGTAACCTTTGCTCTATTGCTCCCTATTCTCGTGAATAGGTGCTAAATGGCCTTCAGCAACTTCTCTTGAATCTTAAATCTTTCCATAAATTTTTTTCTGGGGAGCTAAATTCACACACTCTTGAGTAGCCAAAGTTGGAACTTGAAAGTACAGAACAGGGGCTTCAAGAAACCAACCATATTCCAAAAAATTGAAGACTCCAACCAATTCCATGTTGTAATTAATGACTGGATCATTGTCTCTAGTAATCTTGGTCACAAGAATCAGCAGACCAATTCATCCATATCTAGATATATTAGAGATAACATGTGCCTACGACAATCTCAACAAAATCTAAACTTACATAAAATTAGTAGTGAATAAATGAGTTCAAGATAATTGCTGCCAAAACACATCAAAAAAAAAAAATGAGAATATAGTCGATTCCCAAAAATTAGAAAAAACAACTTTTCTAACAAATAAGTGGTATTTATTATGCCTTTTCCCCTCCAAGTCATGGAGCTCAGCAATGAGAGAGTTTGATACGGAGATATCAATGTGGCTGCCATTAAACCAACTACCCCACCCTTCCATCTCATTTTTTGAAAGAGGGAGGAGCATCAAATGATATGTGAAGACTTGAAATAACCATGGATGGCAAATTATTAACGGACAATAGGTCAATTCTTTTTTGCAATAAAAAAAAGAAGACATCAGGATGCAAATACATATTTTAACTCTTTACATGGGTCAAAAACATCGTTAATCAAGCTTTGTCTCGCTGTACTAAATATTAAAATTTGAAGATGTTTATAGAAATTAAGATTTTTAATTGACATATAAAGGTCTTAAAAATGAGAGGTCGATATAGCACATTGTCTCATTCTTTTCTATAATCCATGTAGCATACACTCTAGCTTGATGGACATTCTTTTGGAAGTGAGAGAATCAACAAAACAATTACTCTACCAACAAAAATATTCAACCATATGATACAACAGAAATTACAGTTACAAACCAAGCTTCTTAGGTCTCAGATAAGTGGAAGAGCCTTTTCGAAAACCCGTCATCGAGACTTGTTGCTGTTGCTTGGCCCTCTTCTCCCTCTCCTTCTCCTTGCTCTCCCTTTCTGCCTCTGCTTGGACCTTCCTCAAATTCTCCATCTCCTCCTCCATCGCTGTTTTCTCTTCCTTCTGTTTCTTCTTATGCTCCAACATTGATGTATCCGAATCCTTCACTGAAAAAAACATGGGTCCAAGCTCAGCCAACCACTGGGCTTCCACAGCTGTTGCACACTGCATGTATTCCTTTGTCGTCAAAATCAACTCATGATAAACCACATAATCTGGAGTGTAACCCAAACCATACAGGGCACTGCTCGGGTGCAAGTGACATGGCATCCCATTCCTGCAATTAACATACTCTCCAACACCCTTAAGCCTCGCAGAATTGTGGAAGTATGCAGAACATATGGCTTGTCTTACAATGTCCCAATCAGGGCCGCATGATGTGAGGGGAATTTTGAGAGTTTTGAGAATATCAAGCAGTTGGGATCTCACCTCCCTTGCCTTTCGGAGCCCTTTAACATGGAGAAAATGGTCATTACACCAATCTCCCCGGTACTGATTAGCTTTCCATTGCTGGTAAACATTAAGCAGTGTCAGATGGTCAGATTCTGGCACAAAAAATTTTTCCCTCGCGGCATCACTCTCCTCTGCCCTATCTTTAGGCCTAAAGAACACTGATGGCACCGAAAGCATTGACACGACTGTCAGAACCTCATTTAGGCATTCCAGCTGTTCTCCCATCAAGAGCATCTTAGCAAGTGGTGGGTCTAATGGGAACTCCACCATTTTCCAACCGAGATCAGTAAGGTTTCCAACATTGTTAAGGGCACCCAAGACCCACAACTGGTACATGGAATTAAGGATGTTATCCTGTGGAGGCAGGTCCATGAAATCAAAATCTAACAAGTTCTCAATTTTGAGAGATTTGAGCAACAAAACCACATTGCCAAGATTAGTCCTCTGAATTTCAGGCACCGGACTTTGCAGCAGTTCATTTTGGTACGCACTTTCTGTATAAAGACGATAACAGGTGCCAGGCCCAGTTCTACCAGCACGCCCAGCACGCTGGTCAGCAGCAGCACGGCTAATGGGAAAAACTTGTAGAGCATCCATACCCATACGTGGGTTGTACACCTTCATTTTGCCATAGCCTGTGTCAACGACATAGTAGATTCCATCGACAGTCAAAGACGTCTCGGCAATGTTGGTAGCAACGATGCATTTGCGGGCCCCTTCTTCAGCTTTCTCAAATATTTTTGCTTGCAAGTCAGCTGGCAGCTGGGAATATATAGGAAGAATCAAGAGTTTAGGAACGGCCTTCTTTGTGGATGACGCAAGCTGCTCCATGCGCTCTGAAAGTGCATAGCACGTTGCCTCAATCTCATCTTGGCCAGTCATGAAGATAAGTATGTCACCTGGAGGACTGGTGATATGGATACTCATGGCCTGCTTCACTGCAGCTTCAACATAGTCTTCACAAGGGGTTTTACTATACAAAATATTAACTGGGAATGTTCTTCCAGGGATGTGGAAAATCGGAACACTGTAACAAAATCAGAAATCATTTATGATTACTGCATAAATACAAGCAATAATGATGCACAGCTTGGAATTTAAAAATGGTTTACCTTCCGAAAAAATTGGAGAACTTCTGTGCATTGAGAGTTGCAGATGTCACAATAAGCTTGAAGTCACGACGCCGGGCAACCACTTTTTTAAGAATCCCAAAAAGCACATCTGTGTTCAGTGACCTCTCATGTGCTTCATCCATTACGACTACACTGCAAAATAATGCCCCGATCGTCAATAAAATTTTCAATTATGAACAGAACTCCACACCCAAAGCTGATTACCTTAAATTTCCAAATTAAAGTACTAAATTATGAAGTTCATACCGGTACTTGTCAAGATCAGAGTCTTTTAGTGTCTCACACAGCAGTACACCATCAGTCATGTACTGTAAGAAGGGAAATTCAAAGACTCGGCATCACATAATCCCATCAAATACATCTAAGCACTCAAGAACTGCAAAACAAGCAACACTAAAGAGAAGTGTCCACAATAAGAAAAAATATATAGAAGTTATGTCCCATATATAAGTACAGAGAAATCTCCGAACCAATGGAAATTTTTGTCCTCAGAAATTGGGATAATAATATCAGGCTGGGATCAACTTAAAAATGTGAGCTTTTCACAGGCAGAGAACAATTAGTTACCTTGATTACGGTATTAGGTCCAGTCACATCCTCAAAGCGAATGGCATATCCAACTCGATCACCCAGTTCAGTTTCCATCTCTTCACTCACTCTTTTGGCAACACTCATGGCTGCTACACGCCTTGGTTGGGTGCAACCAACAATACCATTAGTTGTGTAGCTGTCTTCGTGCAAATACTGCCAACAATTTCCAGAGATCAGACTACAGATGACGATGTACTTACAGCTGCAACCATTATATGCTCTATACTGCTAAACGAACCTGGGTCAGTTGAGTTGTCTTTCCAGAACCAGTTTCTCCAACCACCACCACCACCTGATTTTCACGAATTACCTACTCCATGGGAAATTGAAGCCAAGTTAGAAGAACACAGAAAAGACAAGGTTTGAAAAATCCAAAGAATTCTATGACTGTTATCATGACTTCATAATTCCATATCAAGTAACAAAAGGAAAACAACTTCAGGAAGCACTGAAAGGTCTAATAGGACAGTTCAAAGGATCAAAATCATAAGCTAACGGATGTGGAGACAGCAGCTCCAATAAATCTTTAAAAAATACACTAAAGAAGAATCAACAGAACTGATGATCAGAATTCTTCAGTCAATAATCGTAAGAACACAAAAACAGTTTTTGACCATTCAAACAACGAGATTAGACCAATCAATTGCAAATATTTTTGTAATTGAACACTGTAACAGCAAGTGGATTAGTGAACTATCCTTCAAAGGAAACTTAAACTGCAGACAAAGTGACAAATGCCAAACCTGCAATAACTCGTCTCGTACAGAATATATCGGCAGATACTGCCGTTGCTGGGCCAATGTTTTTGACTTTGCAAAATCACTCACTGCTTCCCCCTTCTTTAAGTGGGTCGCAAACTTGCCATCTTCCTTGAAATCAACTTCGCCTTCTTCACCTACTACAGCAGTATCTGCATCAACCTATCGTTGAGAACACAAGAATAAGCCCCAGTAGATGTGCTTAGAGAGAGAGAGAGAGAGAGAGAGAGATACATTTCTTTATTAACAGATAAAGGGTAAAGTGAAAATATCTTAGTAAAGTGAAAATATCTTAATTCTTTCAATTTTCAAAGCATTTGTACCTGGTCTGCTGTCTTCTCAACACCAAGGATATCACCAAGTTTCGAGCCTGCAAGCTCCCAAAAACGTTGACGTGACTTGTTCATACTTTGTTTCTCATGAATTTCCCGTACCAAAACAGATCCTTTCCGGGATATTATAGCCATATCTGATGTTGGGTCTTTTAATGGCATTATTGGCTCTGCTTGCTTTGTGAAAACAACCCTTCCATCCAAGAAAGGGGGTTTTGTATCTGTGTCAAGAATACAAAACAAAACCATCAGATATGGATCAAAGCAAATGGCACAGGATTTCTGTCAATTCATTGGGAAAAGGATATCTAAGTTCACATACCGTGAACAAGAAGAATAACGTTCCGTTCGTCCTCATCATCAAATTCAGTATGCACCTCGGTACCTCTAACTGCTCCAGATCTCAGCAGTTGCCTGTCCTCCCATTGAGCATTATCTGCCGTGAGCTGTGATAACTTTTTGCTCTGAGAAAGTGTCATATTTGTTCCGTCCCTTCGAACCTGTACTTCAGAAACTATAATTAGTTTAGGAGCGAGAAACAGTGCCGAATGGCAGCATATTTTAACCAACCACAAAACAGCCACATTAATATGGTATTTAGTTTGGAAATATTAAGATGACCATTAGTGCAAATTGATCTGCCATTTCAAATGCCAACGCACATTTACACGAACTAAAACCCAGAGGTCCATCAAACGCTGCTGATCTTTTCCAACGTTGAGAGTCATACAGGTGTGAGGTAATAGTCAACCTGATAATTGGTATCCTTACTGTACTTGTAACATAATTATAAGGATTATTAGAACAACACTCTGACAAGTACTTTCTAAGAGGGGTTTCTAACTGTATTATAAGGATTTTAGAACTTTAGGCACTTTGAGGTATTCTCTAAAAGGCATATATAGTCATGTTTCCATTCAGCTGAAAATACAAACCGTCACTGCTCCCAGAGGCAGAAAAAGCAATGTCGTGACACGTAGGTTGATGAGTTATTTAGAAGTACCCAAATTTACTCAGCATTGGCCACTATTCACTACTTGTATGTCTGTATTCTCAAAATCATACATGAGTAAATACTAAGATGGGTAGTACGGTCGTTTATGCTTTTTCACTTTAGGAGAAATGCATATTTTGAAGTTCTCTCATCCCTTGACAGTAGAGGCAGCCATACAGGTTATGGCGGGTCAGAGGATTTGTTTAACTCACAAATCTCAACAATAGATTGTCGTCACTTTAAGCTTCAAAGACTAGAAACAAAACATTTTGCCAAAACCAAGGCAAACACCCAGTGCAGGGAAGCAACTTTCTCATTTTAGTTTCTATAGAAACACTGGTCACCCCATAGTCATGGAAGTTCATAGAAATTCAAGTATACAGATAAGAGGACCAGTATGATAGTATTTTCTATTTTAGAAGCATTGTATTTTAAAAATATAAAACCATGTGCACATAGACAAATTCTGCATGCTCTCTATTTTAGACGAATGCGTAGTTTGACAAAATGTTGGTGATCTAAAAAAACATGAGCTGCTAT
This sequence comes from Euryodendron excelsum, assembly GCA_033060915.1. Taxonomy (NCBI): domain Eukaryota; kingdom Viridiplantae; phylum Streptophyta; class Magnoliopsida; order Ericales; family Pentaphylacaceae; genus Euryodendron; species Euryodendron excelsum. The sequence continues at coordinate 14,603,356 of CM065378.1, read as the reverse complement.
AATTAAGTACAGAAACAAGATTGTGCACACAACAGGCTCATCTGCAAAACTGATAAAAATTATGCAAGATTAATACTAGAATGTAGAGTAAATTACGAAGTTTCCGCAATAAGTTGACATTGTGAAAACACATTTCACTCATACCAGTCTTTTGGCCAACTCTGTCTCTTTCTTTTGGAAAGAAGCGTCATCGCCAAGAAAAAATGATGAACTATCCACATCAAACATTGTATTGCCTTCTTCTCTATTCTACATAGCTCCATCATCATATGACCTACAAAAGCAGCAACCATCATGTAAATCTCGTGAAATCATATACAAAATGGGATAATGATCACCAAAAAAGTAATGCTTCAGAAGCTAACAATTTAAGGACAGCTAGGTCAAAAAGTTGGTTTTGGTAAACCAAAATGCGGAGTCCAAGGACTTTCAGTGCATGTACTAAACTTCAAAAAGAGTTTTGAACGACTATTTGACCAACAAGGATTGAACTGTTCAAACACTTGTTGAGCACAATCAAGCAATCACATGGAATTATCAGATGTATGTTGTCTATCCCTCTCTTTCTCCAGAAGTAAAATGTTAGAAGTAGTCATCACTTAAAATGGGCATGCCATATACATTCCAAGCATTACTAGCCAGTCAACAATAAGCAACTTCCAATTACAATAAATAAAAATAAATAAAAAAACTCCAGTGAATTACCATGCACGGTCAGAATTGTATTCCATCTCCAAATGCATGGTTTCTGTGATCTCCATATTGTTATCTTTAGAGAAATAGCTCTTATCAGCTTCTCCATCCTGGATATAACAAAAATAGCAAATAAAGCACGGCAATAAGGACAGAAAAAATTCACTGCACTGGTACGTAGCTGACAGATCAAGAAATTGAATAGCAGTGAATATATCCATGAGTAGTATCTACAATCATTAGCAGCTCTCAAGATGGAAGCTGTAGATCTTCTTTTCCAGGGTACACTTCCGGGAAAACATAGCTGAGACATAGTGATCCATTAAATACCTCAGATGGATGTGAATTGTCGGCAGAGAAAGCAAGTTGGTGAGACCTTCCACCATATTGAGAACTTGAAGATCTAACAGAAGAACCAGAAGCCCGTATCGGAACTGGAGACGGTGAGACAGTATCCGAGGGAGAAGCAGCAGATCCTGTACACAGTCCAGTGTTCACTAAAATTATGTCCATGATACAGCATAAGAAAACAACAATGGCCAGCCAGCTTCAGTCCACATGTAGCTTTGTTTTTATAAAGTTACCATTGACATACCAGACTGGGGTGTATGGCTCCCCGACCATGGGGAAACCAACCGTGCATCAGGAGAGGCCCTAAGTAACATTGGAGATGGTGAAGGTTGATGGTGCCTGCTGGAATTAGAATGACTATCCCGCCGTGGAGTATCTTCCCATTCCCATCTTCCATCATCCCAGTCAGACCTCCCTGCAAAATTTACACATTTCAATATTACTGGAATGATCATAAAAAGTGTAGTTTGAATTACACTTCCAACCAAAATAATAACTAATAAAGAAAGGCATTACCAAGTGTTGATTATATTTTAAAAGGCGTCCAGAAATTATAAAAATTAGAATATCTGTAAGGGGGACAAAGGGCTAAATATTATAGTACTTTCTTGAGGAAGGGAGATGGGAGTTCAACCCTAATCATCTAATCGAGAAGACACTCCAGTTGCCACTTGCCAACAATGCGCTGTGGTCTTGTATTATAAAAAATGAAACATTAATGCGTAGTGAAAATTCAAAAGCAACCTAAATGATGGAAATCGAAACATACCAGGTGTCCTCCTTGAACCTTCATATCTATTTCGTTTCCTTCCATACTCCCCATTGTACTCTCTTTCGTATCGACTGCATGATACTCCTCCCTGATTCTGCTCTTCACTATCAGTATTATGTCTTCTCCTCAGCCCCCTGCTTTCACTTTTAGAATAATCCCTGAAATAGCTTCTCCCCTCACCACGGTGAGTAGGGTCATAGCTAGGGCTCCTAGCTCGAGCATTTAGGGAGCTTCCAGGAGATGGAGCTAAAATCTTGAGTTGCAGATCAAAGGAGCAAATTATTAACGAATCACAATGGCAATTGTTGGCCTTATATACATACATTTTCATTACCAAAAATCACATGTACCCCAAAACTAAAACCAATGTAAAACATGGGTAGCAGCAGCACAATGGAATAACCAAATGAGAAACCAGGTTAACCGCAACACAAGCCCTTTCCATTCTTATCTATCTCCCTAAGATTATTTTTGGTAAACCATGGTCAAAGCTAGCCCATTATGTAGATATTTGATAATTAAAAATAAAAATCCCTAACTAACTGATAGAGAAACCATCAGGCAAGCTATCAACCTAGATAGAGGAATATTAATCGCATGAGCATCAAAATCCATAAAGCCCAAAAATTCAGTTCAAACATGGAGTTGAACAACCAATCAACAGGATGGGCATTTCATTAGTCCAAAGTGGGCGAGCCTAGCACCTGAGATATTGGGGGGGGGGGGGGGGGGGGGGGGGGGGGGGGGGGGGGGGGGGGGGGGGGGGGTGGGGGGGGGGGGGGGGGGGGGGGGGGGGGGGGGGGGGGGGGGGGGGGGGGGGGGGGGGGGGGGGGGGGGGGGGGGGGGGGGGGGGGGGGGGGGGGGGGGGGGGGGTGGGGGGGGGGGGGGGGGGGGGGGGGGGGGGGGGGGGGGGGGGGGGGGGGGGGGGGGGGGGGGGGGGGGGGGGGGGGGGGGGGTTATTTCCTTTTCCTAGCAGTTGTACGGTAATATGTCCTACAAGCAAATGCAACTAACGACACATTGGCTCATTGAATTTTCCTTTGTGCTTACTGCAATTTTATGAAAAAATTAGATAAACAAACAAAAAACAAATAAAACACTTCCCTTATCTAAAAAACTTTCCTACATTTACACCCAAAATCAACATTTACAGTTTTCCTCAACACTCAAAGAGATATCTATTTTTTGTCTCTATTCACTCAACTTGAAACCTAAAAACCAGTCAGACCTTTATGATCTCCAAGATTTGAGGACGGTCAGAAAATCACACCAGTGAAGTGACTAATTTAGTTTCATTAACAACATATTTGACCAAAAAAAAACCACATTAGGTACTAAAAAATACCATAGAGAAACCTTGTTAAGAATGCCTATATCAAATAAGGAAAAAGGCAACTAACCTCAGAACAGATATGTACATTTGAGTGATGCCTCCTCGGTGTGTCATTAACTTGTCCTTCATCAGTCACGTTACTCTCTGCAATGTTGGGATAACAAATTTTCAGAGACAAAATTTTTGCTCCTCTTCACAATGACAGAACTAAAAGTTCTGAAGACCAATATAATCAAACATCAACAAATCAGAATAGTTCTTTTTTTTTTTCTGGGAATTACTGGTAGTTGGGTTATTAGGACCATAATATCCTGTCAGTAATACTGCCGTGGATTGGGTGTTAGTATTGATGCTTTTCAAGTTTCTATTGGGGTGTACACTATAGGTCTTAGATACATCATCTGTAGATGGGTGCACCCGTTTTTTGGATACTTCTTAGTGAATATACTGGATTATGTTCTCAAAAAAGAATTAAATGTCAGACTCGTTAGTCTTAAGTAAATAACTTATTTTCTCAACACTCACTGGCTTTGTTTGTGCATGTGTGTGTGTGTGTTTGTGTGTACTGGTGGTGATTGGTCCATGTTGGGGCAGAGAAGGGTAGAATCAAATAACAGACAACCTTGAACAGAATAAAGCCAAGAGAACTCATAAGCCTACTAAGGACATCTTTTAAACGAAAGACTTCATAATCATGCTTAATTTTGGGTGATAAGAGCCAAAACATATATACATATATAATTCATATGGGCTCAGCCATTCAGCCCATCGAATTTTTTTTTTTTTAATTTTGATTGACTAAATTAGAGTTAATCAATTAAAAATCCAATAGTTAAGCATAACAATTTTATGTCTTTGAACCAAAACCACCATCCAACCAAAACAACTCTAATGACCTCATTTCAGTTTGAAGGGATGTCTCCGTGTAAAACATACCTAGAAGAGATTTCCTTTCAGGAGGTCTGAACACTACTCTATCTTTCCCAGGTACATATAATCCCCCACCACCGGTCTTCTCAGGTTCCAACACTGTTGTTGTCTTGTCCAGGTCAATTGGTCCACAATCTCCTCCTCGGTTCTGAACTTGACAAGGAAAATTTATTACCAATATTGCCAAGTAACACAATCACGCAAAACAGATCTTATATAAATCAAAGAATGAGATATGTAAAATATACAAAATGGAAGCAGGCAAACTTATTTATAGCTACGCAGAAACTATATCAAACGCATCGCAAATTGAACACGGACCTCCATGTTGGTCTCGTGAACTTACAACACGAACACAACCCACAATAGCTGAACCTGCATTTACTGTCATGATTCAATTAATCCTATTCCCAGGAGTATACGGTTTATGCAAATTCTTTGAACGATGCCTATCTTTTCAACACCCACAGATGCACATAAATATACCCACTTAATAAATGTATCCAAATCTTAAATGGAGCAAGAAAAAAGAACAAAATTTGAAGTCAAAGAAGATTGAAAGAAGCAAAAACCCTAATTTGAGCCAAACCCGAACTCATATAAGAAAGAAACGACGAATATATGTATATACTTACATATAATATGAATATACAGAGAGAAAGAGATTACCATTAGCTAGGGAGTTCCGAGGGATGAATCGACCTTCGATTGAACAATCGACGGTGATGCTTAGCTAGAGTGGTGCAACTCTCGGGGTTGAGAGCAACTATGGGGAATAGAGAGAGAGAGAGAGAGAGAGAGAGAGAGATGGAAAGGGATGCTAAGGAATGATGGTAGTCGCACCAATGATGTGAGGGAGGTATTGCAGCGAGGCGGTGGCAGATTCCCGTTCCGCCTAAAACTGTGTAGCGGCAATCGCTGATTGGGTGTGAGTGTGGTATTGCGGCGAGGCGGAGCTGACTTTTGCGGTAGCCGAAACCGATTCCGGATTGCGCAAATCAAAAGAACCAAATTGTGATGGCCAGGATAAGGACGATGGCGGTGAGGGGAGGGAGGCTAGCCGTGTGGCACAAGCGAAAATTGACTACTTGATCGAGGACATTTAAGTAATTTCGTGAGAGAATAAAATATTTTTTTCTTTTTTTGTTGTTTTAATCCATAGAAAAATTTGTTCGTTCCTATTATAGTAGATAGATAGGTAATTACATTATAAAGATTTATTTTAATGATAGCTTACCATTTAAAACTCTTCTTAAAATTTTTAGCTCAATAAAATATCAAATTTTTTGTATTGTAAATCGTGGGTTGTACCCAAATTTTGTCATAATAGACAATTAATTTAATTTTTTTAATATGTTGTTGAGATTGAATATAAGTTAGTTATATTTTTCTTTCTGAAGTTTTAGTCTTGGATCATTTTTAAAAATACGTACAAATATGACTTAAGATATAAAGATGAAATTTCAAGTTTTGATACCCCAAACCTAAATGTTGGCTTGTTACTGGGTTGATCAACTAGTTAGTTAGAGTTGCGAAGTTTGCTTCTTTTATCATCAAAATGTAAGGGGAAAAAATAATCTAGAAAAATACAAGTGTGAAAACAGTAATCATTTCATTACATACTGTCAACCAAATTGTGCAATAAGAATAATCATTCCTTCCATTCATGTCTTGCCTATCAAACACCTATCTATACCATATATTATAGCAAAACATTATTAGGTTTTTGATGTGAAAGACTCAATTCAATTTTTTTTAATTTTTTAAAATTTTAAATTAATAATTACATGTGTCATAATAGCATTGGTTTAAGCATAAAATATAAAAACTTTTACTTTCTTTTAATGATTATTAAATCTTGCTAAATCTCAAATAAATTTTATGTTACTTTGGAAATTTTTATCTAAAATTCAAATACATTAGATTTGCTATTTTAAATTCCTTAAATTCCAATCTTACAATTTTAGGATTTCTTACTTAAATTAAAAATCTTGGAATTTTCTATTCAAATCCTTGTAATTTTTCTTTTTAGAAGTATAAATATAATAAATCTAAAATAATATTGCAATTGGTTATGAGACAATTAAGGTTGAAACATTCAACTTTTTAAAAAAAAATTTTATTTTTAAATTATCATTTCCGAATCATAGCCAATTTTTTATTAAGCATTGCCATAAATATCCCTATTCCAAAATGTTCAATTTTGTTGCTTCAAATTATAATTGGTCAAAAAACTTAAAAGTACTATTTAAAATGAAATACAAACAATATCTAAAATTTCATTCTTCAATCTTAATATCTTGTATCCTTAGATTTCATATGTTCAATTATATGGCTTCCAACTTTGGTTGATCAAAAAACCCTAAAAGAAGTCATCAGAGCGGCCATAAGTTTGTCCCATTGTTACCATTGCTCTTTGATGTTTTGGATTACCTAGTGTCCACTGTCACAAGAGGGTTTACCAATTTGGTGCAAATCCTAAGCATTTCTATAACCAAATTCCAGACAAGAATTTTATCCAAACGGCATACAAGTCCAAAGATCTCTTCGTGGTTATCGTTCTGGTGTATTCCGTCGTTCTTCTGGTTTCTCTTGGCATCGTTTTCATCGTGACTAACCTGTGGGCAGCGCTGTTCCTTACCGGGAAAAGCATAGAAAATTGAGGTCACCTGATGTGGATGTTAATGGATGTACTGTCCCTCAACGGCAAACTGTTTACTTTGTCTTCTTTTCATTTCTGTCGTATTTTATTTCTCACTCTTTTGGCTTCTATGTTTATCATCTTCTAAATAACTGATACTCTCTCTACTAGGTGTTTTCATCTTTACACAGGATTCTCAGTCATTGAAAATAATATCCTCACAACAAGCACAATTGAATTCAAGAACAAGAGCTTGAAGAGCTTCTAGTTTAGTTAGGTGTGGAGATATTTGCAAGCAAGGACTTACCAATTGCAAAAGCACTTCCATAGATGTTGGCTCTATGACCATGATAGCCTGAGATTGCACGCTAGAAAACAACACAACCACAACAAAACAAGGACTTGTTTTCATCATTGAATAATAAAACAAAAAGAAAATCAGGCGTTTTCATCAGTGTAATTATATTCTAGTCATGGAGTTAAGATATACATAGGGTCATTGAACAAAGCAATCTCTTAGCTCTTGTGAGTTGAAAATGAGGAGCATATTCCATAAAATCTCTTCTACTGGTGTAGGGAAAAAAAAAAAATGGCCCAACAGATCTTTTCATACTCTTCAGTATAGAGTTCGAAGCAGTAATGAAGAAAAAATCAGTCATCCAAAAAGTTATGACAGGCGTGCTAGAGTATTAGACGGCAGTTTGACAAGTGATCATAGAATAATTATCCCAGTAGGATAATATGATCAACAAAAGCATATCTGCAAGAAACGTCTTGAAATGACAATTACAAGGGATACCATCACCATAAAGATTATTAATGATTCCCTTGATCTTATATTATTTTTCTTAAAATAATAGTCTCTCTCTCTCATTAATATAGTGATTATATTATTCTTACTCTTATGCGATTTTTCTTTCTATAAATGGGCGTTCCTTCAGATGACAAGAATCAGACCTTTGTTAACAATTTCTAATGCCCAGAGTATGGGGTCTGAAGTTATGGAAAAAAACAATCTGAGAGCAAGGAGCTTTCGCTACGAAGACTACAATAATAGAAGGGCGTTCTTAAGAAGCTATCCTCTTCATTGGGAAGGTGAAGATGACGAAAACAAGGAAGAAGCTGATAGAGTCAGCAAAGGAGGTGATAGGAAGAAGCCCATAAAGAAGCTAATCGTATCAGTTTTCCACTGGGGCGAAGGAAGGGTTTTGGTCTTGAGGAGATTTAAGCACAAGGTTGCAATTTACATAATTGCTTGTCTTCCTGTCGGCTTTAAACCTCCAACTGCCTTAATTTCAGCTTAATATCTTTCTTCTTCTGCTTTGACTTCTACTTCCTACAGTTTTCGTACTTTCTTTTCAAGTATATTATCCTGTACATCTATATTAATGAGCACACTGTTCTCTAAGGCCAACTCCCTGATGTGAAAACAGAATAACTGCTGTCAAGCTCTTTTCCCTCTCTTCATATAACTACTAGTACTTCCCCTTTCCTTCATCCATCAAAAATGAAAAGGCACATGACTTGCCTAGAAGAGTAAACTTTTATGGACCCTTGATACGAAGTTTTATCAAGAAAAATCCTGCCTCCAGACTGCGTCATCTTAATCTTAACTTCAACTTGCAAGTGTTACCTATTCAAATTGTATTTTGAAGAAAACAATTTATGGTGCGGTTCATATGGGATCCAGCATACATGGTTCAGGGCTTCAGGGGCATTAATCCTAATATCTTTGCTAAAAAGGTGAAAAGAAAAAATGTCTGCCAATCTATAACCTTAAGAAAACAACAAATAAAATATAAAAATGTAAAAACAATTTCAGGTGAGGTTCATAAGGGATCCGCCACACATGGTTCAGGGCTTCGGGCACATTAACCCTAATATTCTTTGCTAAGAAGGTGAAAAGAAAAATGTCTGCCATCTAATCATAAGAAACCAACAAATAAAATATGGTCACAAAGTACACTTCACTCGACTCGTACAAAAGTTAACAGAACAAATTTGATGAAGACTACAGGTGTTGCTTCCAAAAAGAGTTTTTAAATGACCTTTGGTCACACATGCAATGACATTATATCAAGTTTTAACGAGCAAGATAAATGGTGTTGGAGCAACATCTTCATTTATAATCATAATCAAACAAAAGATATTCTCAAAGTACAATTCACTTCACTTCTAAAAAAAGTTGCCTACAGATCTAATTTGCTTAAGAGTGCAAGTGTGGCACCCAAAAAGTGTTTCTGAAAACAGTTTTATCACTCGTAGTATTTGGTGACATCAAATTCAAATTGATGAATTATATGCTCTCAGAGCATACTTTGAATTCATGAACACGTCTGTTTATTAGAAGAAATCACCAACACGCCCATCACGAAGCATTCCACAGCCACCCAAGGGCTCAAACCGCTCACCTGTCTCCGCAAACACAGTAGCAAATGTTAGCCTCCCAGAGAAGAAGTAATGCCTTCATAGGGAGTGAAGACCATAATGGCATCCATGTGCATCGTGTAACCTATCAAGACATTTATCAGCTACAATACATCTTTTCAATTCCATGGAATTTCAAAATGCTTTGTATTTAATTGAGTTAAAAAAAGTGTTGGATATAATATCAATACATTCGGCTTCTATAACTGATTTCCTTTCCATGGTTTTCCAAACATACATTTCTTCAACTCGGTGGTTTTGAATGTTAAGCCAGTGATCAATTTCTGTTCTGTATACTTATGTGCTGACAGAGGAAAAATATTTATTCCCATGTACTCCTGATTTTCACCGAAAGCACAAATCCAGCTATGCATATATGTCATATATATATATATAAGATACATATATCTATCACTGTAATTATATGGGGCCATGTGCCCTTTTGGCAAACCAAGCTGGCAACACATCTTCTCATTTGCAGCCTGTGTTCTATGTGTCTTTGTACCTTCCCATACCTGAGAAGCACACTCGAACGCCGTTGCAGCCACTGAGGCCCTTGAGACCTCTGAGTAATTCATCGACACTACAAATGGTGGTGGTTGCCTCTAGTTTGTTGGGTTAGGCAGAGGAGGCCACATGTCCTTTTGGCTCCACTGAGGCAAGTGACCAAGTAAGCTGGCCTCCATGGCCCGACCCTCCTATGAATACAGTTCCCTCTGTACATACAAGATAGAGATCATCTTCCCCGGACAAGAACCCTAAAGGCTTCGATTCTTCCTTCATTGCTCTCTCTCTCCAACTCTAAAATAACCTCTCCTCTCATCCGGTCCACACTCCATTGATTTAGTGCCATCTCAGTGACCACCATACTTCCTACAAGGCTCCTCCTCCCCACTATAACAGTAATAAAAATAGCAGTGCGTTTTTCGAACTTTCCCATCGGATATTTTTTTGTTTTCAATTTTACCCTAAACAATATGTAATAATTGCAACAAAGCCATTAAAGACTTTTCCTTCCATTTTCTACCCTTAACATCAATTTGCACTTCTCACTACACCGTTTTTCAGCTCTCGTGTAAATATTCTAGTTTTTCAATTTTGTACTGAATATAGATTAATTGATAATTACTACATTTTACTGGTACTCTTTATATTTAACTATTGTTTAACTCAAAAGTCTTGAGATGGTAGTACAGATATCTATGGTTGAGTCCTGCCTTCATTTAGGTTGGGATATATGCGGCAAGGGAAAAGCTACCTCCTCATTTGTAGCCCAAACTATCAAAGTTTTTATAATAAAAATCTTTTTACATTAGGATAACATAAAACTTACGTTATTCAATTTACTTTTTATTTCCAATTAGAATTTATGCAACATTAATTTTTGTTTATAGATTTTTAGATTTATGGGTCCTTATAGTCGACCATTAGATATGGACATATACTGAGATACATAGCATAGATGGATTGACATATGAATATTCTAAGGCCCGTCTATGAAAAATTCCTAAACCCTGACAATAATTATTTTAATTTAATTTTGAATGCATTTCAATATAAATTTAAAGAAGGATAATAAGAAAAAGTGATGAGTAAAATCTTTAACCTAACAAACTAGCATACATGAAGTAGGACTTTCAAAAATGGAAAGGTTGACACAGGACGGAGGGAGTATTAATATTTTGAGAAAACACTCTAATTCACTGAAGTAAACTCATCTAGTTTCAGTGAGGGGCTCTCTCTCTCTCTCTCTCTCTCTCTCTCTCTCTCTCTCTCTCTTCTGGGGTTTCGAACCATCAAGGACATTCTTACAAAACATAAAATTTTATAAAAAGCACCTAATCATTCTAATGGAGCTAGACACCAGTTTACAATGACACAATCTTTATAAGGATGCCAACGGAGTAGCCCATGGCCCTGGATTCAAATGTGTGGATGGCCTCAGAAATTCAAAATCTAAGAAACCTCATGGTCAGGCATGGCCTTTTTGTAGTGTCACAACAGTTGAATTCAGGCATTTCATTGACAGGATATAAACGGATAAAGTAGAAGTTGGTATGTCCAACCCGAACATGTGTGAGCATGAACTAAAACAAAGCCTACCTATTCTAGCAGCCTTCCAAAAGAAACCTTGAAACCTGCCAGTGCACGTCATTAGAATGCAAATCAATTCACTTAATACCAAAATCAAAATTACATATCTAACCATAATCACCAAATGATGTTTTACGAGCAAAGACAAAAAAGGAAAAATAGTCATAGCAAATAAACACGATACAATGATTAATCCCCAATTCAGCTCTTCTTATAAATTTATATTGAAAAGTTTCCATGTGATCATACACTTCTGTCACATATAATCTCGTATATAAAATTGACCTGCTCCAAACATGGATCAACGGAAGCTTGGATAGTGTAAATCACTTGGCCAGTTTCCTTAAAGAAAATTAAATACCCTGTCCTTCAAGAGACCAGGGAAATCCAATTCTATACACCAGAACCAAACTTCAAAAATAAAAAGGAAGAGCACCTACCCAGTTCTCTGTTCAAATAGCGCTGGAAATTGCATCTTCAGATAAGTGCAGTTACAAATCCCTAACAGCACTACTGTAAGAAAGAATGGAAATTGAAGAGAGCTGACTAGAAATTCAACAAAACTATCACAATCTCAGAGCTTATTAAATGAAAAAATCAGATAGCAATCCTCAAATTTTCATTAAATTTAGGTTAGCACATTCGAATCCTCCTGGACTTGGATTTTTTTTTCTTCTTCTTATTTATTTATTTTTTCCTTCTTGTTTTCCTCCTTTGAACTAGAGAAAAAGGAAATTTTTATTAGCTTCAAAAAGTTTCACATGAATATACGAGCTTTGTTCTCTCAGAAGGTGCCTCAGATAAAAGATGTGCTGATTATGCATACCTACTTCAAACCATATACTCAAACAATAGTAGACTTCTCATCCGTTGTCATTCATATCAAATTAGAAGAGTTAAATTTCAAAGACCAAACACATTGGTGAATTGCACTCCCTGAAGATTGGCTTATAGACGAATGATGAATCCATGCAAGATAACTCAAAAATAAGATCACAAAACTACAAGAATTGCACATACACATTGAAGGTCTGTCAAAAACTAAGCTCTAGAGAACAAACTTTATAGGGCATTTCAGGGTAATTCAACATCTTCCACCCACAATACCACAATAGAACAGCTAAGATATCCACTAAAAACATATATAGCTTTAAAGGTTTATTTTTAACGCTTTTAAATATTACCACTACACTGCATAATATACAGATCCAAGACAACATTAGAATGTTAAAAGAAGAATAAACTGAAATTATCTTCGTCTTTTTTTCTTTTTTCCTTTTTAGACTTAAGTCCTTATACAGATTCCTCCAATTATACATTGTGTCATATATACCTTACCCAAGCAAATTACCTCCAGGCTCCAGTACTTGTGCATCATTTAACATTATCCAACAGCAGAAAACTTCATTGCATGCCATTTCTAATTCAATTATTACCACCTCTTTCCTATTACATCCAAGTGAATCTCACGCACCATGCCAATAATAACATACAAAGCAAGATAACACTGCATATTACTACAGCATAACCTTAATTGGAAAGAGAAACTGCAAAGGACATTTTTTTAACAGAGTTCAAGAACACAAGGTACGATAGAAAAACTCTACTCCCACCCGCCTTACACCCACCCCTGATGTGACAATTAAAAACTTTTGCTTTTTTAATTTTGCCATAATCTCACCCTTTTACTCTAATGTTGCCATTCACCCTTTACTTCGGTCATTATAAAAAAAAAAATTTTTTTGTTAAATTTTTTTTCTTTTACTCCCACCTCTCAGTTTTTTATTAAAAAAAAAATTTGATCAAAATTTTTTAATTTCTTTTTACTCTCACCTCCTGAATTTTTATATAAAAAAAATGTTTATGATCAAATTTTATAATTTCTTTTACTCCTACCTCCCGGTTTTTATAAAAGAAAGAAATTTTGATCAAAATTTTTAAATTTTTTTAAATTTCTCTCTGTTTATAAAATTTAATGCAAAACTAATTAACATAAATTTTTTTTGAAAACACTAAAGTAAAAGAATTTAGATTTGTTTCTTGAGATTATCTTTGGGAATTAATAATGTATTTTTTACTAGATGTGACCCCTATTTTTTTGTTCTTTTCTTATTTTTAAAAAAAATCAAATTAATCAAAATAAAACAACAAATAAAAAATAATAAATGCTTGCCTATCAGTGATAAATTCAGGTGTATAGAGGGAGGCATATCCGAATAGAAAATCTTATCCGAACAGAAAATTTCTGATCTCATATCCCTTGGCAATCCCACTCGCTGATGTGATTCTTATTTTTTTTTTGTTATTTTTCTTTTTTTAAAAAAAAATCAAATTAATCAAAACAAAATAAAAATAAAACAACAAATAAAAAATAAAAAATGCTTGCCTAATCAATGATAAATTCAGGTGTATAGAGGGAGGCATATCCGAACAGAAAATCTCTAATCTCATATCCCCTAACAATCCCACTCACTGATGTGACTTATATTTTTTTCGTTCTTTTTCTATTTTTAAAAAAAATTAAATTAATCAAAACAAAATAAAAATAAAACAACAAATAAAAAATAATAAATACTTGTAGAGGATGAGAGTAAGGGTATAACCGGTCAAAAAAATAAATTAGCCGTCACATCATCCCACCTCCCGTGTTAGGGGGGTGGGAGTAATAGCTCTTGGTACGATAAAAATGGTCAAGTCAAAGCTACCACCAACTCTCCCAAAATAAAAAAATGCAAACTAGCCTCCAAGAGATCTTAAAGCAAAAGGCTACTAATTTTTAATAACTACATTAATTGAGTGCTTAAAATACTTAAAACCAAAATTGTATGCTGTGAATGGAGAGTTTGGAGTAGTAATCTAAGGAATTAAATAAAAACTCTAGGAAACTCTCTGCAGTAGACGGAGGGGTGAGTGGAGTTTCACACAGCTTTAGGGAAAGGACAGAACATCCGTGTATTTAGAAAGCGAAAGAAAAAACAAAAAATGCAGACAAGGTGAACTAGAAGCTGGAATTTATGTGCATATGGATGAAATTTGGTGTTTATTCATTACGAAAATTCTGTAGCAAGATACAATTATTAGTTTTATATGAAATGAACTTAACCCAAGTGTACACACAAATTTCTTGTCCAAAATAATAAGACAGAAAATCGTAGTAACAAATTGATTTTTATTGCTTTTGAATGAGTGGATTACAATCTTTGAAACAATTTCTAATCAAAGAAATTAATCCTCTGATTCTTCTCTTCTAGAACGTTGAGTTGAGGGCTTGAAGCTTGATCCTGTATCGCACGTTGTGTTATTCTCCAATTTTTGCGAATAAGATGATTGAAGGAGAAAATTCTTTAGGGCTTTGATGTTTGATCTGCAGAGCTCTCTCTTACTTGTGTAGGCAGAAATCTTGTCTTCTGTATCCCCTTCTCTTTGAAGGGTCACTCTCTATTTATAGTTGAGGGTGGAGAATTTTGATAAGCTTGAACTTCCTTATGATAATTATCTCTATTTAATTTTGAAAGATAATAATCAATTAGGATATTTATAGACACGTGTCCAACTTTAATTGGAGAAAATAAGTGTCTTCTTCCTTGTGGGTCCTATTTGAACAAGTGGTACACTTTGATTGGTTTAAAACTTGTCATTTAAATGCTGCATCATTCTGACATGTGGTGGCATTTTATTCGCCCCGTCTTGCAGGTTTTGACACATGGCAATGTTTGATTAGTCAAAATTTATGACTTTATAAAACACTTGGCGACTTCTGATTGGCTAAATTTTGTATGTCTACAAATGCTGCCTTGAGACTTGTTCACGTACATGCTCCAGCAGCGGTAAAAGTGAACAGGTCTCAAAATTTGGATCACATTTTATGTCAGTGGAAATTTTTTTTACGTATTTGTCACTGACTTTTTTAATCTTGAAATTTGATGTGAACCATTCTTGAGTTGGAATCTTAAATCTCCAAATTCAATAAGGAATTGGCAATAAAATTATTTATTTATTTATTATTATTATTATTTTTTTAACAACTCCAAATCTAATAAGGAATTGTTGAAGATAAACTTGATTCCCTTGGAATTAATCATAATTCCAAATTTGATGAGGTTCCAAATTTGATTGAGCTTCAAATTTGATGAGGAATTGGGACACAAATTTAAGTAGGATTTGAACTCATAATCATAAAAGGATTTAGCTTTTCCTTCTATAAAAGGACTTAGTCCCTTCAGATTTTGCTTCAGTAAAAAGAAAATTCAATTCTAGCAATGCGCCGCGAGAGTTTGCGTGAGAAGCTTTCTTCTTCTCTTGAGGCTACTTGAAGAATAGTTAACCCAATACTTTCTTAAAGCAACAAGCAGTAATTGGTTTGCAATAGCCCTTTTCTTTGATTTCTCTCCGCAGCAGCAAGGTTAGCGAGCAGCAATTGTTCTGCAGCAAATTTTTTTCTTGCATTCCCTCTACAGCAGCGAGGTAAGTGCTTTGTTTCCAATCAATTTTTGCCTTTGCTTTGTTCATATATCACACGGATACACCATACCTTGTCATGGTCCACCCCTTAAAATATTGTCTTTTAAGCAAATCATTGATATGAGAACTTGTGTCATGACATGACCGGATTGAAAATATATTTTCTTTCTTGTATTGTAGCAAGTAGCAAAAAATCTCTTTATATGAATATATGCTTTGCCGTACACAATTCTTAAAGCTTTTCTCTTTTCTTTGCTTTTTTTTTCCTTTTAAAGTTCACCTTTACTTAAACTCCCCTGAACAGCATTTATGCGCAAAAAAAACATACTTTTCTCTACAAGCCATTACCATGGCCTGCGGTTTTGTAATTCTTTTTTCCCTGGGTTCATGAGTCATGATTTCAAAGTAAACACTGCTTTTCCCCTTTTAGTTGATGCAGCCAATACAGTTTTTATACACAATTCATCTCTGAGAATTCAACCTCATTAATTCATTCGATTAAAACCAAAACCCATGCCAACTTGGAGAACAAGTAGATCACATAGATGTTGATAAATCTCTTTCTGTAACGTGTCTTCGGTTTTTAACAAAAACAGATAAAGGCTCTGTTTCATTCTTTGGTCTAATATCCTAGAACACATGCCACAAAAAGTAGGTAAATTTCTTTTCTGCCTTCTTGGTCCAGAAAAAAAGCATAAAAATAAATAAAGAATGCTTCTTAAATTCAATGTCCCACGAACATATAATCATTGGGATGGCAAGTACAAAACTTATGCAAACTGACACTCACTGCAATTAGGAATTCATTGTATACGGGAGAGGGATATAGCTCTAAAGTATGAAATCTCAATCTGTTTTAATGGAGCTGCTGCTGAGGCCATTCAAATTTGACGAAGTGTAGCCAAATTCATTTTGGTTGATGAAGGGCCGCCCCTTCACAATTAGACATTATCTGTTAATGGTTCCGCCGCCGAAGCCTTCCAATTCGATGAAGGGCCGCCCCTTCACGAATCGCCGATGTTACCCAACTTTGATGAAGGATCGCCAAATCCATTCTAATTGATGAAGGGCCGCCCCTTCACAATTAGACATTATCTGTTAATGATTCCGCCGTCGGAGCCTTCCAATTCGATGAAGGCCCGCCCCTTCACGAATTGCCGATGTCACCCAACTTTGACGAAGGATCGCCAAATCCATTCTGATTGATGAAGGGCCGCCCCTTCACAATTAGACATTATCTGTTAATGGTTCTGCCGCCGAAGCCTTCCAATTCGATGAAGGGCCGCCCTTTCACGAATTGCCTACGTCACCCAACTTTGACGAAGGATCGCCAAATCCATTCTGATTAATGAAGGGCCGCCCCTTCACAATTAGACATTATCTGTTAATGGTTCCGCCGCTGGAGCCTTCCAATTCGATGAAGGGCCGCCCCTTCACGAATCACCAACGTCACCCAACTTTGATGAAGGATCGCCAAATCCATTTTAATTGATGAAGGGCCGCCCCTTCACAAATTGCAGATGTCACCCAACTTTGATGAAGGGCCGCCCCTTCACAATTAGACATTATCTGTTAATGGTTCTGCCGCCGGAGCCTTCCAATTCGATGAAGGGTCGCCCCTTCACGAATTGCCTACGTCACCCAACTTTGACGAAGGATCGCCAAATCCATTCTGATTGATGAAGGGCCGCCCCTTCACAATTAGACATTATCTGTTAATAGTTCCACCGCCGGAGCCTTCCAATTCGATGAAGGGCCGCCCCTTCACGAATCACTGGCGTCACCCAAATTTGACGAAGGATCGCCAAATCCATTTTGATTGATGAAGGGCCGCCCCTTCATAATCCATCAAGTTGATGTTGAGATTCACTCTCTAGGCATTGTGTCATTGACGAGTCTTTTTCCATGAGTTCTATTCTTCCTTTATGGTGCCACCACCATGGTTGGATAGAGCTTTCATAGGAAATCTTCCAAATACATGCTGCCCACAATATTTATTCCTTACTTACAAATTTTAGCACATCATGCCACTAATGATCAATACATTGCTTTATTGTCATAGTCATGTCTATTGTCGCTTCTGTAATGCTCAACTTCTTGATATTCTGCCTAACAAGTATGCCGATCTCACTTTTCTTTCTCTTTATTTTTTCAGGAAAAGCTTATGCAATGGTAATATTCAAAGATCTTTCTTCTTTAACGAAGAAGTATTTGCTTATTTTGAGGAATGAAAGCGAGCTCGAGGAGAATGCTATAAAACTGCCTATTCACAAACCATTGATCGGCTCATTTGCCGACACATGGCCAAAACCTAATAGCTTTCCCAACGTATCCAATTAGACATTAGTAGCCACTCGGGACAGTGATTCTAAAGTATTCTTGCGATCTGCACTCCACAAGATTTTACCAAGCCACTCTAAAAAATTCTCCACTTCGGGATGCAGAGTTATCTTTGGCAAAGCACGTTGGGGCCCCACTTTAAAGATTTACGGCGAATTTTCTTTTATTCCCAATTATTGGGAATGGCTTGAAGATGTCTTAAGTCGCAGTCACGAAATCTTGAAGGAAGCGTGCATTTATGAGACCGTGTATGTGTCTTTGTTCACTTATGACCGAAATTCTAACATCTTTCGAGTATTTTGTGAAGCGTGGTGTCCTCAGACAAATTCACTACATACTTCTGTAGGAGAATTGTCTGTCTCTCTCTGGGACCTACACATCCTCGGAGGATTCCCTATATTTGGGAAGTTCTATGATGAGTATATCCCATACGCGGCGGAATTAACTGGCAAAAATGAACTGGGCAAAAAATTTACTCCGAAAAGCTGCGAATATTTATTCAAAGCATTCCACACTATTCTTACAAACGGCGATAAGAAAGAAAGTGTTTCTATTGAAGATTGGATTGCATTCTGGTATAAGGGAGCCTCATCATATGTTAAGCCTCCACCACGGAAAGCAAAGAGGTATTCTCTCAGCAAAGCCACTTGGAATTCAACTGGATACATTGGCGAGCCTAAGGAGCGGTCGGAGGAAGCCAAAGCCGTTTTCGTCAGCCTTGGTATTGATGATGATCTGGTGGAGCAAACTTATCTCGTTGCATTGTTGTCTTGCTGGTTATACACCTTTGCCCTTCTAAGCGAAGAAATCAACACTATCCGGCCGGCCACCTTCAAAGTTGCAAGCATGATGGCATCTGGTCAAGAAATCTGCCTTGCTATACCTGTCTTAACAAGCATCTATAAGGGCTTGAACAAGATTGCAAACTCATCCACTCTTGAACGGTCAGAGTCTTATTTTCCTGCTCACTATCTTTACGCATGACTTGCATACTACTTTTATACTTATTACCTTATCCCGATCGCACTAGCTGGCCCCAAGATGACTGAATATTCTGGAAAGGGTGCCGCCAAGTATTTCAACGGACTCGCTGCTTGAACTCTCATTCATAAAGGCGATGGTATATCTTGGAATTCTACTTCACGCTTTAACAATGTCAAGGGGCTATTTATTGATAAGAAAGTCGCAGATAATCTTCAAGGCCTTGCTTATTTCATTAGCATTTGTTCTAGTCGCTTAGTCCTTCGTAGCGGTGACTCCTTCTTTGTAGAGCCGTACAGCCCCCATTGTTTCGGTCGCCAATTTGGATATTGTTAAGAGATTCCAAATACGCTCCACTACTTCAAACATGGCCCTTAGACATTGTCGGATTTGTGTTCATTACAAAACTGAATCAAAAGCATTGTTCCCCTCCTCACCAATCAGTTTTAAAAGACACACTACCACTTCTTTTCAGCAATGGTGAGAAAAGGTACATGATGATCATATCACAAAGGTAAAAGATCTTCTTGCACAAAGTACCCATCCTGATCCAACAAAAGCTAAAAGAAGTAAAGGTGAGGAAGATGAAATATGTCAAGGAGCCAAGCCTCCAACCAAGAATGCAAAGGATGTGAAGGATATGAAAAGTGCTTCAAACAAAGCAACAGCTGCCAAGAACATGGAGACTCCTGCTTGCGGCCTTCCATGTATAGTCTCCAAACCCTTGGGCAAACCTACGATGGTTCGTAATGTAATCAGCAAGCGTGTCATTCCTCAAGAAGGAGAAGAAAGCAACACAAGCAAGGAAGAATGCAACTGGAAGAGATTGCCAAAGAAAGCGAAAGCCTATGTTGTAGATGATTTGAGACTTGGGGAGAATTTCTTCGATGATGTGCCTTCTGCTTCTGTTCCATTGGAAGACTTAGCAGAATGGTTGCAATTGGAGAATCTCAATATGCCTAATGGAGACACCGTGTCGATTTCCGAAGGAAGTGTGGGTTCGGTCGACGGTCCTGACTCTTTTAACTTACTTGCTCGAAGACGCGAAGACCCCATTGTGACCAAGGCATTGGAGCTGGTAGCTACACCTAAATCAACTGCTCGCGAAAGGACTTCAAATATCACTCCTATGGAGGCATCACCAAAACTTCCTATAATGCCAGCACGTCATGCGCCTTCCGTGATCTCTACATTTCAAGGAGAGGAATATATTTTTGAATGTCAACGTAACTATCTTCAGTCCTTATGGAAAGGAACCTATTAAAAGATTGCTAGACACCGTTTTGATCTTCTTAATTCTCTCTCGAAGAGGTCGGAAAAGTAATGAAAGAGATGGAGAGACCTAACATAGTGGATGTCTCACCCTTGAAAAACTTACTTGCAACATTCTTTCAAAACATCGGACACTATAATTCTGCTCGCTCTACTTCCATGGAGAAAATGTCGAGAGAAATGAAAATAGAATCACTAAAAAAGGCCAAGCATTCTGTTTTTGATGCTGAAGTTGAAGAAGGTGAAATAGTTAAAGATGTACAAGCCCTTCAAGCGACAGTTGCCAACATCGACTCCGAAGAACCCCAATTGAAGAAAAGTTGGAGGACCTACGCATCCGAAGAGAAAAGACAAAGTCCTTACTGCTTAAGCAAGAAGAAAAGTTACTAAAACTGCAAGCTAATGTCTTAAGCCTCAAAGAAGAAGTTTCCGCCATTGAGGATGCACAAGTGCGAAGTGATGAAGACGCCTAGTACTTGAAGAAGATGGAGGAGTTACTAGAAACAAGTTGAAAAGAGTTGATAGATTTCAAACTCTTTCCTTAGCTGTTTTTTTTTTCTTTCTTCATTTATTTTCTTTTAGAAAGAAGTCTATGTAGAAACAGTTTTTCCTCTTCTTGATTGAAATGAAATTAGATTCCTCTTCAATTTTAAACTAAGATAGTTTAACTTTGAAAAAAAAAAATTATTTAAAGGACTGAACTTGAAATAGAATTCCAAGATGCCTACGTACCCCAAAGGGGATCAAACTGAACATAGTTCAAGTTTGAATAAATTTTTTTTTTGAAAAGATGACTAAACTTAAAATAAAATTTCAAGTTGCCTACGTACCCAAAAAGGGATCAAGCCAAGCGTAGTTCAATTTTGAAGAAAACCCTTTTTTTTTTTTTGAAAAGATGACTGAACTTAAAATAAAATTTCAAGTTGCCTACGTACCCAAAATGGGATCAAGCCAAGTGTAGTTCAATTTTGAATAAAACCTTTTTTTTTTTTTTGAAAAGATTACTGAACTTAAAATAAAATTTCAAGTTGCCTACGTACCCAAAAGGGGATCAAGCCAAGCGTAGTTCAATTTTGAAGAAAACCTTTTTTTTTTTTTTGAAAAGATGACTGAACTTAAAATAAAATTTCAAGTTGCCTACGTACCTAAAAGGGAATCAAGCCAAGCGTAGTTCAATTTTGAAGAAAATTTTTTTTTTTCTCTTTTTTGTTGCCATTCATAATTTAAGCTCGTGCGGGCCAGGAGCATCTCTTGAGTTTCAGGGGTAGAATTGCTTCAAAATGTTGCCATTGATAGGGCCAATTCTTAAGCCATCTTCAGCAACAAGTTTGTAAGCACCATTGGAATAAACCTCTTGTATCACGTATGAGCCATCCCACTTGGAAGTGAATTTATTTCCCGTCCGATGCGTGGTTATGATAGGTCTTCTCACAGCAAGCACCAAGTCTCCCTTTTTAAAAAAACGGGCGCGAACTCTTTTATTGAAGGCTCTAGAAAGGCGAGCTTGATAGCATTCCAGCCGTTGTTGCGCTTCCAACCTATTTTCATCAAGGGCTTCCAGTTCTTCAAGACGCAGACGAGCATTATCTTCTTGAGTGAGACCTTCTTGAATGGCAATTCGTAGTGAGAGAATTTGGCACTCAAGAGGCAAAATAGCTTCCACTCCATAAAGTAGTGAATAAGGAGTAGCTTGAGTAGATGTTCGATGAGTTGTTCGGTACGCCCAAAGAGCTTCTCCGATTCTCTCATGCCAATCTCTTTTTGACTTGGCTGCCACTTTCTTTAGCAGATTTTCCAGGGGTTTGTTGAATGCTTCAGCGAGACCATTTGCTAGTGCATTATACATAGAAGAATTATGTTGCTTAAAGCCAAACTTCTAACAAAGTTTATTCATCAAACTATTATAAAATGGCTTTCCATTGTCTATGATGATGTAGCACGGCATACCGTATCTAAAGATGATGTTTGTAAGAATGAACTCCACAACGGTTTCTTTCTTCACCTCCCTTAGTGGCACAGCTTCAGCCCATTTGGAGAAGTAATTAGTTGCAGCTAGAATATAAAAATGACCCGCAGAAGATTTAGGCAAAGGCCCAACTACATCTAGCCCCCATGCATCAAATGGCCAGGAGACAATAGTTGGATGGAGTGGCTCTAGCGGTTGGTGTATGAAATTTGCATGAAATTGACACGCTTAACACTTCTTGGCAAACTCTAGACAGTCCTTTACCATGGCTGGCCAGTAATAGCCCATTCTCTTGATTCGAAAGTGCATCTTAGGGCCTGACTGGTGAGCACCACATATACCAGAGTGAGCTTCTTCTAAGGCTTGCATTGCTTCATTTTCTCCAAGGCAACGAAGGAGCAGTCCCTCAAAAGAACGGCGATAAAGTGTATCATTGTAATAAATGAAACGTAGAGCGCACTGCCTTATGTCAGTTCTTCTATGTGTATTCTCGGGCAACTTCCCATGTTGTAGATAATCGATGAGCGATTGCCATCAATCTTCTTTCTCAACTTCAAACAAAGTGTGGAGGAATTACCCATATTTGACATATTGGAATTCGAGCCTCTACGTCCGGTAATGCAAGAAAAGATGCAAGCTTCGCCAATGCATCTGCCTGTCTATTCTCCCTTCTTGGCACATGCTCTAGAGTGACATCATCGAGTCATCCAATCATTCGGGTGGCATAATTGTAGTAAGGCACAAGTTCAGGATTTTTCACTTCATAAATGTTAAAAAGTTGATTAATTATGAATCCCCATACACCTCAAGTCGTAGCTGCTTCATGTCAACAGCTATTTCTAGCCCGAGTATGAGAGCTTGATATTCAGCTTCATTATTTGAGCATATTTGTGTTAAAGTGAAGGCATAAGGTAGCACGTCTCCCTCTGGAGTGAGAAACACTATACCAGCCCCAGCACCCCCACGATGAGCAGCACCATCAAAGTACATCTTCCACGGTAGTCGCACTTTAATGAAGAGGATGTCCTCATCTGGTAATTATTCGGATAATTCCCAATCAGCAAGTATGGGGTGATCAGCCAAGAAATTAGCTAAGACTTGTCCTTTGATTGCTTTTTGAGGCACATAAATGATCTCAAACTCTTGAAGAATAAGAGACCACCTTGCTAATCGATCAGACAAGACTGGTTTTACCATGATGTACTTGACAGGGTTAGCCTTAGAGATAAGACGAATAGTGTGAGCTTGAAAATAATGGCGCAACTTTTGAGCAACAAACACCAGAGCTAAGCACATTTTTTCAATTGGAGAGTAATTCAGCTCACAAGGCGTCATCATCCTACTCAAGTAATAAAGAGCATTCTCCTTCCCTTCATCATTCTCTTGAGCAAGAAGAGCCCCTATTGAACGTTCTTGAGCAGCAATGTACAAAACTAATAGTCGTCCAGGAACAGAAGCAACCAATACCGAAGGTTTCATTAAATAAGACTTGATACTTTTAAAGGCATTACTACAGGCTTCATCCCATTCAAAGGATCCCACTCGAATAAAGCCAACTTCAATAAGCTTGTTGACTTCTGCTTCAATTCTAGGGATCAACTCCGGTCGAAAGCGTCGTTGTGCTTGTTTAATTGGTTGAACCCCATGTTTTACTACCAAGTTATGGACAGCCATCTTAAGATCTAGCCCAGGCATTTTTTGATAGCTCCAAGCAAAGACATCCTTATATTCAGACAGCAGCTCCACGTACAATTTTTCCTCTTCAGAAGTGAGAAGAGCACTTACATAAACCGGTCGAGGGTCATCTAATGTACCAAGGTTAATTTCTTTCAAGTCATCAACAGTGGATTAACGCCTTCTTCGAAAGCTAGTGGAGCATCCTCCACATCTTCCTCATGATGGTCTTCTCCATCAAGAGCAGAATATGGTATGAAAACGCAACACTTTCTATAGTGGACGGCACATCCGATGCTTCGGGGAGAATTTTGGTGGCTACCACTGTTTTTAGTCTCATCTTCAATACTTTGTCAGTAGTCACTACCATAGTAGTATGGCGTTTCACGCGTGACGATATTGTACTTCTCAGCTTTTCATCATCCTCCAAGAAGGAAATTGTACTTTTTCTCTTCTTAACTTCCTTGGGCTTGGAGAGGCTTACAACACCTAACCTCTCGTGCACAGACCTCCGTGAAACAGGCAATGTAGAGACTATGCTTGATTGCCCTAGTCGATCAAAGACTGAGGTTCTTGACTTTGGCTTACCCAAGCAATCAAAGACAGAAGGCTTGGTTGGAGTTGGTGAATCATTTTCTTCAACTGTGATATAGTGATTAGTTGACTTTTTTATCACAATACGCACAGGAGCAGGTGGAGTGTACCCAAGACTAATATGAGAATTTTGAACAGCATAGCCCTTTTGCTTGAGTGTGGTTTGAGTTGAATTTAAACCATATGCTTTTTCCCCAATGGCTTCAGATGATAGTTTCCCTAAGGCATTAGACTCTTGAGGACCATATCCAGCCCTTGCAAGAAGTTTATAAGCAATTGGGTCAAACCTTCTTTTGTTCTTTGCGAAGGCAAATCTCCATGCTCCACTACAGAACCTTGTGTTGGTCGCACAAATCCCTTCAATGGCGTAGAAAGCTTCATCGGGCTAAGGCTGGTAATAGGAAAGGTCAAACCTTTCAAAGCTTGATCCTCACTATTCTTTAACTTGGGCATATAGCGAAGAGCCGGGGGCTCCTTTGAAGTTTTTTTTCTCAAGCTTCTTATCCTCGTTATGACTTTTCTTATTCTGCTCAACTCCTTTCTTTTTGTTGATAGAAATAAAGTCTTCAAGGATCAGAACTTCATTACCCTTTTGAAACTTGTAAGTCGATGAAGAGAAGACAGGTTGTGATTATTTCACTATGATATTCGCCATGTAAAACTTAGCATCGGCAAAATGTGATTCTGCTTCGGTGAAAGGTTTTTCATCAGCAACAACTTTTTTTACGACACCATTGCGACAATACTTGAAGCATTGGTGGAGGGTAGATGGAACATCACCATTCTCATGCAGCCAAGGTCGCCCTAGCTGCATGTTATATGAAGTCTTAGCATCAATGACGTGGAATAACGCACTTGATGTCACGTCATCGATGAGTAAGTCAAGACGAAGAACCCCAATAGCTCTTTGTCCTTCTCGATTAAACCCTTGTATCATCAAGCGACTAGGAGAAAGCTCTTTCATCATGATGTCAAGTTCTTTCGCAGCACGAAGAGGCAAAATGTTGACGGCTGATCCACTATCCAAGAGCATCCTATTGACCGTTTGCTCCTGCGCGTATCTAGTGATGAAGAGAGGACGATTGTGTGGCGTTAAACCAAGCAACAGATCTTCATCTGAGAATGTGATATTTGACATGCAAGCAACACAATTATTCGAACAAGACTGGACATCATGCTCAACCAACATCTGCATAGGTGAAGAAAGTAAGTCCTCAACATGCTTAGAGGATTCTTCAACATCTACGTCATTACATGCAGCCGCATCACCTTTCCGCATTGATTTTGGGAAGAACTCCCACAGGGTAATAGGAGTGCGTGGTTTTTGGACATATGCATCCTTTGGTAATGCCAACGCTACCTTTTTAGCCTTTCTTTTTCTTTGTTGCTTCCTTGCCTTGCGTTTAGCAGAAGCACGACTTGATTGCACGTGTTGAGAACGACGTGGCTTTGAATTTCTTTTCCTTCTAAGGGTGACGAGGGTCCATCATTCGTCATCTGAGCTAGCCGACTCGGTCACATTATCATCATTGCCCCCATTTATGGATGGCTGAACTGGAGGAGCAGGTGATGGGCGGTCAACTAGGCTAATTGATCCAAATTGAACCTCTAATCTGGGTAATGTAAGGATGTGTCTTTCAAGTCTTTGAGTCCCTCCATTGAGGACTATGGGGTCAAAGGACCCAAAGACAATGGCAGTTTGATTTGTTGCTACCACTTCCTTTTCTTCTTCCAACATAATCTTCCCTTGGCTAGCTAATCCCAAGATTTTTTCCTTCAGAACGAAACAACGTTGGGTTAGATGATTGACCAAACGATGGTACTTGCAGTAGTTCGGGTCATTAACCTTCCCACCTTCCTCAAGTTGCTTTATCTCTGGAAGCTCAATAACATTCAATTCTAATAGTTGATCAAGTATTTTAGGAACTTCAGCATTAGGAAAAGAGTACTCCTTAGCTTGCATTTCTTGTAACGTAAGTTTCTTCCTCCACTTAGCTTGAGTAGAATCAGTTTTCTCTGCTTCTTTCTTCTTGAACTGAGTAGAGATTTTGACTGGTGCCGTGATTATACTCATGGATTCTTTAGTATTTGGTTTAGAGAAAGACTTGTTGCCCCCTTTTCGATTGTTAAGTTTATTTTCTCCTCTATGATGATCTTGGAAAGGCGGCCCTTGACTTCCATTTGCAGCAATGCTAAACTCCATATCATGAGCTCGCGTTGCCAATTCTTCAAAAGTTTTGGGCTTGATTCCTTGAAAAATATAACGCAGCCCCCATTGCATACCTTGGATGCACATCTCAATTGTAGAAGTCTCACACAATCTATCCTTGCAGTTAAGGCTCAAGTTTCTCCAGCGGTTGATGTAGTAAACGACTGGTTCGTCTTTCTATTGGCGGGAACTGGTAAGCTCGATCATACTAATAGTACGACGAGTACTATAGAAGCGATTCAAAAACTCTTGTTCGAACTACTCCCAACTATCAATTGTGCGAGACTCAAGGTCACAATACCAATCAAAAGCGTTGCCCTTGAGTGTGCAAACGAATTGTTTGACGAGAAGATCTCCATCAGTTCCAGCATTGTTGCATGTTTCCACAAAATGGGCAATATGTTGTTTTGGATTACCTTTGCCATCGAATTGTTGGAACTTCGGTGGTTGGTAACCAACCGGCATCTTCAGCTGATCGATCCTTTGAGTGTAGGGCTTGGCGTAAGTGAGAGAAGATTTCGGAGTCCTCTCGTACTTATCCTTAATAGCTCCTAGGATGATCTCCTTCAGTTGGTCGACAGGGATTGATCTATCAGCCGAAACTTGTAAGTTATTCTGGGTCTCTTGTTGTTTGGCAGAAGACTCAGTAACATCTTGTAATTTTGGAGGGTTTTCAGCAGCTTGGTTCGATTCTCCCAAACTCTCTATCTTGTTCATCATGGACGCCATTTGGACATTACGGTCTTCCACCGTTTTGCATAGTGCCTCAACAGTTTTTGTCAAGGCAGCAAGTTGTTCCTCCATGGCAAGAGCGTTTATTGTCATGACAGGCATAGCAACAGAGCTGAAAGAACCAGTAGAGACATCTGGTAAGTTGAGCTTTGACTGGGGAGTACCAGAAGATGAACTAGAGTCGAAGCTAGTTACATCCTCAATCTCTTTACCATCGTGTTGAAGCTTTGAAGCAGAGTTTGTAGACATTGAAGGCTGTGAGAAAGCCTCTTCCAGCATTGCAGCAATGTCCTTTGCCCCCAGTGTAACAATTTCTCCTTTGCCTTCTGCAAGGTCCGAGAAAGTTGTTGATGTCTTTGGTAAATTCGAACCAAAAACAAGAATTGGTTTAGGAAGAAGCGAGGTTCGAGCTAGTGTCTCAGCCTTTGCCTTGCTTCGAGTTATTGGACCGGAACTTTGAGTGCCTGAGCTAGTGTGAAAAGTTGCTGAAGATTTAGAGCCTCTAGCCTTGCTTTGAGTAGCCTTAGAATTATCCTTCTTAGGAGCCATTGCGAAGTTGTTTGAATTTTCTTGTCGAAGAGGAGAGATGAGAGGCAGAGAATGTCCCACTGGGCGTGCCAGAAATTTGTACACACAAATTTCTTGTCTAAAATAATAAGATAGAAAATCGTAATAATAAATTGATTTTTATTGCTTTCGAATGAGTGGATTACAATCTCCAAAACAATTTCTAATCAAAGAAATTAATCCTCTAATTCTTCTCTTCTAGAACGTTGACTCGAGGGCTTGAAGCTTCATCCCGAATCGCACGTCGTGTTCTTCTTCAATTTATGCGAAGAAGATGATTGAAGGAGAAAGTTCTTTTGGGCTTTAATGCTTGATCTGCAAAGCTCTATTTTGCTTGTGTAGGCAGAAATCTTGTCTTCTGTATCCCGTTCTCTTTGAAGGGTTACTCTCTATTTATAGTTGAGGGTGGAGAATTTTGATAAGCTTGAACTTCCTCATGATAATTATCTCTATTTAATTTTAAAAGATAATAATCAATTAGGATATTTATAGACACGTGTTTAATTGGAGAAAATAAGTGTCTTCTTCCTTGTAGGTCCTATTTGAACAAGTGGCACACTTTGATTGGCTTAAAACTTGTCATTTAAAGGCTGCATCATTCTGACACGTGGTGGCATTTTATTCGCCCAGTCTTGCAGGTTTTGACACATGACAATGTTTGATTAGTCAAAATTTATGACTTTATAAAACACTTGGCAATTTCTGATTGGCTAAATTTTGCGTGTCTACACCAAATTCTTTAAAATTTATTATTTGGCTACCAAACATGGAAAAATTTCTTAAGATAAACATTTATGCAAATTATACAACAATCGTACCCTTTTAGGCAATGCGTCTTACTTCTTTCAAAGCACATCTGCTCAAAACAATGGCCCTAAATTCAAGATTTCTTCTTACTGCTCCCAACATTGAAGCAAATATCTAGCCCTCCTATTTAACATTTTTGTGTAACAAACCCCAAATCCAAACAACTAGAGAGCTAATCTTTGCTGAACTCTTCAATAACCACCAAAATGAACACCACAACGAAAAATATGGAACCAATCTCATTAATTCGGTACCTATATAGCTATATGTACATATACGTATCAATACATACATAATTATGCGTCGAGGGAGGAAGACTAACCGGAGATCCAGACGAGCGCGGATGCCCAGAATAGGAACAGAGGTCGGCTCTTCAAATGTTCAAAACTCGAAGCAGAGGGATTACCAGAAAAACGAAACTCCAACTGAAATTAAGGCCTCGTTTGGTAACGTTTTTTGTTTTCGTTTTTTGTTTTTTTTTTTCAAAAAAACAAAAAACACCGTTTGTTTAAAAATTTTTTTTTTTAGTTTTTTACAAAATTCGAACAAAGAAAACTAAAAATACTAAAATGTGTGTGTTTTCTCTTACAAAAACATTAGTCTAGTATTATTGGCACAACGATAACCTATAAACATTCATCATCAAATCACAAAAAACACACAGCAAAAACACAAAACAAAAACACACACCAAAAAACAAAAATTGGCAGGGTTACCAAACGGACCCTAAGATTTGATCAATTCACTCGCTCGTCTGTCTAAGTGAAAATACATTTCGGAGCGAGGAAAATGTTTTGAAAATTCTTTTTAAAAAATAATGAGAAACTTCATATAAACTCTTAAAAAAACTAAGAAAAAACGTTGTAGCAATTTAAAATATTATTTTTTATTATATTTTTTTTTCTTAAGTTTAAACTACATAGCTTTTTATTAAGTTTTTTAAAGCTATGTTTGAATAATTAATTTGATGATGAAAAAGAAAAGAAAAAAAAAAAAAAGACAAGTTACAAGAGAACAAAAATTCTCTTTCATTTTGTTCTATTTTTTCTCACATTTTTTTTACTTTTCCATCACCAAATTCAGGTTCCAAACACAACGTAAAGATTTCTACTAAAGTTTTCTAAAGGTCTACTTTAAGTTCGATAAAAAAATTTTAATAAATTTTTTATTAAGTTTCTCAATTATTTTCTGCTCTAACTTGCTATTTTAGTAATTGTTTTTTAGCCACCCAATTTTAGGTACTACGACCACGGAGTTATTTCTCTCTTAGTTAATGTGTTTGGTCTTCTCTAAAAGAACCTAAGAGGAACCATGAGTCTTTGATTATCAAAATTTTGTACTTTTTTTTTATTTTTTTTCTTTTATTTTTTCAACGAAAATTTAAATTCTAAACGGAACGAGCGTAAGTGGACACCAAAATTGTATTCTCGCTTTTTATATTTGCATATATATTCTTGTTAAGACTCACTTATACTTTACATTTTTTATGCGTCGAATATGTTAAAGAGCCACCCCATGTCAGTAGCCTTTCAAACCTTCAACAAAGCACCAAGCTTGCGTAAGCAACGTAACCTTTGCTCTATTGCTCCCTATTCTCATGAATAGTTGCTAAATGGCCTTCAGCAACATCTCTTGAATCTTAAATCTTTCCATTAACTTTTCTGGGGAGCTAAGTTCACACACTCTTGAGTAGCCAAAGTTGGAACTCGAAAGTACGAAATAGGGGCTTCAAGAAACCAACCATGTTCCAAAAAATTGAAGACTCCAACCAATTCATGTTGTAATTAATGGCTGGATCATTGTCTCTAGTAATCTTGGTCACAAGAACCAGCAGGTTAATTCATCTATATCTAAATATAATAAAAATAACTTGTGCTTACGACACTTTCAACAAAATCTAAACTTACATAAAATTAGTAATAAATAAATGAGTTCAAGACAATTGCTGCCAAAACACATGACAAAGAAAATGAGAATATAGTCGGTTCCCAAAATTTACAAAAAACAACTTTTCTAAACTAAGTGGTTATTTATCGTGCCTTTTCCCTTCCAAGTCATAGAGCTTAGAAATGAGAGAGTTTGATACGGAGATACCAATGTGGCTGCCATTAAACCAACTACCCCACGGTCCATTAAGAACATAGGATTCCCTTCCATCTCATTTTTTGAAAGAGGGAGGAGCATCAAATGATATGTAAAGACTACAAATAACCAGGGGTGGCAAATTATTAACGTACTATAGGTCAATTCTTTTTTTTGAAAGCAAAAAAAAGAGACATCAGGATGCAAATACATATTTCAACTCTTTACATGGGTCAAAAACAACGTTAATCAAGCTTTGTCTCATTGTACTAAATGTTAAAAATTGAAGATGTTTCTAGAAATGAAGATTTTTAATTGACATATAAAGGTCTTAAAAATGAGAGGTCAATATAGCACATTGTCTCATTCTTTTCTATAATCCATGTAGCGTATACTCTAGCTTGATGGACATTCTTTTGGAAGTGAGAGAATCAACAAAACAATTACTCTACCAACAAAAATATTCAACCATATGATACAACAGAAATTACAGTTACAAACCAAGCTTCTTAGGTCTCAGATAAGTGGAAGAGCCTTTCCGAAAACCCGGCATCGAGACTTGTTGCTGTTGCTTGGCCCTCTTCTCCCTCTCCTTCTCCTTGCTCTCTCTTTCCGCCTCTGCTTGGACCTTCCTCAAATTCTCCATCTCCTCCTCCATCGCTGTTTTCTCTTCCTTCTGTTTCTTCTTATGCTCCAACATTGATGTATCCGAATCCTTCACTGAAAAAAACATGGGTCCAAGCTCAGCCAACCACTGGGCTTCCACAGCTGTTGCACACTGCATGTATTCCTTTGTCGTCAAAATCAACTCATGATAAACCACATAATCTGGAGTGTAACCCAAACCATACAGGGCACTGCTCGGGTGCAAGTGACATGGCATCCCATTCCTGCAATTAACATACTCTCCAACACCCTTAAGCCTCGCAGAATTGTGGAAGTATGCAGAACATATGGCTTGTCTTACAATGTCCCAATCAGGGCCGCATGATGTGAGGGGAATTTTGAGAGTTTTGAGAATATCAAGCAGTTGGGATCTCACCTCCCTTGCCTTTCGGAGCCCTTTAACATGGAGAAAATGGTCATTACACCAATCTCCCCGGTACTGATTAGCTTTCCATTGCTGGTAAACATTAAGCAGTGTCAGATGGTCAGATTCTGGCACAAAAAATTTTTCCCTCGCGGCATCACTCTCCTCTGCCCTATCTTTAGGCCTAAAGAACACTGATGGCACTGAAAGCATTGACACGACTGTCAGAACCTCATTTAGGCATCCCAGCTGTTCTCCCATCAAGAGCATCTTAGCAAGCGGTGGGTCTAATGGGAACTCCACCATTTTCCAACCGAGATCAGTAAGGTTTCCAACATTGTTAAGGGCACCCAAGACCCACAACTGGTACATGGAATTAAGGATGTTATCCTGTGGAGGCGGGTCCATGAAATCAAAATCTAACAAGTTCTCAATTTTGAGAGATTTGAGCAACAAAACCACATTGCCGAGATTAGTCCTCTGAATTTCAGGCACCGGACTTTGCAGCAGTTCATTTTGGTAAGCACTTTCTGTATAAAGGCGATAACAGGTGCCAGGCCCAGTTCTACCAGCACGTCCAGCACGCTGGTCAGCAGCAGCACGGCTAACGGGAAAAACTTGTAGAGCATCCATACCCATACGTGGGTTGTACACCTTCATTTTGCCATAGCCTGTGTCAATGACATAGTAGATTCCATCGACAGTCAAAGATGTCTCGGCAACGTTGGTAGCAACGATGCATTTGCGGGCCCCTTCTTCAGCTTTCTCAAATATTTTTGCTTGCAAGTCAGCGGGCAGCTGGGAGTATATAGGAAGAATCAAGAGTTTAGGAACGGCCTTCTTTGTGGATGACGTAAGCTGCTCCATGCGCTCTGAAAGTGCATAGCACGTTGCCTCAATCTCATCTTGGCCAGTCATGAAGATAAGTATGTCACCTGGAGGACTGGTGATATGGATAGTCATGGCCTGCTTCACTGCAGCTTCAACATAGTCTTCACAAGGGGTTTTACTATACAAAATATTAACTGGGAATGTTCTTCCAGGGATGTGGAAAATCGGTACACTGTAACAAAATCAGAAATCATTTACGATTACTGCATAAATACAAGCAGTAATGATGCACAGCTTGGAATTTAAAAATAGTTTACCTTCCGAAAAAATTGGAGAACTTCTGTGCATTTAGAGTTGCAGATGTCACAATAAGCTTGAAGTCACGGCGCCGGGCAACCACTTTTTTAAGAATCCCAAAAAGCACATCTGTGTTAAGTGACCTCTCATGTGCTTCATCCATTACGACGACACTGCAAAATAATGCCCCGATCGTCAATAAAATTTTTAATTATGAACAGAACTCCACACCCAAAGCTGATTACCTTAAAGTTCCAAATTAAAGTATTAAATTATGAAGTTCATACCGGTACTTGTCAAGATCAGAGTCTTTTAGTGTCTCACGCAGCAGTACACCATCAGTCATGTACTGCAAGAAGGGAAATTCAAAGACTCAGCATCACATAATCCCATCAAATACAACTAAGCACTCAAGAACTGCAAAACGAGCTACACTAAAGAGAAGTGTCCACAATAAGAAAAAATAATATAGAAGTTATGTCCCGTTTACAAGTACAGAAAAATCTCCGAACCAATATGTTTCTGCCTTGGGAAATTTTTGTCCTCAGAAATTGGGATAATAGTATCAGGCTGGGATCAACTTAAAAATGTGAGCTTTTCACAGGCAGAGAACAATTAGTTACCTTGATTACGGTATTAGGTCCAGTCACATCCTCAAAGCGAATGGCATATCCAACTCGATCACCCAGTTCAGTTTCCATCTCTTCACTCACTCTTTTGGCAACACTCATGGCTGCTACACGCCTTGGTTGGGTGCAACCAACAATACCATTAGTTGTGTAGCTGTCTTCGTGCAAATACTGCCAACAATTTCCAGAGATCAGACTACAGATGACGCCATCCTTACAACTGCAACCATTATATGCTCTATACTACTAAACGAACCTGGGTCAGTTGAGTTGTCTTTCCAGAACCAGTTTCTCCAACCACCACCACCACCTGATTTTCACGAATTACCTACTCCATGGGAAATTGAAGCCAAGTGAGAAGAACACAGAAAAGACGAGGTTTGAAAAATCCAAAGAATTCTATGACTGTTATCATGACTTCATAATTCCATATCAAGTAACAAAAGGCAAACAACTTCAGGAAGCACTGAAAGGTCTAATAGGACAGTTCAAAGGATCAAAATCATAAGCTAACGGATGTGGAGACAGCAGCTCCAATAATAAATCTTTAAAAAATACACTAAAGAAGAATCAACAGAACTGATGATCAGAATTCTTCAGTCAATAATCCTAAGAATACAAAAACAGTTTTTGACCATTCAAACAACGAGATTAGACCAATCAATTGCAAATATTTTTGTAATTGAACACTGTAACAGCAAGTGGATTAGTGAACTATCCTTCAAAGGAAACTCAAACTGAAGACAAAAGTGACAAAGGCCAAACCTGCAATAACTCGTCTCGTACAGAATATATCGGCAGATACTGCCGTTGCTGAGCCAATGTTTTTGACTTTGCAAAATCACTCACTGCTTCCCCCTTCTTTAAGTGCGTCGCAAACTTGGCATCTTCCTTGAAATCAACTTCGCCTTCTTCACCTACTACAGCAGTATCTGCATCAACCTATCATTGAGAACACAAGAATAAGACCCAGTAGATGTGCTTAGAGAGAGAGAGAGATACATTTCTTTATTAACAGATAAAGGGTAAAGTGAAAATATCTTAGTAAAGTGAAAATATCTTAATTCTTTCAATTTTCAAAGCATTTGTACCTGGTCTGCTGTCTTCTCAACACCAAGGATATCACCAAGTTTCGAGCCTGCAAGCTCCCAAAAACGTTGACGTGACTTGTTCATACTTTGTTTCTCATGAATTTCCCGTACCAAAACAGATCCTTTCCGGGATATTATAGCCATATCTGATGTTGGGTCTTTTAATGGCATTATTGGCTCTGCTTGCTTTGTGAAAACAACCCTTCCATCCAGGAAAGGGGGTTTTGTATCTGTGTCAAGAATATAAAACAAAAACATCAGATATGGTTCAAAGCAAATGGTACAGAATTTCTGTCAATTCATTGGGAAAAGGATATCTAAATTCACATACCGTGAACAAGAAGAATAACCTTCCGTTCGTCCTCATCATCAAATTCAGTCTGCACCTCGGTACCTCTAACTGCTCCAGATCTCAGCAGTTGCCTGTCCTCCCATTGAGCATTATCTGCCGTGAGCTGTGATAACTTTTTGCTCTGAGCAAGTGTCATATTTGTTCCGTCCCTTCGAACCTGTACTTCAGAAACTATAATTAGTTTAGGAGCGAGAAACAGTGCAGAATGGCAGCATATTTTAACCAACCACAAAACAGTCACATTAATATGGTATTTAGTTTGGAAATATTAAGATGACCATTAGTGCAAATTGATCTGCCATTTCAAATGCCAACACATTTACACGAACTAAAACCCAGAGGTCCATCAAACGCTGCTAATCTTTTCCAACGTTGAGAGTCATACAGGTGTGAGGTAATAGTCAACCTGATAATTGGTATCCTTACTATACTTGTAACATAATTATAAGGATTTTTAGAACAACACTCTGACAAGTACTTTCTAAGAGGGGTTTCTAACTGTATTATAAGGATCTTAGAACTTTAGGCACTTTGAGGTATTCTCTAAAAGGCATATATAGTCATGTTTCCATTCAGCTGAAAATATAAACCATCACTGCTCCCGGAGGCAGAAAAAGCAATGTCGTGACACGTAGGTTGATGAGTTATTTAGAAGTACCCAAATTTACTCAGCATTGGCCACTATTCACTACTTGTATGTCTGTATTCTCAAAATCATACATGAGTAAATACTAAGATGGGTATTACGGTCGTTTATGCTTTTTCACTTTAGGAGAAATGCATATTTTGAAGTTCTCTCATCCCTTGACAGTAGAGGCAGCCATAAAGGTTATGGCTGGTCAGAGGATTTGTTTAACTCACAAATCTCAACAATAGATTGTCGTCACTTTAAGCTGCAAAGACTAGAGACAAAACATTTTGCCAAAACCAAGGCAAACACTCAGTGCAGGGAAGCAACTTTCTCATTTTAGTTTCTATAGAAACACTGGTCACCCCATAGTCATGGAAGTTCATAGAAATTCAAGTATACAGATAAGAGGACCAGTATGATAGTATTTTCTATTTTAGAAGCATTGTATTTAAAAAATATAAAACCATGTGCACATAGACAAATTCTGCATGCTCTCTATTTTAGACGAATGTGTAGTTTGACAAAATGTTGGTGATCTAAAAAAACATGAGCTGCTATAATTAAGTACAGAAACAAGATTGTGCACACAACAGGCTCATCTTCACAACTGATAAAAATTATCCAAGATTAATACTTAGAATGTAGAGTAAATTATGAAGTTTCCGCAATAAGTTGACATTGTGAAAACACATTTCACACATACCAGTCTTTTGGCCAACTCTGTCTCTTTCTTTTGGAAAGAAGCGTCATCGCCAAGAAAAAATGATGAACTATCCACATCAAACATTGTATTGCCTTCTTCTCTATCATACCTACATAGCAACCATCATGTAAATCTCGTGAAATCATATACAAAATGGGATAATGATCACCAAAAAAGTAATGCCTCAGAAGCTAACAATTTAAGGACAGCTAGGTCAAAAAGTTGGTTTTGGTAAACCAAAATGCGGAGTCCAAGGACTTTCAGTGCATGTACTAAACTTCAAAAAGAGTTTTGAACGACTATTTGACCAACAAGGATTGAACTGTTCAAACACTTGTTGAGCACAATCACGCAATCAAATGGAATTATCAGATGTATGTTGTCTATCCCTCTCTTTCTCCAGAAGTAAAATGTTAGAAGTAGTCATCGCTTAAAAAGGGCACGCCATATACATTCCAAGCATTACTAGCCTGTCAACAATAAGCAACTTCCAATTACAATAAATAAAAAACTCCAGTGAATTACCATGCACGGTCAGAGTTGTATTCCATCTCCAAATGCATGGTCTCTGTGATCTCCATATCGTTATCTTTAGAGAAATAGCTCTTATCAGCTTCTCCATCCTGGATATAACAAAAATAGCAAATAAAGCACGACAATAAGGACAGAAAAAAGTCACTGCACTAGTACGTAGCTGACAGATAAAGAAATTGAATAGCAGTGAATATATCCATGAGTAGTATCTACAATCATTAGCAGCTCTCAAGATGGAAGCTGCAGATCTTCTTTTCCAGGGTACACTTCAGGGAAAATATAGCTCAGACATAGTGATCCATTACATACCTCAGATGCATGTGAATTGTCAGCAGAGAAAGCAAGTTGGTGGGACCTTCCACCATATCGAGAACTTGAAGATCTAACAGAAGAACCGGAAGCCCGTATCGGAACTGGAGATGGTGAGACAGTATCCCAGGGAGAAGCAGCAGATCCTGTACACAGTCCAGTGTTCACTAAAATTATGTCCATGAAACAGCATAAGAAACCAACAATGGCCAGCCAGCTTCAGTCCGCACGTAGCTTTGTTTTTTTAAAGTTACCATTGACATACCAGATTGGGGTGTATGGCTCCCCGACCATGGGGAAACCAACCGTGCATCAGGAGAGGCCCTAAGTAACATTGGAGATGGTGAAGGTTGATGGTGCCTGCTGGTATTAGAATGACTATCCCGCCATGGAGTATCTTCCCATTCCCATCTTCCATCATCCCAGTCAGATCTCCCTGCAAAATTTAAACATTTCAATATTACTGGAATGATCATAAAAAGTATACTTTGAATTACACTTCCAACCAAAATAAATAACTAATAAAGAAAGGCATTACCAAGTGTTGATTATATCTTAAAAGGCGTCCAGAAATTATAAAAATTGGAATATCTGTAAGGGGGTCTGAGGGCTAAACAATATAGTACTTTCTTGAGGAAGGGAGATGGGAGTTCAACTCTAATCATCTAATCGGGAAGACACTCCAGTTGCCACTTGCCAACAATGCGCTGTGGTCTCATATTATAAAAAATGAAACATCAATTCGTAGTGAAAATTCAAAAGCAACCTAAAAGACGGAAATCAAAACATACCAGGTGTCCTCCTTGAACCTTCATATCTATTTCGTTTCCTTCCATACTCCCCATTGTACTCTCTTTCAGATCGACTGCGTGATACTCCTCCCTGATTCTGCTCTTCACTATCAGTACTATGTCTTCTCCTCAGCCCCCTGCTTTCACTTTTAGAATCATCCCTGAAATAGCTTCTCCCCTCACCACGGTGAGTAGGGTCATAGCTAGGGCTCCTGGCTCGAGCATTTCGGGAGCTTCCAGGAGATGGAGCTACAATCTTGAGTCGCCGGTCAAAGGAGCAAATTATTAACGAATCACAATGGCAATTGTTGGCCTTATATACATTTTCATTACCAAAAATCACATGTACTCCAAAACTAAAACCAATATAAAACATGGGTAGCAGCAGCACAATGGAATAACCAAATGAGCAACCAGGTTAACCATAACACAAGCCCTTTCCATTCCTATCTATCTCCCTAAGAATATTTTTGGTAAACCATGGTCAAATCTAGCCCATTAAGTAGATATTTGATAATTAAAAATAAAAATCCCTAACTAACTGATAAAGAAACCATCAGGCAAGCAATCAACCTAGATAGAGGAATATTAATTGCATGAGCATCAAAATCCATGAAGCCCAAAAATTCAGTTCAAACATGGAGTTGAACAACCAATCAACAGGATGGGCATTTCATTAGTCCAAAGTGGGTGAGCCTAGCACCTGAGATACTTATAAAAAAAAGGATTTACACTTTAACATCTGTTGAAGAAAACATCCTGAAGAAAATCATAAGGAACATCCGTGTATTGTTTGTGTGTGTGCGCGTGTGTCTGTGGGTGTGAGTGAGTTGTTGTGGAGGGTTGTGTGTGTGTGTGTTTGTTTGTTGAGGGTGGGAAGGGACAACCAAAAAAGAAACCTAGCTTTCCAGCAATCTTATTCTCATCTCATTTATTCATTAATATGATCAAAACCATAGTGTTCCTATCTATATTCCTAACTCTTCAATTATCTCTTACAACCACAAATTTGAACAAGTTATTTCCTTTTCCTAGAAGTTGTACGGTAATATGTCATACAAGCAAATGCAACTAACGACACATTGGCTCATTGAATTTTCCTTTGTGCTTTCTGCAATTTCATGAAAAAATTAGATAAACAAATAAAACGCTTCTCCTTATCTAAAAAACTTTCCTACATTTACACCCAAAATCAACATTTACAGTTTTCCTCAACACTCATAGAGATATCTATTTCTTGTCTCTATTCACCCAACTGGAAACCTAAAAACCACTCAGACCCTTATGATCTCCAAGATTTGAGGACAGTCAGAAAATCACACCGTGAAGTGACTAATTTAGTTTCATTAACAACATATTTGACCCCAAAAAAACCACATTTGGTACTCAAAAATACCATAGAGAAACTTTGTTAAGAATGCCAATATCAAATAAGGAAAAAGGCAACTAACCTCAGAACGGATATGTACATTTGAGTGATGCCTCCTCGGTGTGTCATTAACTTGTCCTTCATCAGTCACATTACTCTCTGCAATGTTG
This sequence comes from Euryodendron excelsum, assembly GCA_033060915.1. Taxonomy (NCBI): domain Eukaryota; kingdom Viridiplantae; phylum Streptophyta; class Magnoliopsida; order Ericales; family Pentaphylacaceae; genus Euryodendron; species Euryodendron excelsum. Next base: position 14,563,693 of record CM065378.1, on the reverse strand, counting down.
GGATAACAAAGTTTCAGAGACAAAATTTTTGCTCCTCTTCACAATGACTGAACTAAAAGTTCTGAAGACCAATATAATCACACATCAACAAATCAGAATAGTTCTTTTTTTTTTTCTGGGAATTACTGGTAGTTGGGTTATTAGGACCATAATATCCTGTCAGTAATACAGTTGTGGATTGGGTGTTAGTATTGATGCTTTTCAAGTTTCTATTGGGGTGTATACTATAGGTCTTAGATACATCATCTGTAGATGGGTGCACCCGTTTTTTGGATACTTCTTAGTGAATATACTGGATTATCTTCTCAAAAAATAATTAAATGTCAGACCCATTAGTCTTAAGTAAATAACTTATTTTCTCAACACTCAACTGGCTTTGTTTGTGCATATGCGTGTGTGTGTTTGTGTGTACTGGTGGTGATTGGTCCATGTTGGGGCAGAGAAGGGTAGAATCAAATAACAGACAACCTTGAACAGAATAAAGCCAAGAGAACTCATAAGCATACTAAGGACATCTTTTAAAAGAAAGACTTCATAATCATGCTTAATTTTGGGTGATAAGAGCCAAAACATATATACATATATAACTCATATTTTTGCTAACAAATAGTTCTTTAGAAAATCAAATCATTTTTCCTTCCATTTTGGTAATTAAAGATTTTATTATTACTACTCCAGTACACCTCCAATGAAATGCGGCAAATATGAACCTGAAAACCATCACAACCATTACAAACTTATTTAAAGATATATAAAACCATCACCAACAGCCTCTTTTAGCTTCTAATCCATTTGTCTTTTGCACAATAATGTAAAATATTATCAATGGTCTTAGATTTTCCAACTTTTTTCTTTTGGTAATTATAATATATATTTGTTTTAATATATTACATTTTAATGTCATAATTTGACCAACTGACTCAATGATAGAACCAATGTCCCATAGATCTAGTCACTTGACCACATAAATATCAGGCCAGCAATTTTTTTCCCTTGATAGGTTAATATCCAGACCCACTTTAATAACTATGGTTTGATCCGACTGAAGAAATTTGTTTGTATGCATGCTAATTGAGTGTTTTTTTTTTTCACCTCATGAAACTCTCAAAATATAATCAATAAGATAAAAGAAAAAAGAAAAGAAAGACCTTCCATCTAGGATCCAATACTATCTACGCACTAAATATCTCGTCAGGCTTGAAGCAATCTTGCCAATCTATCATCCACATAAAGTGTACAACTAGTTAATTCTACAAAGTTTAAAAACACCATAGGGACTCCCAACATAGACATGTCTCGGATTAACACGTATACTGACTGCCACTGTACACGCACTTCTTGAGAGAAAGTAGTCAATTTACATAGCAACAGTAAACTGCTTGAACATCAATATTTCTGCTCTTAATCAGTTCAGTTACTGCTGTTCTGATATAAAGATACTGTCACATTGATTGTTTGCGTAGCTTTTTACAATTTAAGATAACTAGCTGTCAAACATGTTAAATGCATATCATGTAGGGATAAAAACAAGTTTGAAGAAATAGGTAGACATGGCACAAGCATAAGAAAGGAAGAGCACCAAGAAGTACAGAAAGCCAATACCACAGCATGACTTAAGTTAGAAATAGGCAGACATGGCACAAGCACAAGTTGGCTTCATATACAAATTAATAAGAGACAGAGATCATGGGGAAAAGCAATACATACTTCAGTTGAAAGCCAATACCACAGCATGACTTGTCAAAAAATATAAATAAAAACGACAACAGACAATATCTCAATACATTACTTGTCAAACTAAAAATAAAAATAAACACTTGCCAGTTCAAAACTTAATTTCTCCAGTAGTAGCTAGCCAGATATCACATTTAAAACAAAGAATGTACCTGAATGAGATGCCCCACTTGAAGATGTTTCACGATACCTCCTACCAGTATAGCTACGTCCACTGTTATTTACGCCACTTCCGACTTCATCTATCCCAGAGGAGGCAGAGTTCTCCTCTTCATCCATAGAGGACACAACAGAAGTAACTCTCTCCTTTGGAACCTTGAATGCGCCATCTACTTTAGATCCACCACGTTTCACATTTGCAAGCACATCTAGCCCTGTTTTAAATTCATATATTGAACCTTAGATAATATAGTGGATACCATTTCTGTATGTCACCCATGCAAGATAATTTACTATAAGCAAAAAAGAGGGGACAAAGGAACCTCTTGCCAATTATGACAAGGGATAACTTCAGGTCCTTATTGTGGGGAAATAACCCCCGGCCCAACCCAATGGGCGAGGCCCAATCTGTTCGAATTAAAAGTTGGGGCCCAAACCAGTTATGAGGAAAGGCCGGCCCAAATTACCGACCTCCTCCCAGCGTGGCCCGAACAGCCAACGGTTTGCGTAAACCGCTGGCGGTCTAGAGCATTAAATGCGGAGTTGACTTGCATTTAATGCACGAGTGGCCGCCCACACAAACGTCGACGTGCACGTCCGGTCAGCCGGAATCCCCCCACGACGATGCGCCAGACGCTGCAAAATGATGATGCCTAACCAGCAGACCATGAGAGCCAGCTGGTAGGCCAAAGAAAAAACTCCCCGAAGGACTATAAAAAGCCCGAGGAATCGAGAGCCAGGTATGAAAAACAAACCCCTGACTTACACCACTCCCATTCATACTTCTCGATAAAAGTTTGCTGACTTAACCTTCGGAGTGAGATCGACCCACCCAAGGTCGACCCATTCTAACCCATTCGTCTTGCAGGAAGAAGTTTGGACTCATCCACGTTGGGTTAGAGAGATCGGCCCAGCCTTCCCGAAGAATCCCACTTACACTTATAAAAACAAACAAAAACAAGGGGAGAACCTCAGGTACCAGGATGTCTCAAAATTTAAGGAACCAAAAATTTGTGACAAGAACCATGCAACAAGAAACATATTCTTTTGTCAGTTTACAAAGTTGTCAAAATCAGAAACAGCCTACCAGCCAATGGCGGGACCACGTAGACCAAGGGGCGCTAGGGCCCCCTTGAGTTTTATATATTTTGTTTAGGTCTCATAAATTTTTGAGTATTTATAATAATCGATATTTTTGAGGATTCTTGAATTTACCTTCCCCAACCCCCCCCCCCGGGGCGTTCCAACAAAATTCCTGAGTCCGCCCCTGCTACCAATAACATAGGCATGGATGAAATTTTGAATGTTTTGAGTGCACATTTCTTGAAAGTGCACTATAATTCGAGTCAAAGGATCCACAATGACCAGGTTAGGGAAGTCCAAAATGATTACCATGAGGAAGTAACACTAAAGCCAACAAAAAATCTGATGCTATATAGGATTCTAAGAGGAGCAGCCTGGATTATTTTATAAAAAAAATCATGTAACTGAACCATTATTGGAATTAGGAAATATTAGTCCTATCCTCCAATATGAAATCATAGAACAGAACAAGTTTAGGACAAGGGTAGCAGCCAGAATAAACTTGTCCAAATCCAAAAGCCAATAATTGAGGTTACACTACAATAGTTATTGAGGCTGAGGAGGTGTGAATCTTACTCCCAGCTAATGTGGGACAAAACCAGTTACAAGTACATACATTTTGAGGTTGGGTTATCATATTAAGTGATCATTTAAAAAAAAATTGTTTAATCAATTTGGAAGTACTTTTAATAAACGACCTGATTATTATGTATTAACAACAATATTTCTTTGAACTCAAACCAAAACCAGAGTTACTAAACCAACTAACCTAGAGATATTTCAATTGGATTTGGTTCTGCTCAGCTCAACTTAGCCTACGGTTGGAAGTTTGGTTAGGAAATGTACTATGAATAGATTGACGGTTTATTTTTAATATGGGCTCAGCCTTTCAGCCCATCGAATTTTTTTTTTTTTAAATTTTGATTGACTAAATTAGAGTTAATCAATTAAAAATCTAATAGTTAAGCATAACAATTTTATGTCTTTGAACCAAAACCACCATCCAACCAAAACAACTCTAATGACCTCATTTCAGTTTGAAGGGATGTCTCCGTGTAAAACATACCTAGAAGAGATTTCCTTTCAGGAGGTCTGAAGACTACTCTATCTTTCCCAGGTACGTATAATCCCCCACCACCGGTCTTCTCAGGTTCCAACACTGTTGTTGTCTTGTCCAGGTCAATTGGTCCACAATCTCCTCCTCGGTTCTGAACTTGACAAGGATAATTTATTACCAATATTGCCAAGTAACACAATTACGCAAAACAGATCTTATATAAATCAAAGAATGAGATATGTAAAATATACAAAATGGAAGCACGCAAACTTATTTATAGCTACGCAGAAACTATATCAAACGCATTGCAAATTGAACACTGACCTCCATGTTGGTCTGGTGAACTTACAACACGAACACAACCTACAATAGCTGAACCTGCATTTACTGTCATGATTCAATTAATCCTATTCCCAGGAGTATACGGTTTATGCAAATTCTTTGGACGATGCCTATCTTTTCAACACCCGCAGATGCACATAAATATACCCACTTAATACATGTATCCAAATCTTAAATGGAGCAACAAAAAAGAACAAAATTTGAAGACAAAGAAGATTGAAAGAAGCAAAAACCCTAATTTGAGCCAAACCCGAACTCATATAAGAAAGAAACGACGAATATATGTATATACCTACATATAATATGAATATACAAAGAGAGAGAGAGATTACCATTAGCTATGGAGTTCCGAGGGATGAATCGACCTTCGATTGAACAATCGACGGTGATGGTTAGCTAGAGTGGTGCAACTCTCGGGGTTGAGAGCAACTATGGGGAATAGAGAGAGAGAGAGAGAGAGAGAGAGAGAGAGAGAGAGAGAGATGTAAAGGGATGCTAAGGAATGACGGTAGTCGCACCAATGATGTGAGGGAGCTATTGCAGCGAGGCGGTGGCAGATTCCCGTTCCGCCTAAAACTGTGTAGCGGCAATCGCTGATTGGGTGTGAGTGTGGTATTGCGGCGAGGCGGAGCTGACTTTTGCGGTAGCCGAAACCGATTCCGGATTGCGCAAATTAAAAGAACCAAATTGTGATGGCCAGGATAAGGACGATGGCGGTGAGGGGAGGGAGGTTAGCCGTGTGGCACAAGCGAAAATTGACTACTTGATTGAGGACATTTAAGTAATTTCGTGAGAGAATAAAATATTTGCTTCTTTTTTCGTTGTTTTAATCCACAGAAAAATTTGTTCGTTCCTATTATAGTAGATAGATAGGTAATTACATTATAAAGATTTATTTTATTGATAGCTTACCATTGAAAACTCTTCTTAAAATTTTTAGCTCAATAAAATATCAAATTTTTTGTATTGTAAACCGCGGGTTGTACCCAAATTTTGTCATAATAACAATTAATTTAATTTTTTTAATATGTTGTTGAGACTGAATATAAGTTAGTGATATTTTTCTTTGTGGAATTTTAGTCTTGCATCATTTTTAAAAATACATACAAGTATGACTTAAGATATAAAGATGAAATTTCAAGTTTTGATATCCCAAACCTAAATGTTGGCTTGTGACTAGGTTGATCTACTAGTTAGTTAGAGGTTCGAAGTTTGTTTCTTTTATCATCAAAATATAAGAGGAAAAAAGAATTTAGAAAAATACAAGTGTGAAAATAGTAGAATAAAAATAATCATTCCATTACATGCTGCCAACCAAATTGTGTAATAAGAATGATCATTCTTTCCATTCATGTCTTGCCTATCAAACATCTATCTCTACAATATATTATAGCAAAACATGATTAGGTTTTAGATATGAAAAGACTCAATTCAATTTTTTTAGTTTTTTAAAATTTTAAATTACTAATTACATGTGTTATAATAGCATTAGTTTAAGCATAAAATATAGAAACTTTTACTTTCTTTTAATGATTATTAAATCTTGCTAAATCTCAAGTAAACTTTATGTTACTTTGGAAAGTTTTACCTAAAATTCAAATACAATAGATTTGCTATTTTAAATTCCTTAAATTCCAATCTTACAATTTTATGAGCTCTTACTTAAATTAAAAAACTTGAAAATTTTTATTCAAATCCTTGTAATTTTTCTTTTTAGAAGTATAAATATAATAAATCTAAAATAATATTGCAATTGGTTATGAGACAATTAACGTTGAAACATTCAACCTTTTTTAATTTTTAAATTGTCATTTCCTAATCATAGCCAATATTTTACTAAGCACTGCCATAAATATCCCTATTCCAAAATATCTAATTTTGTTGCTTCAAATTATAATTGGTCAAAAAACTTGAAAGTACTATTTAAAATGAAATACAAACAATATCTAAAATTTCATTCTTCAGTCTTAACATCTTATATCCTTAGATTTCATATGTGTTTTTTTATATGGCTTCCAACTTTGGTTGATCAAAAAAACCCTAAAATAAGTCATAAATGGAAAACAAGAATAAAAACAATCCTAAAATTTCTCTCTCCAATTTTACATCGATTATCAATTATCTATATTATAATCATCTATCTGCACTGTATACTGTAGCAAATAGTTATGATATCTTTAGAGTTAAAAGTCATTATCCAAGTATATCAAATTAAATATATGTGTCGTGATATTATTGGTTTTTTCAACTTATTGGCTTTGCTTTAAATATATTTTTATTATTTTGACTTTTGATCAATATGACAAGTATCACAATTGCTTCAAATATGCTCATTCACACAATATTTAATGAAAATAATAGTAATTTTAAAATCATATCATAGGAAGTACTCATGTCACAAAAATATTAATCATGTATCATTTATTGTTTCATTATTTAAGAAATCTCTTATTATTAGTCAATTTATCATTCAGTTGCAAATACTCATCAATCACATCTTTTTAAATGTGTTTAAAAATAATGATAAAAATAAATCAAAATATTGGCAATCCCCTAGAAAACTTAAGTTGGTATATTTATTACTTTCTTAATTATAGAACAGCTCATATATTTTCAAATATTTTACCGTGATTGAGTTGTCTAGCCTTAATAGCTGAAATTAATCTATAGGCAAATTTTCTAATTTTTCCTAGGTTAATATGAAGTTAATTTTAACATTTTTTTTCCTTTCTTATATTTTTAACACCCTCCGAATATTCTAAATAAAATTTTAAAGTATACTATATGTAATAAAGAAACACCGAATATTTTAATTATGTGACTCTAATATAATTTGATATTTTTTGACAAAATTTGGGGTGAATAATATAACCATTTTGAGAATAAATTTTTATGACATAGATTTGTGGCTAAGTTACTATTTTTAAATCAAGTCAATTTTGTTGGTCTAATAGGCAACCGAAGAAGGGGGTGAATTAGGTTTTTTGAATATTAATACAAGTTAAGATTAATTAAGATTAATCTAAACAATATAGCAATGGTTAATCTATGTGCAAAGCAATGTTATCAATAGAAGTAAAGAAAACAGAGCAATAGAAGAGAGACATAGATTTACCGAGGTTCAACCACAAACAGTGGTCTACGTCCTCACCCCAAGACCTCTTTGAAACCTTCTTCCACTATGTAATCAACTATTACAAGATGGGCTGCTGATTGACAAAGTGCTCAGCTCACTCTACAAAGAACTCCTCACCGAGCTCTTCAATTCCCAAGTGGTTTTGTCCAAACTCCATTCAAACTTTACAAGAGTTTTGCTTCACACAAGAGAACTCTCCAAACTCTCAATTACAAGTGTATAGGAGCATACAACTCATAAACAAACTCTCTAGTAAGAGTAGATTTACAATCAAAGCTCACTCAAGAATAAAACAAAAAGAATGTTCAAGAATATCAGGTTGATCAGTGATTCTTGTCTCTTGTTATTTCTTTCTCTGGATTCTTGTGTATAAATGCAGTTGGAGGCTAGTATATATACCCTTGCATTCATTCCATCCGTTGGAGGTGGTTGGGTATCATTAATGCGCGTCCAGTTCATTATAACTTTAAGAAAAATAGCCGTTATAACAGAGGGAGTCGGCTCCATTTTTTGTGGTGTCGACATTTCCTGCTTCTGCATTTACCAGACGATGTTCACTGAGTTCATGAGTCCCCTCTTCATGTTGATGAGGCGACTCCTTGTTCATCTGTCTTCTTCATATTAGGCTTCTACTATCATGAGGCGACACTTCTGCTTCAGGTGTCCACTCATTGATCATTTGAACTTCAAGCCTTTTACTTCTGCTACCAGGAGGCGACACTTCATTACAATGTGTCCACTCATTGTCTATTTGGTCTCCAGACATTTTGCTTCTGAGATCAAGAGACGACACATTATTTCCACGAGTCCCCTCATTGTTCAATATGTCTTCAGGCCTTTTAGCTTATGTGTGCAAGAGGCGACAATTCATTTTCACGAGTCCACTCATTGTCCCATTTGTCTTCAGGCCTTTTACGTTTGTGATCAGGAGGCGACTCCTCATTTCTATGAGTCTCGTCATTGCCCAGAATTCAGCTTTCAAATTTCTATTGATCAAGCTTATCAAAGCACTAGTATAAGAACTTCAAGGAGTATGTTTTTGGGGTATGATAATCAATCAAATCCTCCTAACTCATCAGAGTTAACTTCTATTCAATTTGGATTGAATCAATCATTGGATGTTGATCTTCTTTTTGAATCTCAAACTGTCAAAGCTTCATTAGATCTATGATAATCTTTTCTTCTTCATTTGCAAAGCTCCTTCTATCATTATAGGATATCTTCTTCAATGCCAATCCACCTCAATTGTGTGAAGCTTCACAATGCTTGAATTCTAATTTCCTCTCTTTGATAGTAATTCTTCTTTCTTCATTAAAGATCACTTCACTGAGACTATTGTAGACTTGATGAAATCTCTTCACACATCTAATCTTCATTGACTCTTTACACTGTAGAAGAATTCTTCAATTGGATTCCATGTAGAGATCAGATATTCATTGTGAGTCATCTTCTCAGCAACTTCAACCACATTGTCTTGAATTAGTCTTTAGCATACCAGATGAAATCATTTCTTGAGCATTTTCCAAACACTTCAACAACTAATTCATCTTCAACTGAGCATTGCACTTCTTCAACTGATCTTTGCATATTCTGATGAAGTCTTTAGTCTGGTGCAAATCAGTCTTCATTGATACTATGCATACTTGAAAGAAGCTTTAATTGAATACCTTCAATCTCTTCGAATGTAAGACATTTGCTTGAAGAAGAGATAGGCATCATTTTCCAGTTTGGTTCATTGCATAGCCCTTTGAATTTATTGCTTGCATCTTGAACTTGTTGTGCATTCTTCTTGACATGTATTAAACTTAAGATTCAACTTTAAGTCTAAGTTATGAACTTTGTTAATCTGCATACTAAGTAGATTCATTAGTAACATAAAACAAGGATTAGTTATCATCAAAATCAACATGGGAATTAACCTTGAGTCAACAAGGATCAACCTTGACTCAACAAATTTCACTGATAAATATGTATCACCAACGACCATAAGAAGCCTGTAGAGGCTTAATTATTATTTTCTTTTGTTGTTGTTTATTCAAAGGATGCCTTGTGTATTTTTCTATATAAAATAAAATTAATATTGAGTTAGATGTTTATCCCTATTAATTTAGTCAAATCTACAAGTATTTTAAGTATTTTAGATCATTAATAATAAGTCACATCTCTCGAACAAAAAATTTAAACCATTTCTCGATAAATTTTCAGCTTTAAGTGATAATTAAAATTTATTATTTAATAAAACTCATATAAACTCATATTAGTTTTGTAAAGTTTAAAGATATAAAATTAATTCTTTATTTTTATAAAAAAAATTTATTCTTGAAACTTATTTTTCACATCTCATCATAACACGAATTTACTGTTAATGTTAGTTATCACACAATGTTCTTGCAAGTTTTCATTGCCCTCTTTCTCCCCTCATCTCCATTATTGCTAGACATGCAGCTTGACAGCCACATGTTCCACACTGCATTGAATTTAATTATTGGTTCTACTGATTTTGGCTCTTTAGTCCATTGCTACAGCTACTGCACGTTTAATAGAGACAGCTACCCATCACATCTGTTAGCTACACATACAGTGGATATGGCTACTACAAATTCATAAGCAAATCTTTAGCTAGATTAGCATATGTATCTTTTTCGAGAAACATTAGCATTAATCACAATTGTGTAACTGTCATGACCAGTGCTTGACAACTTAGCAGCAGTGGAATAGTTGCGACCGATGCCAGAACTCCTCATCTTTTTGAATTACTACGTGGAATTCTAAATCTCTGTTCATATAGCCAATGTCTCTATATATAATGAAGTGTGGGTTACTTCATTCATTGAGTTTCTCCCTTCTTTGTTTATTTTTTGGCTGAGTATGGAGTTTCTCCCTTCAGTTCCTTGTTTTTGTTTCCTAACAATTAGTAGCCCCCAACAACTGGCCCAGCATCCCATACCCCACTCACCCACCCCTCTCTCTGTTTTTAGACATACTCAGAAGGAGAGAGGGAGAAAGAAGAAGAATAGGATGATAGAATCCATTTGAAGCCCAAGGGAAAGGTGAAGACGAAGAGGGGGACGTTGGGGTGGGAATTGGACTTGGAAAGAAAGGATGAGAGAGAGAAAAAAAACTGGTATTACCTAGTGAACTGAACTCGACGGAGAATTAAATCTTCTTGCTCATTCTTAGGTACGATCATTTCAAACTCTTCTCAAGCAATAATTGCCCCTCATTCCATATCTATTTTTCTTCAGATATCAATCAAGTGAAAATCTCACTCTGCCCTGCTTAGACCCACTTGCAGAATATTTCTCTGGGATTCACAACACGGCCGCCTTTTACCAGACAACTGGTGTGTATTTTGTACATCATGAAAATGATTTTTGAAGAGAAACCACCTTAGGTGATGGTGCCGGGTGGTTGTTGGCATGGACAAAATGTGCCTAAAGAGAGTACAAAGATTAATGATCTAGTCATGCCTCCTCCTAAAACATATAGGCAGCCACAACTTGGAACTAATATAGAACACATTTTATATAATACACTGCCAGAAGACGAGCCTATCCAGTTTTATATTCTGCTTATGTATATATATATATCTCTTGAATCTTGCAGTGGAATGAGTCTTGCAGTGAAGGCCTTCGGATGGGCAGCTAGACATCAATCAGGCCTCCTCTCTCCGTTCAAGTTCTCCAGAAGGGCCACCGGAGATGAAGACGTGACCTTTGTACTGTGGAATCTGTCACAGCGGCCTCATACTATCAAGAACGAATGCATGTTGGGGTGGTTGGTCTGGGCGGGCTAGGCCATCTAGCAGTGAAGTTTCTGAAGGCTTTTCGGGTTCGAGTGACAGTGATTAGTACCTCCCCTGGCAAGAAAAATGACGCCATTGAACGTCTCGGTGTTGATTCATTCTTGGTCAGCCGTGACACAAATCAAATGGAGGCTGCTATATGGGAACAATGGGTGGTGTCATCGACACTGTCTCTGCAGTTCACCCCCTCGAGCCATTGATTGGCGTATTGAAGTCTTATGGAAAGCTTGTTGTACTTGGTGATGATGCAGCTATCACGTGTTCGCTTACCCCCAGGTCCGGGATGAACTGCTCTGTGGTCGGCCGGTGATCTCCTACACTAAAAATCTACCGGTGTGATGAGAGTCAATGGCCTTCCGGTGTTCGAGTTAGATTCAAGAGGATGCCGGCGTTAGAGGGAGAGACATTCAAGGTTGTGTGTATCTTACGTACCTGAGAAGGGGATGAATTTTTTCCTTGTATGCTTGTATGGTGGAGGTAGGTGGTCCTTCCACGTAGCGGCTTCTAGTTAGAAAATCAGAATGGTGTTAGAGCACTTGAGAGGGCCATCTTCACACTTCAGGGTGGCGTGTGTCAGAACGGTGTCAGGGGCGTGGCGATTGTTGCAGGTACACGCCACATCCATGTCCCTGACACAGGCCAGGGAGACTGGCATTAGAAATGGGCCCCACGAACGCGATCGGACGCCGACCCGATCAGAGGGCCGTTATGGGCATCCCCTCGGACCGAGAAGCTCGAGAGCGAACGGACTGGAGACCTGGTCGGGTAACGACCAAGCGGCACGGGAAAGGCCTCCGATCTGGTCTAGAAACCCTCGTCAGCAGATGCCCCCAATTCATTTGGCCATCAGCTCGGGGCCAGAGGAATTCCATGGGACGGCCCGACCACGAAACACGGAGTGCATTTATGGTGAGGACGGCGCAATAATGATGGGAGCTGTCGCATCGCTTCACGTGCCCCCACGTGGTGGCTAGGGAACTGTTGCCAATAGCCGAAAAGACGCATCGCATCTCAGCCGTTGGCGTCCCGTCACAGGCCATCTGGGCCGTTGATTTCAAAGATGTGGGGGGAAGTTTAGGGAGGCTATTGCCCCCATTTTCCCTTAGTGCTTTTTACCCAATACACACACACAGAGGGAGAAAACGTACTTCATCGTCCCCAGTGTCATCTTTGTTGTCTCCGGCCAGTTGAAAGGGTGTCGTTCGTCGCGCAGTACCGCCAACTTACACCGGAGCTTGTTGTTGGAGCTTCGAATCATGGTAAGCCCCATTTTTTGGTTATATGTACTGGTTGGCGACCCGTTGTGTCTGGGTTTACGAAAAGAGGGAGAAAATCTCCAATCTTCTAGGGTTTGTTGATAGGCCGGAGTTTGTGAAGTTGATATTCGAGGAAGTAGCCTTGTTATTTAAACCCCTACTGCTTAGGGTTGAAAACGAGAAATGATTAGGCACCATGGCGAACCCAGAGCACGTGAGTTCGGATTATGAGAAAACGGACTCGAATAGGTATGAGGTAGTTTGGCGTGAGGCCGGAGATGAGGCCTTCGTTAGCGGTTCTAGGGAATCTGTACAAGTTCTTGAGTCGGGCCAAGCAGAGGCCGCCGACTCCGGTGCCATCGAGGGGGGAGAGTCAGGAGAGTCGGAAGAGGATGATCCCGGGTATAAGGCCGTTGGGGTGTCCTCTATTCTCACCAAAGAGAAGGTGGGGGGCCTGCGGGCTGCATATCAGATCCCACGGGGTTTGAAGCTCAGGATCCCAAAAAAGGACGACTGGGCTTGCTCGGCCAGAGAGGGCGAGATCACGGTGTATGAGGGCGCGTTGGCTGGTGGCCTTTGGATGCCCTTTTCCCAGTCTGTCCAGAGGATCTTATAATGGCTTCGCCTATCTCCAGAGCAGATACAACCGAATGGATGGAGGATCCTGCTCAGCTGCTCTGTCTTCTGGCAGATTGTCCATAAAAAGGACATCACGCCTGAGGAATTTTTATTCTGCTACCGGCCAGTGAAAAGGGGCACGGGCTAGTGGTACTTCTCGGGCAGGTCGAAGGACTACAACTTGATCGATGAGCTTCCTTCTTCGGTCAAGAACTGGAAGGACCGGTTCTTTTTTGTCAGTGGAGATGGATGGGAATTCCAACCCTGGGAGACCGACTTCTCTGCTTGGGTTCCCAGGCAATGGGGTTATCGGAGCAAGAAGGGTACGTTCTTTCTCTACCGAACTCGGTTTCCTTTCCTTTTTGCTTTCAAGTGTCGGTGTCCTGACCTAGGTTGCCTTGGGTGTCAGGTCGGGGCAAGCCCAAAATATCTAAGGAGGTAAGGACAACCATAAGGAAGGTCCAGCAGCATGAAGTCCATAGTCACAAAGACTTGGTCACTGCCGAAAGCTTGTCGAACTACTTGCTAGGTCCTGAGCCTACCAGAGAAGCTCTAGCTGCTAAACGTGAGAGGAGTGAGTGTTTAGTTGTTTGTAGAGCTTCCCAATACTACCCAACTAACACCTGTTCCGCTTGCAGTTGGCGCAGTCGTCGTTGACAGTTCAGCCGCTGCTACTGCCTCTCAGACAATTACTCCCGCACAAGACCAGACTGCCGGCGAGATGAGCTTTAACGTCACTTTTTTGAGGAAGCGGAAGGCTGGAGGGTCCAAGCCCGAGCCGAAGCGGTTGAAAGAGGCCGAGGCAGAGCTGACCAAAAAGGATGCGGCCCCGATCAGAGTGCCCGAGACGAGAGCGACTGAACTGCCTCGCATTCAGCCACCTACGCCACAGACCGAGAGGAGGCGGAGTACGGTCGTTACTGCCGAGGAACAAGCCAGGGCCGAGGCCACCCCCTCGTCCAGGAACATTTTCGAAAGCCCGGAGGAAGCGTGAGGGAGGGCTGCGGTTACCGTGAAGGATGTCGACCTTCATAGGGTCGACAGGCATACCAACAACCAACTGGTGAAAGACATGAATCACGATCTCCTTAGGGTACGTGCCCATTACTCGGTCTTCTCTTTCTTGTTCCCTAGTTCTGTCTTGACATGTGGCCTCTTACAGTCTATCGCTAGGAACATCAAAATAGGCCATCGTCTGGCAGGCCTTGAAAAGGCGTTCAACCACGGGAAGAGTACCTGTGCTGCTCTCCTTGCCGAACTGAACGAGATGAAAGAGGAGATCACTGCGGCTCGTGCCGTAAAGGACGAGATCGCTGTTGTTCGCGCGGAGAGGGATTCGGCAGTCGCGACCCTGAAGAAGACCCAGGACGAGTATAAAAAGCTTGATGCCACTACTAGCAAGCTAGTACTGGGTTTTTCGGCCCAGCAGGCTAAGCGGTAGGAGCTGGAAAAGGAGAAGGCGGCTTTGAAGGAGGAGCTCGTGAAGGCGAAGAGTGAAGCGGTGGAAGAGTTCCAGCAAGGGGATGACTTTCAAGCTCTGTTGGCGCCGACTTTCCTCTAAGGGTTCGAGCATGCTAGGAATCAGGCTTTGAGGAAGTTCCCTGGTCTGAAAATCTCCGTTCTTGAGCCTTCCGAAGAGGCTCCACCAAGTGGTGGGGAGGCCGTGACAGAAGCTCCTACTCCTACTGTTGAGATGGGCCCTGAGCTTCAAACCGGCGCTAAGGTAGGGCCTTCTACTGAGTCTGAGTCTGCTATTGAGGGCGTCCAGCAGGACCCTCAGCCTTTTTCAGAGCGAATTCAGCAGAAGGGCAATGGGAAGAACGGAGGGGTAACTGAGGAGCCCGCTCGGACTTGAGTTGCCTCCTCTTTTGTAACCTTCTCTTTTTTTTTTTGCTGTACTTCTCCTTTCGTCAATGAAATAGATTCGTCTCCATATACTCTGTGCCTGCTATGTCTGCTGAATGTTTGATTGGAGCAATTTGTAGAATACTTGTAAGTACTAATGATGACCTGACCGGCAACCATAGCCGAACAGATACAATTACTGGCTCTACTTGGCCAATGGCCGAGCAGGTTCACAGCCCCCTTCTTCTTTTTTTCTTTAGGATCTTCTTGGCGCTTGACTAGGCGGACTTAAATTTCGATTCCATTGCCACTTAAGGCCTTCTGGCTCTGCTCGGCGCTTGGCCGAGCATATTCTATTACTGTGCCATTGCCAATTAAGGCCCTCTGGCTCTGCTCAGCACTTGGCCAAGCAGATTCTATTTCTGTGCCATTGCCAATTAAGGCCCTCTGGCTCTGCTCGGCACTTGGCCGAGTAGATTTTATTTCTGTACCATTGCCAATTAAGGTCCTCTGGCTCTGTTCGGCAGTTGGCCGAGCAGATTCAATGTCGATTCCACGCAAGTAGATAAATTCAAGGTCGATACATGTGGACAATTTGTTGAACAGTTGCTTTTATTGATATTCTGGGGAATTACAAGTAGGAGCTTTTCAAAAGTAGTACTTCCTTAGATGTTCTGCGTGCCACGGATGCGGAAGCTCCTTACCTTCTGAGTTCTTCAGCCTGTACGTCCCCTTCCTTGTACTGCTGATCACCTGGTAGGGTCCTTCCCAATTAGGTCCGAGCTTGCCCTCTCTGGGATCCTTGGTCGACTGGTTGACTCTCTTTAAAACAAGGTCCCCGGTCACGAAGTCTTTTGGTTAAACTCTGGAGTTGTGGTACTGGCGCATCTTCTGCTGGTATGACGCCACTCTCATAGCTGCCTGTAGCCTTCTTTCCTCCACTAGATCCAAGTCCACATTTATGGCCTCGCTGTTGGTCACGAGGTCGAACTGCACTATTCTGGGACTGGGGAGACCGATCTCTACTGGAATCACGGTTTCAGTATCGAAGGTAAGCGAGAACGGCATCTGACCAGTGGACACTCTCTCCGTCGTTCTGTAGGCCCATAGGATGTTATGGAGCTCTTTTGCCCACAAGCCCTTGGCCTTCTCCAACTT
>CM065378.1:14207500-14542500 GCA_033060915.1 Euryodendron excelsum | reverse complement strand
TAGTGCTCGCATCTCTCCTCTTCCCTGTTCCTCGATTGGTTGCGATTTCAGCTCGTCTTGGTCTCCCTCTCATCGTTCGACGTTCCGCCCGATCTCTTCTTCTCCGTGCGTGAACTGCCCTCTTTGTCATTATCTCGCCTTGCGCTCATGGCATCCTCTGTATTCATGTGCTTCTGAGCGTGGAGCATCAATTCTGCCATATCCTGGGCCGGTCTCTTTGATAGGGAAAAGAGGAGTTTCCCACTTCTCAAGTCGCTCATGAACGCAGCGACAGCCACCTTGTCATCCACGTCGTCCACGGCCAACGTCTCTTGGTTGAACCTCCCAACATACTCCCGTAGCATCTCCTCCTTCTTCTGCCTCACCGTCAGCAAGTATGCCGCAGGCCGCCTTTGCCGTTCGGCCTCGATATAGTGGCTCACAAAGAGTTTGCTGAGTTCCTTGAAGGTAGAGACCGTCGCCGGCTTTATTTTGTTAAACCAAGTTCGCGCTGAACCCTTCAGCGTGATGGGGAATGCTATGCACATGATCTCGTCCGGCACTGTTTGCAGGTGCATGAGTGCTCTGAATGTCTCCAGGTGGTCCACTGGGTCCTTGGAACCATCGAACGCGTCCAAGGTCGGCATTTTAAACTTTGGGGGGAGTGGAAATTCCATCACCTTCTGCGTGAACAGGGAGGCCGTTCGGCCAATGAGGGCGTCCACAGTGTTAGGAGTTTTGCTTCCACCGCTGCCAACACCCCAGCCATTTGAGCTTGCATGGCTTTCAGTTGCTTGTCCCAGGCATGGGAGCTCTCCGGCTTGTCGCCTACCATTTCCGTCTGCGATGGAATGGCGTGGCTCGTTTGTGCTTCGTCGATGTTGGGCTCGCGGCGAAGTAGAGGGTCCTCAACCCGCCCTCCATTGCCATTTTTGCCGCCGTTGGGGAGGACAGACGGATCCTTGTCGACCTCCTGCTCTTGTTGTTCTTCGACCAGCGGGTTGGGCTGCGGTGGAATCTCTGGTGGAGGAGGAGGAGGGGGGTTTCGTTGGAGTAACTCCACGTTTTGAGTGACCAGCTGCTGCATGCGGGCCATCATGTCAGCCACCGTCTTCTCCAAAGCGGCTATCTTTTCTGCACTAGAATCGGCCATTGAAGTTCCTTCAGGGAGGGTGCTAATCCCAGACCTAGTCAAGACCATGAAATGTCATGAGAGAAGTCGATTCCCACAGACGGCGCCAGCTGATGATGCAGCTATCTCGCGTTCGCTTGCCCCCAGGTCCGGGATGAACTGCTCTGTGGTCAGCCGGTGATCTCCTGCACTAAAAACCCACCGGTGTGATGGGAGCCAATGGCTCTCCGATGTTCGAGTTAGATTCAAAAGGATTCCGGCGTTGGAGGGAGAGACATTCAGGGTGGTGTGTATCTTGCATACCTGAGAAGGGGATGAAATTTTCCCTTGTATGCTTACATGGTGGAGGTAGGTGGTCCTTCCACTTGGCGGCTTCTAGTTGGAAGATCAGAATGGTGTCAGAACACTTGAGAGGGTCATCTTCATACTTCAGGATGGCGTGTGTCAGAACGGTGTCAGGGGTGTGGCGATTGTTGCAGGTACACGCCACATTCACGTCCCTAACGCAGGCCAGGGAGACTGGTGTCAGAAATGGGCCTCACGGAAACGGTTGGACGCCGACCCGATTAGAGGGCCGTTATGGGCATCCCCTCGGACGGAGAAGCTCGAGAGCGAATGGACTGGAGACCTGGTCGGGTAACAACCAGGTGGCACGGGAAGGGCCTCCGGTCTAATCTGGAAACCCTCATCACCACTTGGTGTACCAAACAGGCCGCTTGAGCTACCAGTTTTTCCTTTGCTTGTTGGGAGGAAGATGGTGGTCGGAAGTGCCTTCGGGGGCTTGAAGGAGACACGAGATGATAGATTTAGTGGCAATGCACAAAATAAGGCCGGACATTGAGGTTATTGCAATGGACTATGTGAAACTTTGCCATGGAGCGCCTCGCCAAGGGTGATGTTAGACACCGAATTGTCATTGACATCGGAAACACTTTGAAGGCTGCCTCGAATTAGTTCCCTTAAAAAATTAGTGAATATTTGTTGTTCTCAAATCTGATTCTGTGGTCTACAAGGAGATCTAGTATTTAACTTATGATTGCTAAGTTTTACAGTTTCCAAGCCACAGTTTTTGTAGGAGACATAGTCGGAACTCGGAACCATAAATTTTCTTAAGCTGCTTGGATTAAAATCAAACGCAATAATCAATCATGAAGCAGAACAGAAATTATACCAAGTTGCCAACTTGCCTCACAGTCCTTGAGTTTTGCACATAAAATTGCTTGGATTAAAATCAAACGCAATAATCAATCATGAAGCAGAACAGAAATTATACCAAGTTGCCAACTTGCCTCACAGTCCTTGAGTTTTGCACATAAAATTGAGAGGAAAGGGAACAAAAATGAGCATTTATTACAAACACATACTGAAGGAATTGGGTAGTTTTAGTAATATAAATTACAAAAGCAACTAGCTTCCCCTCTACGACCAAATGAAAAGCAATGTATAACAAAATGCTTTTAAAAAATTGCCAAAACATAGAGAAAATTCTGTACCTCATTTGGGAGAGATTGAGACTTCGACAAGTTCTGGAGGGCCTAAAGGACTACGAATTGCTAGCAGTACCGAGGTGCAAAATTAGGCGTAGCTGCCCATTGCAAAATCAAGAACATCGAGACTTCTTGACAATAACTACAAAATTTATATTATGTTCCGATCCTTTCGAGATTTTCTGAGACAGTTTTCATCCTTGGCCGAACCTCAGGGTCTGCCTCAGTGCAAGCGAGGGCTATATGAAACACAGCTAGTACTTCCTTCTTGGCATGCACTTCTTGAAGCAACAAATGATCAACCATATCGGATAGCGGATTTTCCTCTTCAAATCCCTTCCTTACCCACCTCACTAGATCCTGGACTTCGGTGGAAGTTGATGTGGTTGGAGAGGAAAGCTCTGGAGACTTTCCTGTTAGCAATTCAAGTAAGACAACTCCGAATGAGTACACATCCCATTTTTGGGTGGGTCGGTTTCCAGGGACCCGAGCCTCTGGTGCTCGGTAGTTGTTTGCCCGCTCCGGTTGGGTTGACTTTATATAGGGAAGGGCTCCGCCAATAAAGCCACCAGACGAGGAAGGGTTGTTGCCTGTGATGTTAATCAGCCGGTTGAGGCCAAAATCAGAAATGTAAGGTTGGAACTCATTGTCCAAGAGAATGTTGGATGGTTTGATATCTCCATGGACAAATTTCCTTGGACTACATTCATGGAGGTAGGCCAAGCCCCTTGCTGATCCCTTTGCAATCCTCAGCCTGGTTGACCATGAGAGACTGGATGATGGCTGACCAGTTCTCCCTGTAAAAAATTATATATTAAGTTGCAACACCTACGAGACAATGGAAAAACCAGAAAGAAATTGAGAAAAATGTAATAGCCAGAATGACCAATTTCAATTGTCACCTATGCAATAACAGACTTGACCAACTGATTCAAACCTTGGTGTGAATGAACCCACACTTCGGAATTCAGATTGTTTATAAACTACCATCCCCACAACAATCCATGGAGCAACCAGCCTAATGCATCAGTGATGCAGCATCACTATGAGAGAGAGAGAGAGAGAGAGAGAGTAATGGTTAGGGAGTTCATGGTCTATTTGGTCTTTGGGTTGGGGTGGGGTGGGGGACCAAAAGTGAGAAGAGAGTACAGTAACAACAATAAGGTAAGACCATCTAGGGGCACCAAATCAAGATTTGAATTCTTTCCATTTCATTTCATAGAATGGAGATCTTCATTTCTTAATCAATGGCCTAGATGTAATCTTATCACATGTTTTACTAAAACTATGTCGTTTTGTATTAAAATTTATTTCCTTATATATAACCATAAAATTATTTATTTTTCAATAAATTTTAAGTCAACTCATCTAAACCCTTCATTTTTATGTTAGATAACGTGTCAATACCTCAATCAATGGAATGGAGAGAATCCAAATTCCCAAATCAAAGTCACCTCAAAGAAACATAGGATACTTGCAGGGGGCACCAAATCAAAGTCACCTAAAAGAAACATAGGATACTTGCAAGGGAAGGGTGGAGTCTCATTTGATCCCAAAAGCTAATGGCAGCACCTTAAAGTATGAAAGTCTACCCTTTCCAGAGTTCTCAAAAAAAGAAGGAAAAAGGAATTATGGTCAGTTAAAGAACACCATTTTTGCTTCAAAGGAATCTTAACAGAGCAAGTTTCAAGTTAAACTTTCAAAGTCATCAGATCAAGAATCCTCTTGGACCTTGATACTATCACATGTTTATTTAATAATAACTTGTTTACCATCTTAAAATGCTTGAGCCCCAATATATTGTTCCTCCATTATCTATCCCAATGCTCGTTCACTTCAGTAGTGCTAGGCTTTGATACCAACTGGTCAACAAGTGCTGTGCACAAGAACTAACATGTCAAGCCACCTATCTGATTCAATGACCTCAAAACCACCAAGAAAATTAATTTTCCAGTATCCGATCTGAAGCCTTCAACTTGAATATAATCAGCTATAATTTCAAGCATAGCCGTCTCTTATTAAGTGCTTCATAGTGAATCCTATCATTTCAGTTAGAGCACGGCCTACTTTTAAAATCAAACGAACTATCATTTGAATTGCCACGAATTCACAAAGTACACAATTAATACTTTATAGCCTACTTGTTCATCTATGCACGTCCGTCCTCCATATTTTTATCAAATAATGCCCTTTTAATAACTACTTTATTGGAATTCTCTCTGTTTTCAATTGATTCAGAAAATTTGAGTACAACCTACCCCTCTCGGAGTCTTCAAGATTATCACTAGTTGGCCATGTGGAATAATTAATGCGCCAAAACATCACAGCAGATCGTGATCGTGTGGTCATTAGCGAGCCGCTTAATCACTAAACAAGTATAGAGCTTATCATACAAAACATTGAAACCTTAACACACACTACCCCAACCTAAAACCCACTAGGCCACTAAGGTTCACAAATAGCAAATTTAACAAGAAGAAATTACAAGCAATTATGTACAAACACAAAAATGATACTACTGAGTTTTTTAAAAGACTAACAGCGAAGAAGTAAGGGGTAAGGACTTACCCCGGAGAGCTGAAGCCAAGTTGCCATTAGAGATGAAATCACTAATGAGAAGCTTCTCATCAGGAGCCCAATAGTAAGCTCTCAACTTGACAACATTAGGATGTTTTACTCTTCCGATCGCCTGAATCTCCGCCGCAAACTCCTTGTACCTCTGCTCGCCGCCTTCACCCAACCTCCTCACCGCCACCGGCACCCCATTCCCAAGCACAACTTTATACACAATTCCCAACCCACTTTTTCCCAACACATAAGCTGATGCTCTCAAGAGTTCATCAAGCTCAAAACTAAACCCTTTATCAATGGCTACAAGATCACCTTCACCACCAACACCGCTGCCGCTGCCACCGCCGCCACCTTCCTTTTCTGAGTCCACTTCCGAGTCATTACTCGGAAACCCACTCATACAAGGGAAAGCACAGAACTTTGGTTTTTCATTGCCACCTAATTTTACTTTGCCAGTGCAGCTACAACCGTGAGAATCTTTCTTCTTCCAATACATATATACAATTACTAAACCAATTAGTGCAACTCCAACGGCATCAACCACTGAGATTAATATGATCAATCCGGGCTTTAACCCTTTTCGGGGACTGTTGTTGTCAGATTCCGGCGACGAACTCTGAGTTCCGGGCAAAGTTTCCGAGCTGTTCTGGCAAGTTTTTTGCAAAGGAAATCCACAGAGCAATGGATTGTTGAGAAAAGCCGTCGGACCCTGATTCGCAAAAGAACCAGTCTGTGGAATTTCGCCGCTGAAATTGTTGTTTCGAAGATCGAAACTAACAGTCATGGGTAAATCCCCCATAGATTTTGGAATTCTTCCAGAGAAATGGTTGAAAGAGAGGTTGAGAGTTCCAGACAAAGATTTCAACTCGCCGATATCTTCCGGGATCGATCCGCTGAGACTGTTGGAGGAAAGATCGAGCTGAACCAAATTCGCCAGCTCCGGCCAAATTCCCGCCGGCATCTGGCCTGATAACTTGTTCCGGGTCAGAATTAAGCGTTGCAGTTGCCGGCAGTTGCGGAGATCTTTGGGGATTGGTCCAGAGATCGAGTTGTTGGAGAGATCAAGATTCTGAAGCCGAGGGACGTTGCAGAGAGAGGGAGGGAGAGGACCGGAGAGATTGTTACCGTAGAGAAATAGGCTGTGAAGCGATGAAGCATTGAAGAGCTGATAGGGTATGGAACCGTAAAAGTTGTTGCCGTGGAGGTTCAGTCGACGGAGGTAGACGAGTGTTCCGAGCTCCGACGGAATGTATCCCCGGAGATTCTTTCCGGACACGGCGATGCCGATGACGCGGGGATCAGAGAATCCGGAGATATTCATGCAGGAAATCCCAGTCCAGCGGCACGGGTCAGTGTCGTTCTCGTTCCAGTCGGCGAAGACCGAGCCTCCGTCATCGACGGCAGATTTTAGAGAGAGAAGAGAGAGACCATCGGAGGAGAGAGAAATTGTGAAATTAAGGTTTCGGAGATACAGTAAGAGACATAACAGTGCATAAAGCTTCGACATTTCGATGGTTCTTGTATTGTTGTGTTCACTTTAACAGCTGAACGAAGTCAGAGAAACAAAACTGAGCTGAGAGGAAGAAGGTGGCGGATCATGGCGGTGGAGTGGGGTTGTTGTTCTGTCTGTGCGGGGAGGGGGAAGTTGGGGTATTTATGAGACAGAGACCCGTGAGTGAGAGGAAATAGATGCTGGTATTTGATTGGCTGGGTCCCACCTCCCGCCAAAAGAGAGACTTCCTAACGGAAGGGGAGTAGAGGAAAAGCAAGGGTTTTTTTGCATCCGTATTGGGTCCTTATTTTTTATTTATTTATTTTTTTTTTGGAGAAGAGATCAACTTGTTGTCCATAGTCAAGCCCGTACTTGGACCAGAATCGATTTAATTTTAATTAATTCTAAAATTTTAAACTCAAAATTTGATTGCTTATTTAATAGAATTGAACCCAACCAATTAAACTCGGTTTGGGTTAGTTAGGTTTAATTTTATATCTCAAGTTGGTTCGAACATGTTTGGTCGGGTCAGTTTTATTTTAATTGTGTATTATTTATTTAATTTAAAAAATAAAATAATAGAATTGGTTTTGTATTTTTAATTTTTTAAAAAAAATAAAAAAAAGTGACATATAAATACAAATTAATAATAATTAATTACAAATAGGTTTTGTATTAAAATATTTATATTTTTTTTTGAAATAAAAATATCTCAATTCCATTTTGACATTCAGTTCGAGTTTAAAAAATATGAAATCGAGAATCAAACCGAATATCGAGTTAATAATCATTTGACAGACACTAACCAAATCGATCCATAAAGGTCGAGTTGGTTCAGTTCTTAAATTTTTTGATTCGTTTATGCACCCCTAATTACAAGTATAGTTAGCAAAGCAGGGGATGTTGGCAGGGGGAGTTAGTAAGTTATTAGGCTAAATTCTATAAAGTTAAAGCGACAGGAGGAGCAGATGTTATATGTCCCATGCACCACACACCTACCACAAGTCGAACCTCTAACCTCACCTAAGTCAAGGCAAGGTGATAACCATTAGTCCAAAGGCCTTGGTCTTTGGTCTTTCTCTCTTTCTGTTTCTCTCTGTATGATACCTTTGTGCTACGTTTTTTGTTTCAAGTTTTGTTTTTTCCCACCTGATAGGGGTGTTCAGACCAGTTTGCTTGCACTAATTCAAAGTAATGCTATACAAACAAGAATTTTTTATAGAATTTATCATCAAAATGATGTCAATTTACACGTAGCTCGACTGATCCTCTTTCTGATTCGATTAGAGACAAACCATTCATGTTGAGATTAGAGTACTAACAAAGTAATAAATTATTTACGGTTAACTCTTGAATTTGAAAAAAGTTAGACTCTTAACCTTCTAAAGTGAAACCAATAGCCCTAATCAACTTAACTAACTGAGTTGGTTTTTTTCTTTCAAACTTTTACTACATGAAATTACACCAAGTAAAATTTGAACTTTAAAGATATGTTTGGATCAAAGATTTAATGATGGAAAAAAAAAAAAAAAAAATTAGAGAGAAGAGAACAAAAATATTTTTTTATTTTATTTATTTTTTTCTCACATTTTATTTTTACTTTGATGAATTTAAATTCCAAACATAACATAATGATGTCCTTAATTGGTTCATGGGCCTTATTGAGCTAGAGCATATTTAAATACCGGAAAAATTTTGGGTCATGAGGGAAAGTTAAGAAGAGGCAGGATAATGTGATCATGTGTCATGGTCGAGCATGCGTATGTGGAGTCGGGTGTGTACTACGATGGTTCTGGACATATAAGCGATGTAAGAAATTTTAAATGTGACTATTTCTTTTATATGGTATTTGAATTCGGAATTTTTTAAGAGAGATAAAAAAAATATAAAATTATTTTTCATGTTTGGTTATGAAAAAAAAAAACAATTATTAAAATTTAAAATTTAACATTTTATTATCTCTTTTTTTGCTTTTTCTTATTTTTTTTTTCTCGTAAATTCGGAATCCCAAATTGATATGTGAAACATGCCATGGGATAAATTTTGGGTACGACCGTCAGCGACAACGGATCTAATTTCTGACACTAATTAATTGATATATTATGGATCACAAGAACGTCAGAATTCCGTTTTTCTTGCTCATCATGGGGCCTAAAAAATGTATGACCCACTTTTTAAGCAACTTATGCATGTTTAAATTTGACATAAATTTATCCATTTTGTAAGCACACACATTGCACACACCTTAATTAATGGACATTACACGAGGTTGAAAAACCAATTGAGTACTAATCACCCAATAAAACTGCTAATCACCCTTGTAATATGGGCGTAGAATCTTTTGCAATTCATTTGCATTTAAAAATTACCATAACTCCATTTAAAAAATTACCATAATTCAATTTAACACGATAAGTATATGGCTTAGTGTACAACAGCTTGTCCTGTCATGACCTTTCACATGAATGAGCTCGCTTTGACCGTCCCAAGTGAGCCTAAAATTAAAGTAATGTTAGATAAATGAAATATTATATAAAATGACATGGCCTTTTATGATTTTCCTATTTTATAACAAAATAATCATATATCAAAAAATCAACAGTAGCATCATTAGATTTCTATAAATAAAAAAAGGTTACATTTGTATATTTTTTTCCGCGAAATTAAAGAGCACTGCAGAGGTCTTAAAAATTTCCTACTACAAAACCGCTAAATCAAAACAATTGGCAAGGTTGGGTGAGGAAAGAAGGGGTT
Source organism: Euryodendron excelsum (assembly GCA_033060915.1). Classification (NCBI taxonomy): domain Eukaryota; kingdom Viridiplantae; phylum Streptophyta; class Magnoliopsida; order Ericales; family Pentaphylacaceae; genus Euryodendron; species Euryodendron excelsum. The sequence goes on along the minus strand of CM065378.1, from coordinate 14,533,085 downwards.
GGGTTACTAATCAAAGCAATCCCTTCACATAACTAACACCACTGTCTTTATACTAATCATATGATAGTCTCAAAGACATTCTTTCATTTCCATACACTCTTGTCTGTGTGATTTCTCAAGTACTGTTGTTCCATGAGAGGGAGAAAAGAGAATAGTAAAAGAGATTTTTCTTGGTGCTACTTTTTTCAATTGTTTAGTGGAGAAGTACATTATGGTTCTCCCTCTCACTCTCTCAATCATGAAAACATGCTTAGAAGCTAACAAATCTAGTGGAGAGAGAGAGAGAGAGAGAGAGAGAGAGAGAGAGAGAGAGAGAGAGAGAGAGCATGTTCCTTCCAGCTTGTGTTATTGTTTGGTTTCATCTACGTATCCTTATATGATTCCTCAATCCTTTCAGAGCAGTTGGATATTGGGAATAATCCCTTGAGAGTTGAATGTGCATGTGATGATAGGACTCTACCTAATTTTTTTATTATTTAAAAACAACCAATAAAAATGGTGAAATGTTCCCCTTCACTGCTATCACTTCCATCATTACCTAACTATTTTGCACTATGTAATGTTATAAAGTAGAAATATAAAGTATTCACTAAAATAAGTTTTAATTGAAAAAAAATATCAATCACTCATCATTCTAGTAAATGACTCTATATAAAAATTTTCAAAAATAAATTTTTTTTTTTATACACCCAACTAAAGAATAATTCGTTTTGGGTGTGTGTGATAGTTCAGTCATTAAATAGTACTAAGTACTTAGTGATAATCTCTATCAAATGATGACATGTGGTAGGTAAATACATCAAGAACCTGAAGTTAAGAAGTAGTAAAAAGACTTTTAAGAAAATATCCTATCAAATTTTACCAAGTGATATTTTTCTTTAAAAGTCTTTTCACTACTCTACTATCTCAGGTTGCTGAAGTATTCACCCATCAGGTATCACCATTTAATAAGAATTTTTACCAAGTATTCAGTACTACTGGACTACTAAACTTTTTTTCCTTATGAAGAGATCACAACTACTATTATTTGATCTCAGTTCTTTTGGTTTCTTTATATATATATATTTTTTCCTTTTTTCTGTTCTTTCCCTCGAAGGGCAAACAAAATATAATATTGAGAATGGTTTTGTAATGCTAGTAATATTCCCAGACAAGAGAATAGGAAGGCAGAGAAACAGAAAAGAAACCCTTTGCTTTGTACCCAAGGGAATTCTTAAGCGTGATCAGCCTTTTGTAATACTCCACTTGTTTGATTCAGTAATTGAGTAGCAATGGGGCCCCATTTCCCACATAAAATTGTTACCAATTTGTCATACCCACCAACTATTGCACACAATGAAATGCACGTCCCCATCCAAATGTTTGGCATCTTCCAATTTGACTATAGTAGAGAGCTCATGATGAAGATGCCTATATTTAATAACCCTCCTTTTTCTATACTAGTGATAATAGCTATATAGCAAAGTTTGTTTGATGTGTCAGCCATAACATTTTATACTAGCCAATAGACCAATAGAACATACCTTCTAGTCCAACAGAATTTCCTCCATCCCTACTGCCTGAGCAAAAGGTAGTGCCACCACAGGTTTGGGGCATGGTTCCTCCAGTGAGGGAAGTTGCTAAGAAACACAGACAGGTCGAAAACAGCGAGAAGAAAATATAGTTTCCCTGTGACCAGAGTATTTACTTCGTATAAATCCAACAAGAGAAGACATTCATAGCCCCAATCTTAATTAATTGGAATTGAGGCTTGGTCAGATTGAACCAACTTTCCAATAGGCAGTCCTGAGATTCTTTGACATACTACTTACACAGCATGAGGGTAAAAGATTGAAGCAAATGTTAGCATAGAATGCAACTAGATCTAATGTGATCGCAAACTGGATCTAGAATCATATCATATAGATCTCAGAGAGAGAGAGAGAGAGAGAGAGAGGCACTCCTACCACATCTTTCAGGTTCTGAGATCAAAGTTATCACAGGCCTCAAATGAAGTTCCAGGTCTTCAGAAAATAAGGGCTAAACTGGCTTAAGCTTGAAGACTTGAGAGCCTCATCCACATGGAGGAAATTTAAAACACATACACAGGAATAAAAGATACATAATGAAGGTGGAAAAGGTAAAACGTTAAAAACTATAACATAAAATAAAAGCACAAATAGAAGAGCAAAGTAGAGGTTAATTATAAGTTTTGAAACCAGCAACAAAAAGCTGTCAGCAAAACTAAATTGCTATGCAGTAATAAGGCTGTTCAGAAATTGTTGAAGAACCACACTACTTAAAATAAGGAGTTACAGACAGAACGTCAAAGCAGCCCTCCCTCAAAGCCCCGAAGTCTCAACCATCTCCTGTTCTACTGCCATTGGTTCACCTGGATAGTAATTGTAGTGAAGTTCAGCAACATCATCTCCAGAGAGTTTCTTCCATCCGTCAGGTCCCACATGATACACTGATAAAAGAACATAAAGAGGTAGATTCCTAAGTCTCAGACCCAACACCCTCACAAACACATACACAGAGAGAGAGAGAGAGAGAGAGAGAGAGAGAGCATACCACTAGCAACACCACCACTTGCTCCATCTCGGTATGTAGCATGATAAATTGAACGTCTAGCCAACTCTGCAGCTTCATCCACTGACATGTCGTAACGATACCTACCAAGTTGACAAAAAACAACAGAATAAGCACATAGAAAACTCTTTAAATATGTTGGTCATGGAAAATGCATGACAGATTCAGTTCCAATTGCTCTGATTGTGCAAAGTCTTAAGCTATAATATGCTTGCATTCCTTTATATGAGGCAGCATATCATGTTGACTAAGAATTAGCATGTTATATATTACAATAGTTGCAGACATGGAATCAATAAGGCTGGCACGTAGCCTATTTGGCATCTTAAAAATCAAGAAATCACTTTTATCATGCAGGACAGTGAGATTGTAACAAAACTCAATGCTGCTAGTCTGCAACCCAAACATCAATACGTAGTTTTTCTTTCAGTTGGCTCTGTCAGTACATTGTGACAGAGGAGATGGATTGGGGCTAAACGAAACCATCATAAGAATTGGAAAGTGACAGCATTGAAGAAGCAAGCAAAAAGAGAAGCTTGAACCAATTAAAATCACAGGGAATCAACTTTCCCAAATACATCCAAGCATTTCTCCCAGATAATTTCCCAATACTATTCTTGCTTTTACAATCTTTAGTTCTGTTTACCCTTCATATGAGGATTCCCACAAGATGCATACTGGCGGCTGTCCCCCACTTTATGGTATGTCTAAAATGCAACAGTTCAGAAGGAAATTTTGAAGCAGAAACAAGAAATGCATTTCTGAAAAACATCAATGGAGCAGCAGAGATATATTTATTATTATTATTATTGTTATTTTTTTTTTTTGGGGGGGGTGGGTTTGTGTTTAGATAACTCACCCATTGTCCAGTACTCCATAAGCATATGGTGAACCAGATCCAACGGAAAATCTCATTCCCTTTAGACGCCCTCCATCACTGTCCACATAATAGAGACCAGGACCCTGCAGCCACAAGAAGGAATAGGACTTGTAACAATCCAACAAAGGCATGATAAGCAGCATTATTCCCTAATATTCAATTGTCATTACAGTTTCATCCCAACCAGCAATCATGGTTCCAACTGACAAACCCATTCCACGGTAATTATATAGAATGTTTGCTAACAGCTTCGAGGCCCCTGTAACTGAAATTCTGCGCTTATTCGCAAGTTCATGAAGTCGGCACTGAAATATGAAAGACAAATGTTGTTAGCTATCATAAACGGGAAAAACTCTATTATTAAGAATTTCAAGTCCCTAGATCCTAAAACCAATATTAAAGATGCAATATGGCATTGCTGTCAAATTTAAACCAGTCAATCACACAGCTGCACCAAGCTGATTGTTTGTTTAGCAAGGTAACATATTCAGCAACTACAGAGCTCGCACAATTATGTGGTTAGGCTGCTTTCCAAGAATAGACAATGGGCAACTACAATGCAGTAATTTTGCTTCGAGCGATGTTAAGTAATGTATTGCGTCATTAATGAAAAATATGGGCAAACTATATATACATTTGTCTAGAACTACAAACTGCATCAAGTTTTCTAATAGTATTAACTTTATCTTTCTTAACAAAGAATAGCACAATTCCCTTCTATAGGATGAACAACTTCCTCTTTTATAATCTCCCTCTATCCCTCGCTACCAGATAAAATTCCAACTTCCAATGAATCAAACAACAGAACATGACTTTATCATGGAGCATAGAAAGCACGTGACAACAATAAACAAGTGATCAGGAGGAAAATAGATATGGTAGCAGAGTAATATCACCTGCTTTGTGAGAATGAAAAAAACTAGTGTCAACAAAAACTTGTAGCACGCATACAGTAATAATGCATTGAAGACCCCCTTCACTAGTACTTCACCAAACGCTCACCATAAGCACGTAGAGCTTAACCTCAGGCTACTCAAGCACCATCATTAAGAGAAGTCCACAACTGCAAAAAGCCTATTTAAGTTATATTCTTCCAACCTCCAAGTCTTATTTTTTTCTGATAAAACACAACAAATTTAGTCTCTTGAACTTTTGCCTTTTTTCCCCAAACCATCCTTTCTGTATGTGCTCTTGTTTTCATTGTTACATGATCCATCTCTCACTCAACCACACCCCCCCCCCCCCAAAAAAAAAAAAATACTAATAATGAAAAGTAAAAATAAATCCCTACCTCAAACCCTTGGAGGAGAGGCCTCTCCAATAATTTGTGACATCTGCAATGGGTGCTTTAATCATAACCTTGCCAATCTTGCATTATGGCAAAAATTGATGGTTAAATAGTTGTCTTAAGAAATACATTCCTTACAGTGGTCAAATAATTGACATACTAATGTAGAGGACACACTAAAAACGTGTGATTCAAGGGTAAACATGGTCTTACACCAATAGTTGTAGAAAGTAAGAGGACCATAGCATTTTGATTACCATTACATCCTAATTTTTCAACAGCTTGCAAAGCAATTAGCTCTATTCTATATAAATGCAGTCCCACATAGTCAGAAGAAAATGATCATGGCTTAGACAGATGAGAATAGAAATATATATTGGATGGGAGTTAATAACCAGGCTGAACTTTTGCCCCACTACTTCATGCTTATTTTTAGAATAGATGGCCAGCAGTTCTGCACTTCCAGTTAAGTGTGTACCGTTGATGAGGCAATTTTTACCTATATCAACTGTCATTCATGAAAATCTACCAAATGACTTACTGCTTATAAAAGTTGAATTCTGACTGGGAGATCATAATGGCAGATGAATCAAGAGATGGTCCAGACACCAAGGCAAGTGCCAACATGATCAGTAGAGCCAGAGCTTACCCCCTCCTAGGCAGGTTGACCACTATCTCACAAATGCCACATGCATCCTTTGCTCTTTTCCTCATTTATTTAATAATAGAACTAACCAGAGTTAGTTCTATTATTATCACACAGGAAAAGTGCGATTATGGCCGATCCATATTTCTAGTTTATTGGACTATGCAGCACAGTAACACAATAAAAATGAAAACAAACTGTGAAGAAAACTCTAGAAGCATTACAACTAGAACCTTCCTGAAGAGTCCATTTTTTGCTAACACCATGTCAGGATAGCAACTACTAACTACAGAACTCTTTCTATGGAAAAAGATTTTGAAGCACATAGTCCTGAAATGTCTGCATTAATAAGCAATATGCATATATTTATTGCATGGTGCTATATATAAAAACAGGAGCAGCATCAATAGATCTTTTGAAAAACTAACAGCCAAGCAACTAATCACATAACCAATAAACTCTGAGTCAGCTTATAAAAGCCTTCTCATCCTATTCCCTCCCAGTGTTCATATTCTTTTCTTCCCTTTTTTTTCTGATAATTCTATTCTATTCTTGGGCTTTGCTTTAATGTAAAAACCTGTGTTTTAATCTTTTTTTTCTTCTTTTGTTTTGGTGGGTGGGTTGGGGAGGGGGGGGATGGATTTGCCTCCCGCTGCTCATTTCTACTTTCTGGTGGACTTGGACAGGCAAGTTTCTATAAAAAGGAGCATCATTATAAAAATACAGGTAAATGTACACACACGACCATGTCTGGATGCCCTAATTCCCAGGTTTACTGTGTTGGAAAACCTATGTATATGAGTATGTCCACACTTGACACTGACATGGTAGGAATATAGTAATGGAAACCTGGACAGGAACAAATGCATACCATGCAGATAAGGAAAAACATTAAGTGAATTACCTTAATACCCAGATTTCTATGCCAGAATTGGCAGTCAGCTGCTCCACCAGCCATTGTGCCAAGCATATAAGGATTAATTTCAATGATTTTCTTCACGGATTGTGAGGCTGTGAAAATTACAAAGTGTTAAGCATGGTATATTTTTCAAAATATCCAAAAACAATGAGAAGAAACAGCGTGATAAAAAGATGCATGAACATACAGATGTAGCCTCCCATGCTCGCGCGGGAGTCAGCAGCAACCATTACACCCCCCTTAAAAATGAAAGCTAGAGTTGTTGTGCCCTTTGCTGGTTTCACCATCTGTACAGCTTCTTTCTGAAAGCAATCAAACTGAAACAACAGAAGATTAAAAAAATAATTAATACAAATCAAACCAAAAACTAATAAAGGATTCTCTTAATAGAATCAGATTATCAAAATCTGATATTAATACATCAAACTCACATCAGCAGTATCGGGAATCTCAAAAGATGGGGCAATTGAGAACCCACTGAAAAGCTCGTTGCTTGCTCCAAGGAGCAGCCCATGTGACTCAAGCCCACTAGTATCGAACTTCATACCTACAACCTAGAACAATTAGAACATTTAATAACAGAATTAATTACAGAATTCATAGCAAAGAATGTGCGCGCACACACATTTGCGGGTATATGTATTTATAGGTCACCGCACCAAACAAAGAGGGGGACAAAACACACTAAGATTGAGAGATGTCAGAAATGAAAAGAAAGCATCAGGTGTAATCCCCAGGGATCTCATCTATTACTGATCGCTTTAGACTTTCCTATCGATGGAATCATAAACAACTTAAATTGAATGATTCAAACTTTCCTTTTTTCTTATAATTATCTCATTGTTTCTCAGCAACCAAACAGAAAAAGTCAATCGAATGATGCTATAATTCTTAAGCATTCAGAGGGAAACCTTAAAACTAAACTGGAATCAACTAATTTCAAAGACAACAATAACGACAACGCAATGAGAATAGGAAGTCAGATTGTGAACAGATAGTCTACTAAGAATCGATTGATTACCAGCAATCTACATTAAAGAATCGATATGAGATCAAGCATCTAAGCAAATGCATGTATTATATATATATATATTACCTGTTCGAACGGAGAGATAATGAAATCGCAGGAGATCGGAAGGAGAATATTTGCAAAACCTCGACTGATTTGGAGCGCTTGGAGTTGGAAGAATAGTAGAATACTAGATTGGGGGTTTTATTGTGCGACACCCCAGGGGCAAGAATGGGCCGGGTGAACCATCCGCCCATGTTGCGGCCCGTTTGAGGGCAGCTTCGGAGTTGGGACATATCAGGCTTCAGTCCTAAAAATTAATTCTCTGGCCCGGCCAGTTAAATGATCGAGTTTAATTATATTCTATGTGGTCCATTGACTTCCAGAATAATTGCAAAAAAGCCCAAAGTATAACCATTGAGACCTGAGCTGAGCCGACTCAACTCAATACCATGTTTGTTTCATGTGTTGGGTTAAAAGTAACAAAAATCTCTCTATTAAAAATCTCTCTTAGAGTTATTTTATAATTTGGCCTCCAATCTAAATTCCAAGATTACCTTTTTTTTTTCTGGTACTTAATTCCAAGATTATCACTCCCTTGAGATTATTTAATCTTGTGTGTACGAGATAAAAAAAAAACCCTTTACTAACTAGTTATTTTGATCTCCTTTTTATGTAAGCAAATTGGAGACCTGACCTGAGTCAACTCAACTCAATACCATGTTCGTTTCATGGGATGGGGTAAAAGTGACAAAAATCTCACGATTAAAAATCTCTCAAAGGGCTATTTTATAATTTAGCCTCCAATTCTTAATTCCAAGATTACCACTTCCCACTTGGAATTGCATGATTCTGTGTGTACGAAACAAAAGACCCTCTCTAAAGGGCGGTGCTAGCAGCAAGCGCTGACATTTCTCCTCTTCAAATTACAACTCAAACTTGAACTCTATTTTTTTAATTGAAAAGAAAACCGCTATTATGAAAAGAGAGGATGGCATAACTTTAGCCCTCCGAATTGCATTCTATGGGGTTTGAACCCATGCGCAAAAGATCTTAACGCTTTGTTTTGAACCTGAATTTTCGGTGAAAAAAAAAATGTAAAGAAAAATTAAACAAAATAAAAGAGTAATTTTATTTCATTTTCCATCACGTTTTCCTTTTCTTTTACTTTTTCAACCGAAAATTCAGGTTCCAAATTAAGCATAAGTCTTCCCCTTAACCTCGGGCAAACCAGCTTCAATTGACAAGTTTTGTAAGCTCTCTTCTGTATTCTATATTTTAACAGCATTCAAACTCCAAGGGAAAAAGGGCATATTGAAATGGATGGCCAAAACCGAGAGGCAATACTTCATGAAAAACCCTACCTGAAAGCAAACAAGCAAAGAGCTAAAAATTGAAACTTTATTGGTAGTATTGAATAAGGTTGAGTAGGATATAAACAAAATTCTCTGTACTGTATACCAATGAAGGAATGGGGCTGTTCAACTTCATTGATGTTCTTGTCATTATCACCCAAATTTCCTCTCCCCCATGTGATAACTGATATACTTATAAAATTATACTATATATAATATCAAATAACTGGTAGCTAATGCTTTGCCTGTGGTCCAACTGTACTGTACTGACAAATTAACAAGTGCATTCATTATTAAGGGATATTTGGATTGCTCTCTAAAAAGGCCATAAACTATAAGTTTAAGTTAATTTTAAAAAGTTATTATTTTAAATGATTTTTTTAAAGCTTGACCTAGTTCTAAACACCCACTTTTTTAGTCGGGAGTTAAACACAATTTAAAAAAATCATAAGCTCTTAAAAAAGTTACATCCAAATATCGGTAAGTGAATAAGGATCACTGAACTTTGTCAACTGGATGAATGGTTATACCAAATACCCTGATATAAGGCTTCCTATTACTATGTTTATAACTTGGGTAGTAATCATAAGGTTGAGGATGGGTATTCTAGACTATGTTAAATTTCCTCCCAAGCAGGGCAATGCTGACACTTTCTAGTCTACAAGTCTTTAATATAGACATAGATCTTCATGCAGAGAAAGTGGGCACTAATGCCAACCCTCTAGCAGATCACATGCATTGGGTGAATGCACATTTTTCTTTTTCAGAGCAATCACAATCTGGCCCTTTCGGCCTCCAATGTACCAAAGAAGGCAATCTACTGAGCATAAGGTCCCAAAGGTGTTTGGACATACTTTATTTTTTAGCTTATGGTTTAAGTTTATAATTTATTTTTTAAATGCTATTTGGCTCATCTTGAAAATGTTATTTAAAAAAGTCATTTAAACAAGTTACTTACCAAACCACCACTTAAAAAAGTAGCTTATTGACTTTACACATTATTTTAAAAATAATTTATAATTTTTAAGCTACTACCCAAACACTCCTAAGTCCTTGATTGATGATCAAATTTTGGGATTTACGGTGGAAACCTTCATAGGTATAGGAAGGTTGCAGTACCCTACAATAGGGTGGAGACCTGCTAAATTATATGTATATACAGAAACTAAAATTGTATGACTTACATTATGAGGTGTTTGGTAGGTGACTTGTAAGTTATAAGTTAGTTTTAAAAAGTTATTATCTTAAATTGTTTTTTTTAAAAATGTGATTAGACATAGATAGTTTTTTTAAGCCACTTTTTTATCATTATTAAAATACAATTAAAAAAAATTATAAACATAAGTTATAAGTTACTAAATAAGTTAGAGTTCAAACACCCCTATATCTAAGAAATGAACATTTTTAAGAAAGTATCTCCCGACACGTTTTGAAGATGCGTTTAAGTATGTCATATTATTTTTCAAAAATTTGAAAATTGAAATAGTTGTACAGACATGCATAATGATCATTAATTCAGAAGGACTGAAAATTGAAGGGCCACTCATTTCAATAAAAGAATATCTGGTCAATGTAGACCAAACCAGGTGGAACCCAAAGCTAATGATGTTGCACTAAAAATGCATGGCTGTGGTTTAAACTGTGTGATTGATCTTCTACCGCTATTATTGCAGAAGATGATGGTAATAAGTGGGCATGGTAACTTTCTCCTATGACATTCACATGATATTGCGGTTCTTTTTTCCCACTGGATCTGGAAGGAACCCCTGACAAAAACACAGTTCCTCTTATCTACCAAGAAATGGTACTGCAGAGTTTGCTGTTCTTTTCGACCTTTTGAATATAGAAGGAACACATGACAAAAATGTAGTTCATTCATCTGTATACCAAGCAATACTACTACTTGATAGATAAATAAAATGCATGAATATGAATAGATTAAGAGCCACTTTGGAACTTGAGTAAGGGAAGGCAAGAGAAAGAAAATGAAGAAAAGTTAATTTTTTTTTTCTTATTTGGTTTTGCAAAGAAAGTGAAGAAAAAAAAGAGAGAGAAAGAGATCAAGTTAGTATTTTTTTCCTCACTTTTCTTTTTCTTTTCCTTCCCTTTGTCTTCGAGATAATATCAAACAAGAAAAGGAAAATTAAAAAAAAATTCTTCCTTTCTCTTCCCTCTCCAAGTTCCAAATAGGCTATAAGTGGCAATATCTCCAAAATTGGATTATTAAGTGTTGGACTTAACCACTTTGATGGTTTGCAATTAAAGTAAAGTTGCAAATGAGTCGGGTTGAGCTGAGTAGTGGGAATAGTCTAATTCACAATCTTTAGAACAACCGACCATGAGTGTTGGGTTGCAAATTATGAGCCAAGTTGAGTTGAGTAGTGAGTTGTCTAACCTTGACTTGAGAACTAAACGAATATTAAAATGTGTTCAGATTTAACTTATTAACATAATCAACAAATCTAAATTAAACTTTTAACTAGCCAAACACAAGTCGAGCTCGAGCTCGAGCTTAATGAGCCTGATTTGTTTTACAATCTTACACAAGTGCAACCGGAGGATAAAGAGCGGCACTCCCACAAGAACTTACCTCTACACTAACCCAAATGACAATATCAAATTGACAAGAATTTCTTCTTAAAAATGGCTGGTGAATTAGGAAATAATTCAGCAACCTTTTGACTTCATTTTGAAGTCCTTTTCGGAATCTGCAACGTACGTTGAAATCCACCGGCCAAGCTACGAGGCAACTAAGTTTATCCTAATCTCTCTTACTCAACCAAAACTCGCCATGTTCAAGGCGTCGGCAACATGAATCTGCACGCTTTCACGTGGAAAACCGTTCCCCAAACACAATCATTAAGGTAAACGGGTATTTCTTAATGTGCTTCATATGCTAAAACCCCTTGGTTGGACTGCCCAAATAGTAATGACTGAACTTTAACATTTCGGCCAGAAAATGTTGAATAACAACGGCAACAACTCTATAGATTTAGCTATATAAATAGGCAAGATTTTATGCTTTTGAAATCAACTGTAACGTTAATATGTAAACCTTCCGAGGGGTCGTTGACCTATCTTCGTTATAACTGAAAACCTATCTGAAGTGGAGTCTAGTTTAAGCTGTTAGACAAATGATAGGATGGAAAATTAAGAATAACAACCAGAAGGGATCCAGGTGCTTGGAGTCCTTTTCAAAATAAATTAACAAGACACGGGATTTAGAATGGAAAATTAAGAATAATTACTAGAAAGGATATGATTGAAAACCTATTTAGACCCACCTCTCTTCCTAGCTATTTTTTTAGGTAGGATTTAGATGCACATGCGACACCGATTAGGAAGAGAAATGATGTTGACTCCTCCCTCCCAACAACTACTATGATTAAAGCTAAAAGGGCCAACTTCTGGCTTTCGGTATGTTTTTAATGTTTGATCGAATGCCTTTTACATACCGTTTAATCTCGAACTCAACTCTAACCCTTCTTAATGAAAAAACTTCTAACAATCATTTACGTTGAGTAGCTTGGTGTTACCATACTACTAAAACAAAATTGTCCATAATGAAAAGAAAAGCCAACAAAAATATTAGAAAGGATTGAAATGTTGGTGGAGCCAAAAGCTTTTCAAATTTTTAAACTTTAAAAACAGTTGTTTGAAGAATATTCCAACATTGATAAAATTTCTCCATACAAAGAGAGGGAATAAATTGTATACAAAATAAATTAGGTAATGCTAAATAAACATAAAATTTCATACAATATTTATTATTATAATAATATGATTGAATGAAAATTATTTATTTAAGAATAAAATACCTATTATGATAATTTTTATTTACAAAAATGTTACTGTCATATTATTCTGATAAATTTTTTTTGTATAAATTAAAAAAATAAGATTTTTCAATCAAAATACTTGTTTTGAATTTAAAAACTAAATAGATCAAAGCTTTAATATATTATATAGATCGTTAAACTTTCTATATCAAGACTCGTTTACATCCTACAACTACCAATTCGAAAAGAATGATAGGATTCAAAGTCGCTGCCTTATTTCCCGGGAGCATCCACTTATATTTCACCACGTGTACGTTCGCCGAAGATATTGATGGGCACATATACATTGTACTGTTCCGCAGATGTTGACATCCAATCGTCAGTGGGGGATGTTTTTTCACCCCAGTATTTGAGGAAAACTACAAGTGTTCCCGTAAATTACGGATCTGGGGGTCGGAATCCAGTGAAATCCGGTGGTGAAAAACACATCCACGTGGACTAGTTGTGAGTCAAGGCTAAAATACATCAGACACAATTGCTGAATATGTACTGCAGTTTGCGAACTGGTTATGTGGAGACATCCGCCGCTGATGAGAAAATCTCCTCAGCCATTGTAATTCCCAAAACGTCCTCCTTAAACAATCCCTTGAACAACTATGTTTTGTTTTCATTAATTTTCGGCAAATGCTAATTGTGACTTAAGGTACAAATTAAGCACGCATGCATAGCATTGTAGATTCTGAGAAATTGTTAAAAAAAAAAATTGTGAATCCCACACTTTGTACAACTTAGTAATGCATATTTAACATGTGTTTACTATTTCTTACAATAAAGACAAATAATAATTTAACAGTTAACTTAGTTATAAAGTGTTTTTTTTTTTAAATTTGTGAAATTCAAAATCTGAGATTGTTTCGATCTTCACCTAGATTAGGAGAGGTTATGGGTATAGGGAGGGTTACTCGTGTGGTGTAGTCCACTACCATTACTCCTAAAAGACAATTACATATATTAATTCGTTATTGCACAAGCAAACTCCATTTAACTTGTTATGCTTACTTTGTCTATTTGACTTTTTTTGCTTACTTTGTGGCCCTTAACTTTGATTTTTCATTCACTAATGTGATAGCATATGTTGTCGTGTTCTTTGTTATCAGCTTAAACCCCTATTAACAAAAATTTAAATTTTGTCATCTAAGCAAATGTTCTTATATAAATGGAATCAAAAGTGATCACACAACCATTGGCCTTGCGTAGCCCACCACCATTCCTCCAAAAAGATAATTACACGTATTAACTTGTTATTGCACGAGCAAATTGTATTAAATTTGTTATGCTCACTATATGGCCCCTTATCCTTGATTTAACATTTCATTATATTTGACGTGATATGCTGTGGTGTTCTCTTTGATCAACCTAAACACCCACTAACACAAATTTTAATTTCTTTCATCAAAGAAATTATTTTTATTTAAATGGAATCAACAAGTGATCAAAGAACTGTTGGCACTTGGCAAAGTTAGTTGATGGGTGCATCCTTTAAGCTTATAGGGAATCTAATAAATAATCAAAGAGTTAGGTATACTGTGCACTATCATTAATGTCATTTTCTCAATAGGCAAACAAAAAGACTCAAAGAATATAAGAGCTTGATCAGACTATATAAGGTTTACACGCACAACTACGAATATCAAATTTTGGAGGGATGCACTTTTTTTTTTTTCTTCATTAATTTAGACTTCGATGGGTTAACAACCAATTTTGGAATAGTACAAACTATCATTTTCTCTCTCAAGTTTTGCTTTAGATTCTTATTTTAATCTCAATTTTAAATTTTCTATTATTTAAAATCCCAAGCTTTAATAAGTATGTTGATATAATTTAATTTTTTAATACAAGTGAAAAATTTTAAATAAGATGAAGAAAATCTGGCTTTGTTATATCATTTACAGTCACATCATTGTTACTTGGTTGAAAGAACTACAAATTTGCATGATTTAAATGAATTAAGCAAACGATCTATCAATTTGCATTTAATATATCTTAATTGAAGTTGAACTTCACTTGTTTCATCTCTTCATTGCTATTATTTAGTCTATTTTTTCCTTAGTTTAAATTTAAAATTAGTTCAATTAAAAAGCACATAATGTAGCTGTGAAAGTTTTTCTCATGTTGGTTAACAGTTTGACTATATTAATTTACTTACAGAAATTCTAGAAGTTTAACAAAAAAATTAAAATTTGATAAATGATATTAACATTTTGAGCGAAGTTTGAGAAATAAAACTATAATATAAAATTTTGAAAAAAATAGCCTAATTAGCCAACCTTTTTGATGCGATGAAGGTGACCAAAAACCATCGCTTTTATTTGTTCAAACTCCAAGGTCATAGGTCATTGATGCTAAGTAAGGTAAAACTAGCTTTTATTAGGCATGGCCTAATCTTCACCAAGATTGGCTAATTCACAGGGGTAATTTTGGCAATTTGGAGTACATTTATGACATATCTGCTTACCGACAAACGAGGAGGTCGGCCACTGTCGGCCGGTGAACCGTGGATGACAAAAGCGGCGAAAATTTTAATAATCTGCTGCCAATTTTTTTCTGTCCAAAAAATCAATTTACTCAAAAATAGATTATTGAGAAAAAAATAACACTGGCCTCAGTTAGTATTTTATATTCCATTTGAATATTATTTTAAAATTCGCTCACCATTTAGTCATTTACGCCCACTCTCTCTCTCTCTCTAAAGTCTCGCCCTCTGCACTGCGTGATATTCGCTCTCTGGAACTGCCGATCCAAAAGCGAAAACCTAACTGGGAGGAGATGGCCAACGGATCATTCAAGCCCTTATACAGTTTATAGCTCGATTAATCTCCGTAAATGTCTGTTTAATGATTAATGAAGCCTCCTTGGTTGATTCAGTTATTTCTGGTACCTTTTCAGCTCCAAAACTCCATTTTTTGTTTTGAAAGATTTTTGAGAAAAGAGTTGTTTTCGTTCAGGAAATATTTTCATTTCCTTAGGTTTCGGCGTTAGGTTTGGTTCTTTTTGTGGGTATGAATCGCATTGCGTAGGCAATTCGCAGTTTTTTTATTTTTCCAACGCTTTGAAAAAGCATTTTCTTTGATTTTAGTGTTTTTATGTTACGGGTTTTTCATTTTGTTTGTTGGTATTTTCAGTACCTGTATTTGGTATTCGTGTTTCATCCCAGTAGAGATCTCAGCTGAGGAGGTGAATTTTGCTTTTTTCTAAAAAAATTTAAATTTTGTTCATGTTTTTCAGTTTCAACGTGTTTTATAAATCGGTTGTGGCTGTTTTTATTCAATTTTTTTTTTTTTTTGAGTTTCAATGTGTCTTATAAACTGGTTGTGGCTGTTTTTATGTCTCTGTTTTGATAACTGTTCCTCATACATGTATGTTTTCGAATTTTTAATTTTGGAACTTGGGTATGCAATGTGTAAAACAAATTATGTTTTTCAAATTGTTTTCTGAAGTGTTTGATTGAATAATAATGATCAAATTTTGGGTTTTTTTTTTTTTTCTCGTCCTTCCTTTATTTACCTTCTTCTCTTATTTATTGACTGTGATTCTGTTTGTCATTCATACATATCATAATTTCTGGATTCATTTGATGACGTATAATTATTATTTTATTTCTTTATTAATTTAAGCTAGTTATCGCATGTTTGGAAGGGATTTCTGCTGATACTGGTTTTGTTAAATTCTACTTTTGCATTTCAGGCGATATAAATTTAGGTTATAATTTCCCAAGGTGAACGTGAGTCATGGATATTACTGAGATTGAAGAAAATTTATTTGCAATTGGTGATGCAAAGGTACATATGCATGGAATTACAACATTTCAAATAGAACATTTCTGAATTCTTTTTGTAATTTTTTTTATTGTTTTGTTTGCTTGTTCTGGCATTTGAGAACCCTCGTTGGTTAGGATAAATAATTTTTGAGGTAAAATTACCATTGAAGCCACATGTGTCTGTGTTCTGTCCTGTTTGCCATTGGAATTGATATACACGCATATATAGATATATAGATAACATTTTAACCTGGGTATTTGGTGAAAATTAGCACAATTTGGAACTTTGTCGTCCTTGCGAGCAGTAATGGTTCTTACATTCTATACTTCTATTGATTGAGGATTGAGGGCTTGACAAATGTGTGGTTGCTAATGCAGTTACATGGAGAAATGTGCAAGACACTGTCCGCAAATTATTGCAAAGTGCTAGGAATTTTCCCCGTTCTGGAAGCAGCACGGCCTAGGAGCACAACAGGTATTCAGGCATTATGTTCTCTGCACATAGCGCTTGAGAAGACCAAGAATATTCTTCAACATTGCTGCGAATGTAGTAAACTTTACTTGGTATGATTTCTCCCTGTTTTTGCATATATTCTGTTCATGCATTGATAACGTTTCCCAGTACTGAAAATGGGCTTTCCACCTAGGAATGGATTATTTGATTTGTTAAGGTTTCCTAATCTTTTGGCTGAATGTCCATGTCGTGTTTTGTTACTTTATTGGTAACCTATTCACATTGTGCAAATATTGCATAAGGTTAGGATTGTGTTCAGCACTTCAGTCTATCATTCCAACATCCCACATTGGTGGAACAACACTAGGTATAGGCCTTTTAATTGATGTCCCATAGTCATTTAGTGGTTCCTTCAAAAAAGTTGTAGTTTGATGATTAATTTGGCCAGAGAACGGTGCTTGAAGTTTTGACTTCCAGCTTCAGTCACTCACACATGTAAACAAGTACATACATATAATTTGTAATATTTGTGTTTGGTTGGGTTAGTGGATAAAGACGCGTGATGGAAATTAAAGCATTCTTTTGATTATAGGTCGATATCTTTACTGTTTTGGATGTGATGTAATATAAAGTGAAGTTGAACTCTTAAAGGTTTGACTGCAAAATTTAACACGTGCTTGGTTTGAGGAGCTTGAAAGGTTTTGTGTTTCTTTTCTTTATTTCCCCAGAGGATTGTTTTCTAATAGAATCATCCGTATGATGCAGGCTATAACTGGGGACTCTGTTGTCTTAAAATTTGAGAAGGCAAGACGTGCTCTTGAAGATGGTCTTAGGCAGGTCAAAGATATTGTTCCAGAAGCTATTGGTTGTCAGGTAATTTTACTCTTTAAGTTCCGACGGCTTCTTGTTAGTGTCCCTAGTTGAACCTGTTTGATGCTTAAGGTTTTAATAGAAGTTTTGGGACTGTATGCCATGAGTAGACGTTGTACAAATTTATTCTCAGTGCCTTCCTGCAAGCATAGATGATTTCCTAGAAGGTATATGTTGACTCATTGTATAAACCAAAACAATGGAATTAACTGCATATGGCTGTGTCAACACAAATGCTGGCCTGGCCTATATTACATTGAAAAAAGTTTTGATTTTCTAAAGTTCTGGATAACATTGACTTCCCTACTTGAAGCAAGCTAGAAGGCCTTGCTCAAGTATTCCACAATTACTGTTGTAATTTCACTACCCTTGAGGAATGAATCTCCGGCCAGGAACTTATTTTCTAGATTATGGGTATAGAATGCAAAATGATCCCTTTAGTTAATGGTTGAATAAATTGCAGACGATGATCACCAAAGATATTATGATCAATTTTGGAAACAGCAGTTTTATTATTATGTGGCAAATGAAGCCAATCTTTGTAATTGTAATGGATAATTGAAACACCAAACAAAGGGGTAATCACAGCAAGATATGTAGAACTTACGGTTCAACATTGGTCATTTTTTGTTAGCTTGTTTGAAAGACATGTTATTCTCCTCTGAAACATCCCTCATTGATCCTTGTGCACTTTTCCTCTGTAATTTGTGGTTCCTCTTCAATTATTTTTCTCTTTTCTAAATGGAACATACTTCTTGTTCATCTATAGGCAATTGTTCTTTAAAGAAATTGTATCTAGTTTTTTTAAGTTCTTGCCATTTTATTGAATACCTGATATTGACTCTTAACTCAACCATGAATTTCAGATTTCAGAAATTTTAAGTGAACTTGAGGGGATTGAATTCTCACTTGATCCATTGGAGAAACAAATTGGTGATGATATAATTGCACTGCTCCAGCAAGGGAGGAAATTCAACAGTACCTGTAATGACAATAATGAGCTTGAATCTTTTCACCAGGCTGCTTCTAGACTTGGTATCACATCTTCAAGAGCAGCGCTTACAGAGAGAAGGGCTCTGAAGAAACTAATAGAAAGAGCTCGGATTGACGGAGACAAGAGAAAGGAGTCAATTGTGGCTTATCTTTTACATCTCATGAGAAAATACTCGAAGCTATTTAGAAGTGACTTCTCAGATGACAATGATTCACAGGGTTCAACACCTTGTTCCCCCACTGTTAACAGCTCTTTCGAAGATGGTGGTGGACATGGGGGTAATGGTCATGCCTTTGAGCGACAAATCTCAAAACTCAATTCCTTCAATTTCAAGCCAAACTTCTGGAGATCAGGGCAGATGTCCCTCCCTCCTGAAGAGTTGAGGTGTCCAATATCATTGCAGCTCATGTATGACCCAGTAATCATTGCTTCTGGGCAAACATATGAAAGGATATGTATTGAAAAATGGTTTAGTGACGGGCACAACACCTGCCCAAAAACTCAGCAGCAGCTCCCCCATTTGTCTTTGACTCCTAATTACTGTGTTAAAGGTCTTGTTGCTAGTTGGTGTGAACAGAATGGAGTTCCTGTTCCTGATGGCCCCCCAGAGTCTCTTGATCTCAACTACTGGAGGCTGGTATTGTCTGACAGTGAGTCTGCAAATTCAAAGTCAATGGACAGTATTGGCCCCTTCAAAATGAAGGGCGTAAAGGTGGTTCCTCTGGAGGAGAGTTGTATACTTGAGGAGACTGAAGGAAATGAAGTGGAGGATGTGCCTGGACAAGAGGATGAGTTTGAGCTTAATGTGCTTGAAAGATATAAGGACTTCTTGATGATCTTGGACACAGAGGAAGACTTGAGGAAAAAGTGCAAAGTGGTAGAACAAATAAGACACTTGCTAAAGGATGATGAGGAAGCTAGGATCTATATGGGGGCTAATGGGTTTGTTGAAGCACTGCTGCGGTTTTTAGAGTGTGCTTTGCAGGAATGGCATGAAATGGCTCAGGAAATTGGAGCTATGGCTCTCTTCAATCTTGCTGTTAACAATAACAGGTTTGTCTCTTGTTCAATAAAATTGCAAAAATACGGCGTTTAGGCATAGTGATAGGTGAAATGATAGCAGAATATGCAGCTGTAGTCAGGTTTCTAAAACACAATGATGGTTGTTGGCCATCTGTATCCTGTACTAGGGAATTCTTCCCCCCATCCAAAACCCAATTCTCTGGTGGGGTCTGCACGCACCAGCTCTCCTTCCCTTGTCCTTTCTTTATAGAGAAGCATGTATTAAAAATACTAGAATAAAATAGAACTGTTATAACCCATCTGGCCATGGTGATTGCGTGTGATGGCGTAATGGTTCCACTAAATAAAAAGTTTCTTGTTATAAATCATGATAGCCTACCATTCATCATATGTTCTCTATACCAGTTAGTTGGATATGATTACAATTGCTTTAATGGTTTTAGATAAATGTCTTTCATGTATAGTATCTTCTCTAAGTCATTGTTGGTCATTGAGTGAGGAAGCATCAAGGGAAGCAAATTAAACTTTTCATGAACTGGGTAAATTGGCATGTATTATACGCCAACCATCCTTTTTTATATTCTTGGAGCTGTCTATTTATGTCCCTATGCTATCCTTTTGTTGGTTATAAAAAGTCCTTGTTCTACAGTTTGGATGTACTTTTTCTTCATTTTTCTACTAAAGTCAAATCTTGGAAGGGTTTCGGTGGCATCGACTCTGATACATCACATGACCACCAAAAGGGTCAAAAGAAAAAATATTTCCCAATTTGTCGGTACCCTGAAGAACATTGTAGTATTCCTCTTTTGTTAGGTAGTAACTTGGTGGGTTGAAACTCCTGACTCTTTGAGGAGAGCTTCAGTTAGAATTTTGTCTCTCTGGTGCGAACTTATTCATTTGAATCATAGTTTCAATTAGTGGATGCAAAACACTGGGCTCTTTATCTTGAGAATGTTCTTGTTTGGGTGATCCTCACAACATTGCTTTAGCATAGAATTAATACAGTTTCTTGCCCCCTTTTTCTTTCTAGTCTTACATTTGAACATGCAAAGGTAAATGGAGCAATAAATGTCGAATTGTTGAAAGCTGAAGCTT
The DNA here is from genome assembly GCA_033060915.1 of Euryodendron excelsum. Lineage (NCBI taxonomy): Eukaryota > Viridiplantae > Streptophyta > Magnoliopsida > Ericales > Pentaphylacaceae > Euryodendron > Euryodendron excelsum. Next base: position 14,512,385 of record CM065378.1, on the reverse strand, counting down.
CATTTGTATTCCTTGATATTGTTTTGTAGAGTATGTGCTATTAGTACTTGTACAAGTTGATTTCACCTTGTGGTTTCTTTTTGTGCTTTTTCCATCTTCTAAACCATCTTTTTCCTTTTTATCTTCATTGGTTTCAGAAACAAGGAAATGATGTTGGCAGCAGGAGTACTTCCATTGCTGGAGGAAATGGTTGCCAAATCCAACTCTCATGGATCAGCAATAGCACTTTACCTGAATTTGTCCTGCCTTGATGAAGCCAAGCCTGTCATTGGCTCAAGTGAGGCTGTCCCTTTCCTAATCAAGTTCCTTCGAGCTGAAGCTGATCCGCAATGCAAACTTGATGCCCTCCATGCCCTCTTTAATCTCTCTACCCACCCATCCAATATTCCGAACCTTCTCTCAGCTGGCATCATTAATGGACTCCTATCCCTTGTCACGGGCTCAGGTGATCATCCATGGATAGAAAAATGTGTTGCCGTCTTTATAAACTTAGCTTCAAGCAAGTCAGCAAGACATGAAATGGTCTCAGCCCCAGGCCTAATTGGCGGGCTTGCAACTATATTGGACATTGGTGAGCCTGTTGAGCAGGAGCAAGCTGCCGCTTGTCTTCTGACTTTGTGTAATGGAAATGAGAAATGCAGCCAAATGGTCCTGCAAGAAGGGGTAATACCTTCATTGGTATCGATTTCGGTGAATGGGACAATGAGAGGGAAACAGAAAGCCCAAAAACTTCTGATGCTGTTTCGAGAGCAGCGCCAACAAGATCCATCGCCCGTTCAGACTCGTCAGCTGCCTGAAAGTAGTGACATGGACATGCCTGATCTGGACGCAAAGCCACTATCTAAGACAGTCTCAAGAAGAAAGATGGGGAGAAATTGGAGTTTTTGGTGGAAGAACAAGAGCTTTTCGGTGTACGAGTGCTGAGATTCTGTCGTTATGGTGGTCTAGTAAGTGTTGTAAATTTCCGTTGTATCTCCTTTTCTGTTTGTTCTGTCCGTCTCCTACGGGCATTATATGATCTTTTTTTTCCAGAGAGTAGAATGAGTTGTACAGGCCCCTGTTACCTAAGGATCTTTTTTTTCTCTCTCTTGCCTTCCTCTGCTGGGTAGGTTTACATGTATCGTGTACGTTATAATGCAAAGCTTAGATCCACATTTTGAAGCAAATCTAGCAGTATTTAAATGTATTGTTAATCTAAATTCTTTGGACATCACCTCTACAAATACAGGTTGAAAGCTCCACAGCAAACTGGCAAATTTCATTGTTGCAGATGTTATGCTGCATTTGTTTCTTACTAGTTCACTGTTTGGAGTTGTTGGATATTCTTGGCTAAGTCATATCAATGACGTTAAACAGTGAAAATCTAAAAGAAAGATCTATTGGTTTGGATAGTTGTCCTGAATTGACTTTTTAATATAGGTAAACCAACCAAAGCAGGCAACAAGCCCGTCTAGCTCAGTCGATAGAGCGAAAGGCTCTTAACCCTGTGGTCGTGGGTTCGGGCCTCACGGTGGGCGCGTGCGTCCTCTTGCAGCCTTAGATTCCCTGCCCGGCCTGGCTTTCATTGGTTCTCTTTTCGCTGCCTCCAGCCCCGCCATTGTTATCAATTATGCAAGTTCACTATTGTCTTAAGTCTCATTTGGTACAGTCTTCTTAAAGTTTTTTTGGTCTGACTGTTTTTTTGACTTATAAACAAAAAAGTTAAATTTTTTTAATTATCTTTGCATTTATCTTAACTTATAAAAGTAAAAAAAAAAATTAAAAAATGTAATGTTTTTACTTATAAACAAAAAAAAAAAAATTAAATTTAAGGTCTACCAAACATAGACTTAGTGCTGATCCTATGCATTGTCATGAGCTCTTTACAGCAACCGGCAGCCCCACCCATGTTTTAAAGATCCCATCTTGTATCTTGTCTTCTTCTAACCGATCCCCATGTCATACCTGGACAGTTTGGTTGGGATTTGGAGCCGACCATCAATTAAACATCTCACCAGCTGATGACGACGTTTCAAAATAATCTAACGTTTTCTTAATTTTTTTTGTCCTTTCGATTAGGCAAGATAGTGGGGAGACTTGGGAGGTAGGCTATTGAGATGGAGAGCTTGCAATGCTAATGATGAGTTCTCCAATGCTCTAGTAAACCTAAATCAGAATCATTGGTCTATATAGAATATATAACTGGTGTCTAACATCCTGTTTGAAACTTAAGAAAAAGAAAAGAAGAGAAGAAAAAAAAAATGAATGAAAAGTATTTTTTTTTTTATTTAGTTTTGTAAAAAAAATGAAAGAAAAGTGGAAGGAAAGAAATGAAAGAGTAATTTAAAAAAATTTCTCTCCTTTTTCTTCCCCCTCTCTCTTTCTTAAGTAGAATCAAACAAAGGGAGAAAAAATTGAGAATTTTTTTTGAAATTTTCACTCCCCTCCCCAAAGTTCTAAACAGCCTCTAATGGTTTTGTTAGCGCGGCGGCTCATGGTTCTTATCATAAGAAAAAATAGGTGATATTCCGTAGTCAAATTTGGTATCCCACATCAAAAACAAGACGAAGAGGACAAGTGTAGGAAATATATAAATACGGAGATATGAAGGCTTTCAAACATACTTACCTGGACGGGGTCGACGGGTGATCAAAAAGGCCTGTGGCCTAGGTTGGCGACCTCCATTGCACCGAGGAGGGGCGCCCGCCTAAGGTCTGCTCAAGTGGCAGAGCCTACGTCATAATTTGTGCCAGAGGGGGCCTGCGTTCGCGCGGCCCCTGCCCAACTCCTCAGTTTTAAATCTTTCTAACGATACGAATGATAGGTGTTTGTTATAATGCCTAAGCCAAATAGGTAATAAGAATGGTGATCACGCCTATAATATATCTGTATGTATTGTGGAGTCAAACGGAAGAATTGTATTTTCTCAAATCTTGCTGCATAGGGAAATAGTTTACTTAACGGATAATTCTTTGAATTATTATTACACAAAATATTATTTGGTTTATAAAGGAAATACAATGCTCGCATGTTCTTGAAGCCCTCATCTTCTGCTCCTTCCCCTTCTCGCCTTCCTCTTATTTTTCCTCACTTTTTCAGTTTCTCCTTCATTTATCTCCTGCCTTTCTTTTGCTTGTTCATTGACTTCATTTTCTCCTCCAGCATAGGCTTTAACATGTTCTGTTTTCTTCATCTGTAGAAATTTGACAAGCGCTTTAAGGGCTATGTCTGCTTCTTCACTCTTCATGAGTTCTTCAGCAATCTCTGCCGGGGTTACCTCCACCTCTGTTAAGAGCTTCTCGATTTCAGTAAACATAGGGTGATTGTTTATGCCCAGGTAGTTAGAAGCCAGGATCTTGAACCCAGAAGGACTACAGTAGGACATGTGGATGTGCATGTCCATGCGGCCAGGTCTCAGCAATGCCGGGTCTAGCCTGTCTTTGTGATTGGTCGTGAATACGATTATCCTCTCATCACCGCAACTTGACCAGAGCCCATCAATGAAATTAAGCAGCCCCGATAGTGTCAACTATCAATAAGCAAAGAGCAATCAGTGAATGATTGAGGAAGTCAGAAGAAAAAAATGATCTTTTTAAAAGCTTCTAAGCTGTGAATTGAGGGCCAATTAGGCACAAGTTTTATCAAGTTTTTTTGGCATGACTTTTTTAGCTTATAAGCAAAAAAAAAAAGTATGAATTCTTTTAGTTTTTTAGCCTTTTTACTTATCTTATAGATTATAAAAGCAAACAAGCAAAATGAAAAAAATTAAATTTAAGCTCTAGCAAATAGAGCCTGAGTTGGTGCAATGGAGATTGAACCTTAGAAACTCACCTGGTTGTCACCGGCGCTGTATTCTCCAGCTTGTCGGTTCTGAATATCGATGCTGCAGTCAATGTCCTCAATCACAAGAATTGATTGATTTGCAGTGGAGACGAGAAGGCTTCTAAGCTGTGAATTGTCCTGGAGACTTGTGAGCTCCATGTCATAAATGTGGAACTTCAAATAGTTAGCCATGGCAGCAATCAAGCTGGACTTGCCCGTGCCTGGGGGGCCGTACAACAAGTACCCGCGTTTCCACGCCTTTCCAACTCTCCGGTAAAACTCTCTTCTCTTAACAAACCTGTCCAAGTCATCCATCAGCTCCTTCTTGAGTGTTGGATCCATTGCCAATGTGTCAAAAGTGGATGGATGGTCCAGATTGACCGAACCCCATGCTCCCCCATCATATTCCCCATAGAAGTGTCCAAGTGAGTAAAGCTTCACTACCTTGTTTTCTTCTTTCATGGCTTTTGATCTCTCCAATACATAAGGCAAGTAAGAGCTCAGCACCATTTCCCTGTATTTCTTGCTGAAGCGGAGCTCAATTGATCTTCGCTCAACCGTTTCAGAAGTGAAGCCGCCTTCATAATCAGTGCTTGTCTTTTGAGTCTCTGTGCATATTAATTGCCAAATGAGTTGGATACCTTCGAATGAATCGACAATCTTCTCCCCTTTGTTGATGCTGACAGAGAAGTTCTTTTCTCTCGGTGCTTTGGATACCTTGAGTCGTTCAGCCGAAGGGCTGATTTTTGGCCTCAAGTAGATATCTGAGGCCTCGAACATTTGATTGATGGAGAGCCCATTGTATTCATCAATGACGAGAGTCATCTGAGATGAAAAGTTCCCCATGAGGCCTCCTAATTTGGATAAGATTTTCTCTTGAAGCTGCTGGGGAATAAGCTGGCAGGTTATGGCCTGGACTTCATTGAGCACAGTCCTGACCAGCATTGCTGATGCAGTGAAAGTGGTGTATGTTGATAAAACTGAGGCTGTTGAAGGCATGTTTGATAGAGAAAACATGGTTCAGACTTTGGAAGTGGAAGAAAGTTTTGTTTCAGATTGTGCTTGGTTGCTTGAATCCTGGTCATTTCGGGCTGATGGATTTTATAGGAGAAATTTTCAGGAATGAGCTTCCAATGGAAGCTATTTGACACTTTTAGCAGGTAGCAATGGAAGTCAATCAAACACACCAGCCGCAAAGCAATAGCAGAAGATAATGGGTCACCATTAAATTTCTGTGGAAGCCAAGGATGACGAGGTCAAGCACACTAAAGTGCAAGCCAAGGATGACGAGGTCAAGCACACTAAAGTGCAATCTTCTCCAGCAAGCCATCGTGAGCATAGTTATTAACATCCGCACCGGTCTATAGCGGTTGGTACCGCCGCCGACTATGAAGCGGCGTAAAGAATGGTAAGTTTTGCACCGGTCAAAATATTGGATAATACCGATTAATATTGGCCGTATTAGGCAATACTGGTATGCATTGGGTGGTATTAGATTTTCTATAATTTTTTTTAAAAATAATATTTTTTTTTATATTTTGATTATAAATTGTGTTTAATAAATACTAGACAGGTAATAAGGCTTTTAAATATTTTTAAACACCTATTTAGGTTAGATTACATGTTTATATTGTGTAAAAATAATTTAGTCTTAAATAATATTTTATATGAACAATACCAATATTTTGAAAGATAATATATTGTAAATAAATATATAATTTTATATGTATAAAATATTAATAGTTATAAATTCAATACGTTGTCTGGTAATATACCGATGTCAGTACATATCGTACTGATAATAAAAACAATACGTCAGCCTGTGCAATATTAACAATTATGGTCGTGGAGAGATTCAAAGAAAAATAAATAAATAAATAAATAAATCTCAGCTGACTATGCTGTCTTGGCTGACTACTTGACCTATTCATGTCGTGTGCGTGGTATTTGTTTATGAAGCATTAACTGAACTTAAAGGGCTATATTGCATATTTTGGATGGAAAAATGCTACTCTTTTAAAAAATTTATTAGAAAAATTCAATCAGAATAATGTAGTGGTAAAAATTTTGTAATTAAAAGTCATCATTATCAATATTTTGTTTTAAAGTGATTGGATCTCATTCAATTATGTCATTTGATTGTACTCTAAAAAGTATAAATTGGAGTCCCTAATTATAAGCTATTGTTAATAATTACGTACATATTAGTTATCATTTTTAATATAATTTTGATATTTTTTATATTTTTAGTGTCTTGTACAGATTTGTAACTAAAATCAAATAAAATGAAGCAGGTGTGCACATGGCTTTTGATACTAAAATTATATATGATGTATATATGTGCTAATGAGTGTAAGCAAAGAAACAAAAGACAATGACCAAAGGTGGCCATTATCGCCCAAGGGGATTGAATAAATTTAGTCATTGTCGGCTAAGTGAATTGAATAAAACCAAAATTGCATTAAATAAAAAAAATAAACAAAGTGAAATGATGGGAAGGCTTTGGATGGAAGAGATAAAGCAAGAGATAGGATAATTCAAATGAATTGAAAAAGTATGGCAGCCGAGGAGATAAGAAGAAAAAAAAAAAGAAGAAAAAAGAGAAAGAAGCCCTCCTATCTCCAGCTATAAAAAGAGCATTCGAGTAGAACTGAAAGAGAAGAGGAAGCTTTAGAGAAAAAAAAAAAAAGTCAGAGGGACCTCCATTTAATTATTTTTTTTAGAAGTAAATTTTCAATTAGTTTGTTAGCAATTTTTCACTCAAATAATTTTTTCTTTTAGTCTTTTTTTTACCGTAATTTTGCTGTAATAATTCTTTTTATTTATAAAGTTATTTTTTTCAAGCCATGTATTTTTTAATCAATACTATGAGTAGCTAGTTTTATTCTTGAAGCCAATTGTGAAGATTATTCGAGAATCTTGGGATATCAACAAAGTTAATTGAGTTTTCATTGTTTATTTTTAAAATCTTTCAATTCTTGGTAATTAAATTCTAAATCTTTAAAAAAACTTAGATTTTTAACTAAGTTTGGTAATTTCTTTGCAAAAATCTTAGTTTGGTATAGTTATTGCACAAATTGATGGTATGAATCTATGACTTTAATTTTTATTATTCTAGATTTAATTATTATTAAAATTTGTTTTAATCGTTAATTCTTTTGAATCAAAAGCTCAAGACAAAACTAATAATTTGAATTACAAAACTTCCGTTAAAATTTCGAGTGAATCGGTTGATTGGATCAATTGGATCCAAGACCGTTTTATTAAGTTTAATTTAAAGTCTAATTCAACAATAATCAAACATCTCAAAATAAACTATTTTATTTTGGTTACTATTTGATTTGTTTTTACACCAATTGTTCAGACCTAATCGGTACTGTTCATAGTGAAATTCAAATAAGTTGGCTTACATTCTAACTGAAAACCATTGTAATACTACAGTGTTTAGAATGACTTAGTCGGTGATAACGCAAATAATACAAAGTACAGCTGGTCGACCCTCTTTGAGGGCAGACCAGACCAGCTTGGCTCACGTCTCCAGACCAAGCCTCCCCTTCCCCTCCCGGTTAGGTCTGCTAGTAGACGGAGCGACAGAGCTCCAGTAATACACTGGGCGCCGCCCTAAAGATACTCCAAGATTCTCGCCTAGTGATTAGCCCCCACGATCCCATGATTGGAACGGTTCTCCCACGAGCGGGGGCATGGTCCATGGAGCCTAAAATCAAGGCACGATACATCCCCACAAGGTGGGATGCATGACTGGGGGCACGATTGGCTAACCCATGAAGGTGCCCACGACCCAAGCTGACATTCTTATAAGAAGGACATTCATCACCTCCAGGAAAGGACGATTTTATACTACTCAAAATACTGTTATTTTGTTCATTTTTTCTTTGGCCTAACTTTGGCATCAGAGTGTCTGTGGCAGGCACCACACCGGTGTTCCAGGCAAGGGGATTCATCGCCCCGATGAGTTGCACCAGGAGTTGGGAAAGACGTACAAATTCATTGCATCATCAGTTGGCGCCGTCTATGGGAAACGACACTTTGATCGTTTCATGGTCTTGACCCGATCCGGTGCTACATCAATTAGGATAGGCGGAGAAATGGAGGAACAAAACACCGCCAGAATCGCTGCCTTGGAGTAGCAGATCATCGAGATGATGGCCGCTATAAACCAACTCCAGTCTTGGAATCAGGAATTGGAGAGGAGATTGTCTTCCTGTTGGAGGCACCAGGGATGGTAGATCCGCCGCCGCTAGAGGACCCACCACTACCTGTGAACCAGCCGGCGGCAAGGAATCAAGGAGGCGACGCCGTCAAAGGAGCGGAGAACCAAGCGCTCCCAGGGGAGAACCCTCTCCTGAGAGGGGCCGGATTCCACGCCAACGAAGCCCAGAGCCACGCCGACCGGTCCAAAGCAATGACAGTGGTTCTTCCAGAACACACTGCCGAAACTCAGCCGATGTGGGATGAGCAGTTGAAGGAAATGCAGGCCAAACTGGCTGGAGTAATTGCGGCGGTGAAAGAAAAAGGCCCCAGCATGGTAGAAGAGTTGGTAAGCCGGACAGACATGCCCTTCACACCAGCGGTGATGAGGATGCCCTTGCCCGCGAAATTCAAAATGCCCACGTTGGAGTCTTTCGATGGCACCGAGGACCCCCTGGACCACCTCGAGACGTATAAGACTCTGATGGACCTTCAGGCGGTTCCTGACGAAATTATGTGCAGGGCATTTCCCACCACCCTTAAGGGTCCAGCAAGGATTTGGTTCCACAGGCTCTCCCCCGGGACGATTAATAAATTTGTGGACCTGAGCAAGTTGTTCGTCAGCCATTATATCGGAGGGCAGAGACAGAAGAGGCCCTCCACCTCCCTGTTCAACACTAAGCAGCGCGAGAAGGAGACCCTGCGTGAGTTTGTCACCCGCTTTAACCAGGAGACTCTCTATGTGGATGACCTGGATCAGAAAGTGGTAGTGGCAGCTTTCATTGCAGGTGTCAGAATTCCCAAGTTCCTGTTCTCCCTGGCTAAGGAGGCACCCAAAACCATGGCCGCGCTAATGCTCTGAGCACAGAAATACATGAATACAGAGGATACCCTCAAAGCCAGGGAAGACCAGGAGAGCGCTACACTTAGTCTGGACAAGAAGAGGACGGCGGAGGAAAAGAAAGACGACAGAGTAGCGAAGACCCTAAGGTTGGCAGAACAGAAGCCAAGGGGAGAGAGTGATAGGACCAAGCAGGCCAGGTACAACTAGTACTTTACCCCATTAAACACTTCTTTGGACCAAGTGCTCTACGAGATCAAGGGGGATACAACGCTGAGATAGCCTGGGCGGATGAGGTCCCCACTGGAGAAGAGGCCGACCAATAAGTAGTGCCGTTTTCACCAAGACCATGGGCACGACACAGAGGACTGCTACGACCTTAACTAGCAGATCGAGAACCTGATCAAGCAAGGGAAGTTAGGCAGATACATAGCGGGGGACAGACGCGACGAGAGGAGAGAGCTGGCACCAAGGCAGGCTGAACAAAAAAATCCAGAGAGGGGAAGGCAAAACCAGCAGCCCATGGGCGAGATAAGGGTCATTTCTGGTGGTTTCGCAGGCGGCGGGGAGTCTTCATCAGCAAGAAAACGACACGCTAGGGAGGCACGGAGCCAGATAGAAGTCATGTCCATAAATCGATCATCCAAAAAACCCAGGGCTGAACATGATCCCATCACGTTCACAGACGAGGAGGCTGAGACCGTATGTCAACCTCACGACGACCCCTTGGTCATATCAACAGTGGTGTCCAACCTGGCTATCTAATGTAGTGATGGTCAAAAAGGCAAACGAAAAATGGAGAATGTGCGTAGATTTCACGGATCTGAACAGAGCGTGTCCCAAAGATAGCTTCCCCCTACCTATGATAGATCAACTGGTGGATTCGACTGTAGGGTACGAAATGTTGACCTTCATGGATGCTTTCTCAGGATACAACCAAATAAGGATGGTCGAGCATGATCAGGAAAACACAGCATTCGTGACAGACAGAGGTCTGTACTGTTATAAGGTAATGCCATTCGGCCTCAAAAACACCGAGGCAACCTACCAAAAGCTTGTCAACCGCATGTTCAGCAGTCAGATTGGGAGAAACATGGAAGTCTATGTAGATGACATGCTAATAAAAAGCAAACAAGCCATCAACCACCTAATCGACCTAGAAGAGATGTTCAAAAACCTGCGAGCCTACAAAATGAAATTGAATCCTGCCAAATGCGCCTTCAGAGTGGCATATGGCAAGTTCCTGGGATTCATGGTCTCCAGTAGAGGGATAGAGGCCAACCCTGAGAAAATCAGGGCAGTGCTAGACATGCAGTCCCCAACGTCCACCAAGGAAGTCCAAAGGTTGGCTGGCAGAGTAGCAACGCTTAACAGATTCATCTCCAGATCAACAGATAAGTGCCTCCCTTTCTTTAAAATTCTACGTAAAGCTTTTGAGTGGACTCCTCAATATGAACAGGCTTTCTAGCAACTCAAAGGGTATCTAAGTTCAATACCACTGTTGAGTAGAACCATAAAAGGAGAAGAGCTTTATCTTTACCTTGCAGTGTCAGATACGGCGGTGAGCTCTACCCTAGTCAGGCAAGAGGAAGGAGTCCAAGAACCCGTCTATTACACAAGTAGGGCCCTGAAGGGCGCAGAGGAGCGATACCCCATAATGGAGCTGCTGGCCCTTGCCTTCGTGACCTCAGCGAGGAGATTGAGGCCATATTTCCAGGCTCACACCATAGTTGTCCTGACAGACCAGCCATTGAAAAAGGTTCTCCACAAGCCGGAGACCTCGGGAAGACTTGTCAAATGATCCATAGAGCTCAGCCAATTCGACATCCAACACAGACTAAGACTGGCAATTAAGGGGCAGGCTATAGCAGACTTCATCGCTGAGTTCACCCACCCCACAACCTGCTCCAGCAACGACTCCCTGCAGCCCCAGTGGGTGCTCAACATAGACGGTTCTTCGACGGACAGAGCAAGTGGCGCCGGGGTCGTCCTTGTTACCCCTGAAGGGCACAAACTCGAGTATGCCATCAAGTTCAAATTCCCCGCCTCCAACAATGAGGCTGAATACGAAGCCTTGATTGTTGGTCTCCAAATGGCTTGGCGAATGGGGGCAGAACACGTCTTAGTACGAAGCGACTCTCAACTTGTGATAGAACAGGTTAAAGGAGAATACGAGGCGAGAGGAGAGAAAATGCAAGAGTATTGTGAGATGGCTAAAGGTCTGGCAAGAAAATTTTTCAAATTACTTCTCGAAAGAGTACCAAGAGCGCAGAACGAGGAGGCAGATCGGCTAGCCAGGATCGCATCATCCCAGGAAGACGACCCTGGAGTACCCATGGAAGTGCTGGATTCGCCAAGTATTCAGAAATCAGAAATATTGTAGGCAGAACAAGAAGTGGAATGGGCAACACCAATCAGAAACTACTTGGAGAAAGGGTCCCTATCAGCAGACAAAGTTGAGGCAAGAAGGATTCAGTATAGGGTCAGCAGATACGCCTTAATAAACAATATTCTATATAAAAGGGGACACACCATGCCCTGGCTAAGGTGTGCAGGAAAAGCAGAGGCAGATTACATCATGAGAGAGGTACACGAAGGGGTTTACGGCAACCACTCAGGAGGGAGAGCTTTAGCCAAGAAGATTCTCAGAGCAGCCTACTACTGGCCCACAATGGAAAAGGATGCCCAAGAGTTTGTAAGAAAATGTGACAAGTACCAAAGATTCTCTAACATCCCAAGACAATCGGGTCAGGAATTAACGCCAATCCAGAGCCCATGGCCTTTTGCCCAGTGGGGAATAGACATAGTGGGGGCTCTGCCTTTAGGGAAGGGCCAGACCAGGTTTGCAGTGATAACCGTTGATTACTTTACAAAGTGGGCAGAAGCTGAAGCGGTCGCCACAATCACTGAGCAGAAAATGAAGAATTTCCTATGGAAAAACATTATATGTAGGTTCGGCATCCCAAAGGTAGTCATCACAGACAACGGGAAACAGTTCAAAGGCGGTCAGTTTGGTCAGATCTGCTCAGACCTCCAGATCAGCCACCACTTCTCTTCCCCGGAGCACCCCCAAGCCAACGACTAGGTTGAAGTCATAAACCGGACCCTGTTCAAAAGCATCAAGGCAAAACTGGAACAAGCAAAGGGTATATGGGCGGAGGAGCTTCCCAATATCCTGTGGGCCTACAGAACAACAGAAAGGGTCGCAACAGGACAAACCCCTTTCTCCCTGACTTTCGGATCTGAAGCGGTCATCTTAGTAGAGATAGGCCTACATAGTCCCAGGGTCAACTATTTCTAGGCAGAGGCCAATAGCGAGGCCCTAGAGGTAAACCTAAACCTAGTTGAAGAGAAAAGGATGCAAGCAGCTGTGGAAGTAGCTGCCTATCAACAAAGGATGCGCAGGTATCACGATACTAGAGTGAAACCTAGGGCGTTCAAAGCAGGAGATTTGGTTCTCAAGAGGGTCAATCAGTCTACTAGAAGGCCTAGCGATGGAAAACTCGAGCCGAATTGGGAAGGGCCATACACAGTCAAAGGGTTTTCCAGGAAAGGGACCTACTGGCTAACCGGAGTGGACGGTAAAGAGCTTCCTAACCCTTGGCATACTGAACACCTGAGAAAATACTATGTTTGATGTAATCAGCACTCTTTAATGAAATGTTTGTTATCAAAGGCCTCCAAAACGATCGACTACTCGCAGGACCTTTGAAGCACAAGCCGAAAGGCCACAAGGCTACCAAGCCCAACTGGTCAGTCCCCTAGACTGACCAGACAAGCCGAAAGGCCACAAGGCTACCAAGCCCAATTGGTCAGTCCCCTAGACTGACCAGACAAGCTGAAAGGCCACAAGGCTACCAAGCCCAACTGGTTAGTCCCCTAGGCTGACCAGACAAGCCGAAAGGCCACAAGGCTACCAAGCCCAACTAGTCAGTCCCCAAGACTGATCAGACAAGCCGAAAGGCCACAAGGCTACCAAGCCCAACTAGTCAGTCCCCAAGACTGATCAGACAAGCCGAAAGGCCACAAGGCTACCAAGCCCAACTGGTTAGTCCCCTAGACTGACCAGACAAGCCGAAAGGCCACAAGGCTACCAAGCCCAACTGGTCAGTCCCCTAGACTGACCAAACAATTCGAAAGGCTACAAGGCCACTAAGCCCAACTGGTCAGTCCCTTAGACTGACCAGACAAGCCGAAAGGCCACGAGTCTACAAGACAAAGCTGGTCAGTCCTTTAATTGACCAGACCAGCCCAATGGAGCCAAGGTCGCCGAGCCTAACTGGTCAGTCCCTAGACTGACCAGGACAGCCAAAGGGTAACTAAGCTCAATTGGTCGTTCAACGAGACTGGCCAAACCAGTCTAATGGCACCAAAATCACCAAGCTTAATTGGCGAGATTGCCCAAATTGACCAGGTTAATAAACCCCTTTAGGGTTAGTCGGAATTTATGCCAACCATTGATCACAAGCATTCAGACACAAAAACACAGCTGATAAAGGTAAACTTTCCATTTGATCAAAAGTAGATTACAAAAAAAAAAAAAAAAAAAAGAGCTGGGTGCTATTACAAATGAATCAAGATTGGGTGTCATCCTCAACCTCTGCAGCAGGAGTCTGGTCTTCCTCGCCAGGGGCCTGCGAAACAGTATTATCAGCTGGCCTCAGAGCAAAGAAGTCCAGGTCTGGAAAAAGCTTCTTCACCGCAACCTTGGCATCAACGAAACCTTCCATATATGCTTCGCTAACCTGCTCCTGGAAGGATGCCCCAACCCTGAACTCTTCCACAGCCGCCTCTCGGGCAAGCTTAAGCTCCCCCTCTAGCTCAGTTACCCTTAAGGTCAGGGAGTTTTTGACAGCATCAAAGGTTTGGGCGTCAAAGGTTAACATATCAACCTTCTTCCTCAAGTCTGCCGACTCATCCAGTAGGGCAGTCTTCTCTGCCTCAGTGACTGACTTGGCCTCCTCAGCGTCCTTGACCTTTTTCTCCAAACCACTAATGGTCTCGGTCAAGACTCGATGACTTGGCCCTTCTTTGCGCTCTCGCTCGTCTTCGCCTTTAAACGAGTGGACAGTCAGAGGGCCTTGACGTGGAGCTGTAAGAGAGGAACCACAGATCAGCATAGAGACAAAACAGTTATGAAGAAGGGTTAAAATTCGCTCACCTTAAGGACATCATGGTTCATGCTCTTCATCAGCTGGCCATTAGACCATTCAGCAATGGGGCTTACATCGTCCAGGCTGATAAACTTTTGCATTCGCTCCTAAGCAGCTTGGACGTCCTCCACTATCAAAGGCTCGCCTTGCTGACTTGAAGGAGATTGAGCTTGAGTCGCTGCAACGGCAGGGGCTTGTGTTGTAACCCCAGGTCTGGAGGTCTGGCTAGGCGTCTGACCAATGGAGACGACCCTTCCTCCCCTTGGAGGGGCATCCCCTTGAGCCCTATCAGCTTGTGGCTCGTTCACCCTCCCCACGTGGGCTGGTCGTGGGCGCTTGCTTGGCCTCTCCCCGGTAGCCTTCGCCCTCTCCATCTCCTCGAATTTCTTCTTCACGGCGGACCCCATGTTCCTCTTGTTGAAGCCCATGCTGTATACTTGTCCTGCAAAACAGAGTTGGAAGTCAGTACCCTTGTATCAAGAAGGTGGAAACAAGAAAATAGACCAGACTCACTCCTCTCAGCGCGAAGGGCCTCGATGGAAGGGTCTGGACCTAAAAGATAGGCTGCCAAACTCTCACCAGATACTAGGGGTGCCTAGAGCTTGACCGGGTGCTCCCTTACCCTCGCTACCTGGGCCTTCCTTGACTCGTCCTCCAGCATAGGAAAGCGTGCTGAGCAAAGAATAGGTATAACGAAGGTCAAACCACTATCTTAAGCAGACCTATGTATGAGCACAGAAAGGGCTTACTCTTCCTACCTGGTCTTCCCCACTATCTGGGTATGCGAGGGGTTTGGTCAGTAACATCCTCCCAGTGAGCGATCTCCATGCCTTCACCATAAACGAAGAAGTATTTCTCTTTCCAACGCTTGTGGGAGACTGGGAGGCCGGTGATCATAGCGGGCTGACCATCCCGAGCTGAGAAGTAATACCAACCCGGGCTCTCACTCTCCATGATCTTGTAACAGCAGAAGAACTCTTCGGGGGTTAGGACCTCTTCCCTATTGGTGACGGCCTGCCACAGGGCTGCGCAGGCCACCAGTATGCGCCACGAATTGGGCATAAGTTGTCCAGGCGCTAACCCAGCTCTGCTCAGGACTCCCCTAATGGGAGGAGCGATTGGAAACCTTAGCCCACCCGTGAGTGCACTTTCATACACTGTGACTTCACCGGGGCGGGGAAGACATGCCCTGTACCCCTCCTCCGGGACTGTATAGCTCATGGAGGCCGAAAATTGATAAGCGGACCAAAGCTTTCTCACTTTCGCCCCGTCTAGAATAGAAGCTAGGTGCTTGGCCTTGTGTCTATAGTTTGCATCAGAGGACGGTCCCTCCCTTACAGCTTCTGCCCTAGAAGCACCCTCAAAGGCGTCTACAATGGCCACTGGGCTTCTTGCCCTTCTAGGCCTCATTTCTTGGGTAATCTCCTCAAGGTCTGCCCCAGAATAATTCACCGAGGCATTGGATGCCTCGTCTGGTCTTACCCTATCTAGGTCCATGGAGGCGGTACGCTCAGAGCCGCTCGATAGGTCGATTGGTAGTGGGTTCATGATCCTAGGGTTCTCAATCTCTCGGAGAGTTTCAAAAACCGGTTTGGATGCCTCAATAACACCCCAGTATACCAACTCGACGAAGAGAGGATTACCTACAAACCCTAGGGGATATGAGGCCCTAACCCTCCACTCGTAGTACCAAATAGCCTTCTGCAGGAGCCAAAACATAAACACGAGCACAACGTACCTTGATGGATATGAAGACGAGGGAGAACTCCGAAACCTCTCCGAACAACCAACAATGGTGAGAAGAACGGTGAAAGAAGGGGGATGACAAGCTCGATTGTATGACTGGGAAGAAATGTGCAGAATAGGGGGCTCTTTTTGGCGAACCGCCAAGGTTTTATAGGCCCCCTCTATTTGAAATCAACGGTGTGGATAGGCCCAAATTTCTCAAATTGAACGGACAATGTGGGCGATGTCCAATCGGTATACGGGGCCAATCGCACGAGGCCATGTGGCGGAAAGACCAATGGTCGCGTCGGTTCACCTGGTATAGTAATCATGGTGGTTCTGCTACACCATAAATGCACCTGTTTGACGGCGTCCAGCGACTCTTCGAAATTCTCGTAAGTTGATCTTTGAAATTTCTATAGGCTGACCTGGGCTGCCAAGGGAATTGGGGGCATCTGATAACGCAAATAACATAAAGTACAGCTGGTCGGCCCCCTTTGAGGACAGACTAGACCAGCTTAGCTCACGTCTCCAGACCAAGCCTCCCCTTTCCCTCCCGGTCAGGTCTGCTAGTAGGCGGAGCGGCAGAGCTCCAGCAATACACTAGGCGCTGCCCTAAAGATACTCCGAGATTCTCACCTAGTGATTAGCCTCCACGATCCCATGATTGGAATGGTTCCCCCACGAACGGGGGCGTGGTCCATGGAGCCTAAAATCAAAGCACGATACATCTCCACAAGGTGGGAGGCATGATTGGGGGCACGATTGGTTAACCCATGAAGGTGCCCACGACCCAAGCTGACACTCCTATAAGAAGGACAACCATCACCTCCAAGAAGGAACGATTTTACACTACCCAAAATACTGTTATTTTGTTCATTTTTTCTCTAGCCTAACTTTGGCATCGGAGTGTCTGTGGCAGACACTACACCGGTTTTCTAGGCAAGGGGATTCATCGCCCCGACGAGTTGCACCAGGAGTTGGGAAAGACATACAAATTCATTGCATCATCAGTCGGTATATAAGTTTTTACCGTGAACAAATTCTAGCGCCAACTTTGTATATTTTGAAAATCGTTACTTTGTGGTTTGACTCCTATCTTATCTGATTTTATTTACTGTTTTATTGCACCTACACTTAAGTGTTAATAAATTGTCATATCTTGGGTTTAGTCATCATTTTAATTATAAATTTTATGACTTTTATGATAATATAGCATTACCCTTTTTTATACGGTCCAATCATCCCAACATAATCGGGGTAGTCTCGTCCTACTCCATGACCTTCCAACTTGAATTAAGGAAAAACTAGATCTTAAGTTCTACCATGAAAATTTACTAACCAAATTACAATATTTCCAAACAGATTTTTTTTTTTTTTTTGTGTATGCGTGCGCATTTCTTAACTATAATCCCACACTGAGAAGTAGCGAGGGCGCACACTATAAAGCCAGGATATAAATAGACTGATATGAATCTGGTTAAAACATACTTACCTGGACGGGGTTGATGGGTGATCAATGAGGCCCATGGCCTAGATTGGTGACCTCCATTGCACTTAGGAGGGGCGCCCGTCTAAGGTCTGCCCAAGTGGCGGAGCCTACGTTGTAATTTGTGATAGTGGGGGCCTGCTAGTGGGGCCTGCGTTCGCGCGGCCCCTTACCAACATAAGTTTCAATATTTTTCATGTGGTTTGGTTACATATGTTTCGTTGTGGTAGTGACCATCTTGCCTGCCTTCTAACTGCTTGACAAAAGATGTGTGTTGTTTTTTTTTGTCTTTTGTACAGTGAGGCCAATGAAGTGAAATAATAGTTATGAAAATTTCTGAAACAACTCTCAGGAATTTGCTTAGAATAAGAATTGGTGGATCCTTTATTTTCCAAAAAATGGGGTGAAAAAATTGAATGAGCAATATTAGGTAGAAGGCAAGACAAAAAAATGCAGAGAAATAAATCTCGCACTGAGTTGCCTTAATAGAAAATTCCTCTTAACATTTCCCGTGGCTTATGTACATAATTCTACCATGGACTTTGATAAGTACACATTATTCATTATTATTGGCTTAATACAGTGGTTTCCAACTCTACAAGCTCAATCTTATAGAGTACATGCCCACCACAAAAGATAGTATAAAACAAGCAGCTAGTATAATAGGCGTCTGCTCGAGAACTTCAGGCTTGCATCCATACCACCATTGAGTATTTTTGTGTCTTAAACTGATCTAAAATCTGCCCTAGTTGTACTTTGATGTGCCTTGAATGATAGGTTGCCATCAAACAGAATGGGGCAATGAGCCTCATTTACCTCCTTTTCCTGGTTTCATGTGCCAGCTTGCCTCAAATAGTTCTAGAATAGGATCCTCCTCATATTTTCTCTTGCTAGTAATGGCTGCAATGCTATCTTCTTTCTTTTCTGTGCTTTCTTTTGTCCCCTTCTCTAACATTTCTTTGTAACTGCACTTCATAACTGTCTTGGTGAAGTACGCTTTGACTGCTGATTCTGATTCGTTTTTGTTATTGTTGCAGTTAAAATCAACCTTAATTTCCTTCTCCCTCGTATTGTATGATACCCATCGAGTCAACGTGGAGATCCAATCTAGAAATGGAACTTGGTGTATAATCTTGGGGAATTTGTTCACAGCATCATCAAATTTTCCGGGTAGAGTTTCTGCAATGTGAACAAGCTCATCAATTTTGTCGAATAACAGGGTTGATGGTGGGAAAAGGGTCTCAATTACTCTTTCAAAAGCTAGGAGATGATCATCGGCAAAGGAGAGGACTGCTAGCCATTGACATTGCATGGCATGGACAAACGGGAACGTTGGTGTGGCTAATCTGCCCACCCTTTTCGCCATTGATCCTAATGGACCATTTAAATCTTGAGTTTTTGTGTAGGCTTTGGAAGCAATTGCGAAGATTGAAACTCCACACGCGAGCAATGGACGGCATCTCCTTGACATCTTTATATTAGCCGCTGCTGATTCCTGGGATGCAAAATCAAGGTGATTTTCTTCGTGGGTTTATAGCTTAGCATGTATTTGGAAAATTCAAATTTAATAACCGTACCCAAATGGAGATGTAAAATCAAGAACTCAATTTGTTTTCGTTGGAAGTGATTGATGTGATACTAAAACAATATTCATGAACTTGGGAATTCAAATTTGAGTTAGTAGTTCATACGTACCACTGACAATGACGAAAATCCGGAATCCATAATTTCCATAGGTAGCCTTCCTACCGAAGAAGTCGAAGCATCTTTAACCTCATAGATAGATAAAGAGTGGTTTAGAACCAAACTATATATGTGGTTAGGAGATCAATGTTGTATGAAATTACCATACATGGGATTGGCTAGAGTTTGGAGAAGAGAATATAGAGATCACGAGACACAGGCAGTCGCGGGTATTGTTTTAAGAAAATATATTTCCTCCTGCTAACTCGATACGTGTAATGTGCTGGTGTATCCACGTTCATGAACCATCTCTTTTATGATGACTGCCATTGTTATAAATGTAACTATGTTCTTATATATTTGTTCCCGTATACACGTAATGGTGCACGTAACATTTGCAAATGTGAAAGAAACTGAAACACGTACCGGTATAACCTGGCAGGTAGGAGGAAATCCTTATCCATCGTTTTACAAGGCGCGAAAGCAGGAAAATACGCAGCTGTTATTAGCTCTAGCCGTTTGTATCGTCTGTTTATGTGGTGTGTCAAACGGTTCAAAAATCTTGTTATGACCGTTACAGCAATTTTAGTGGATCTGATTCTCTGGTCCTTTCTAGGGGGTGAAACTTTGATTGTAACCAACATGGGAACGACTCAGTCGTCGGGATTCCAATTCGACTCACTGAGTCGTGCAGCTTTTTCTCTATGCCTTGCATCTTTTTATGAGAGAAAAGCAAACGTTCGACGGCTTGTTATTGTTCTCTTATCACTATTCCTAACACTCGGGAGACGTTATCGTGACGAACAGGTAATTTTCCATTTCGAATCGGAATTCTAGTATTCATTGCGATTCGTATCAATTCGAAGTACTTGCTGGTACCGATCGATTTATTTTTTTGCTTAATCATAGATTCCAAATCATCCCAAAACCAGAACTTTCGCTAGGATATGCAATTCATATTCTCCACTGCGGGTTATAACATGATGATGCAGCAAACTCGTGGTGGCTTGTCCTCAGATTCGGGATGAACTGCCTTACAGCCGGCCGGTGATCTCCTGTACAAAATCCACCGGTGTGGTGGGAGCCAAAGGCCCTCCGGTATTCAAGTTAGTTCAAAGTGTTGGAGGGAAAACGATGTTAGGGGTTCCCTTCTTTGGGTTCGATGTTTTCATACCTTAGAAGGGGCTAAACTTTTTCCCTTGTATGCCTGCATGGGGGTGGTAGGTAGTCTCTCCACATGGCGGCCTCCGGTTGGAGGGGCAAAGTAGTGTCAGAACACTCGAGTGGGTCATTCCTACACTCTAAGGTGGCGTGTGTCAGAACGGTGTCAGGGGAGTGGGGGATTGTTGCGGTTGCACGCCACACCCACGCCCCTGATGCGTGCCAGGGTGGTTGGTGTCAAAATTGGGCCCTACTAACACGGTCAGGCGCTGATCCAATCGATGGGCGACTTATGGGCATTCGTTCAGCTCGGGAAGGTGAGGTCGAACGACATGAGACCTGGTCGGGTGATGACCAGGCAGCGTGGAAAAGGTGTCGTCTAGCTAGTGCCGGTCGACCGATAACACGACTCTGGTCTGGTCGGAAAACCATCATTACCAGATGCCCCCAATTCATCTGGCCATCTGCTCAGGGTTAGAGGAATTCCACAGGACGGTCCGACCACGAAACACGGAGCGCATTTATAGTGGGGGTGGTGCAATAATGACAGGTGCTGTTGCGTCGCTTCACTTGCCCTCACGTGGCGGCCATGGATTAGTTGCCAGTAGTCGAAAAGACACACCGCATCTCAGTCGTTGGTGTCCCGTCATCGTAGGCCATCTGGGCCGTTGATTTCAAAGAAGTGGGGGGAGTTTTGTAAGGCGGTTGCCCCCATTTTTGCCTTCACAACTTTTTACCAAATATGCAGAGAGGACGAGAGAGAAACAAAGCTTACTTCGTTGCTGCCATCGTCATCTCCGTCGCCTCCGGCCAGTCGAAAAGGTACCGTTGTTCGTGTCATACCGCCGGCTTCCTTCGGAACTAGTCACAGTTGCTTCAAATTGTGGTAAGCCTCGTTTCCTGGTTATATGTACTGGTTGGCAACCCGCTGTGTTTGGGTTTATCAAAAGAGGGCCAAAATCCCCAATCTCTTAGGGTTTGTTGATAGGCTGGAGTTTGTTAGGTCGATATTTGAGGAAGTGGCCCTGTTATTCAAACCCGTGTTGCTTAGGATTGAAAACGAGAAACGGCTAGGCACTATGGAGAACCCAGAGCATGTGAGTTCGAATTCTGAGAAAACGGACTCGAATAGGTATAAGGTAGTTAGGCGTGAGGCTGGAGATGGGGCCTCTGTTAGCGGTTCTGGGGAATCTATGTAGGTTCTTGAGTCGGGTCAGGCAGAGGCCGTTAACTCTGGTGCCATAAAGGGAGGAGTCTCGGGAGAGTCGAGAGAGTCGGAAGAGGAGGATCCTGGGTATGAGGTCGTTGGGGTGTCCTCCATTCTTACTAAGGAGAAGGTGGGGGGGCCTGCGGGCCGCATATTAGATCCCACGGGGTTTGAAGCTCAGGGTCCTAAAAAATGATGACTGGGCATGCTTAGCCAGGGAGGGCGAGATCACCGTGTACGAGGGTACGTTGGCTGGTGGCCTTCGGATGCCCTTTCCTCAGTTTGTCAAGAGGATCTTACAATGGCTTCGCCTTTCACCGGGGTAGATACAGCCGAACGGATGGAGGATCCTACTCAGCTACTCCGTCCTCTGGCAGATCGTCCATAAAAGGGACATCACGCTAGAGGAATTTCTGTTCTGTTACTAGCCGGCAGAGAGGGGCACGGGCTGGTGGTACTTCTCGGGCAGGTCGAAGGAGTACAACCTGATCGATGAACTTCCTTCCTCGGTCAAGAATTGGAAGGATCGGTTCTTTTTTGTCAGTGGAAATGGATGGGAGTTTCAACCCTGGGAGACCGATTTCTCTGCTCGGATCCCCAAGTAATGGGGTTATTCGAGCAAGAAAGGTACGTTCTTTCTCTACCGAACTCGGTTTCCTTTCCTTTTTGTTTTCAAGTGTCAGTGTCCTGACCTAGGTTGCCTTGGGTGTCAGGTCGGGCCAAGCCCAGAATATCCAAGGAGGTGAGGGTCGCTATAAGGAAGGTCCAGCAACATGATGTCCATTGTCACAAAGACCTGGTCACCACTGAGAGCTTATCGAACTACTTGCTAGGTCTTGAGCCCACAAGAGAAGCCCTAGCTGCTGAACGTGAGAGGAGTTAGTGTTTGGTCGTTTGTAGAGCCCTTCAATGCCGCCCAACTAACATTTCTTTTACTTGCAGCTGGTGCAGTTATTGTTGATAGTCCGGCTCCTGCTATTACCCCTTAGACCGTTGCTTCCACTCAAGATTAAGCCACTGAGGAGATGAGGTTCAACATCACTTTTCTAAAGAAGAGGAAGGCTGTTGAGTTCGAGCTCGAGCCGAAGTGGTTGAAGAATGTCGAGACCTCAGAACTGGCCAAGAAGGACACGACTCAGGTTAGATCGGGCGAACCAAAGGCAATTGAAGCGCCTCGGGTCCAGCCCCCTACGCGGCCGACCGAGAGGAGGCGCAGTTCGGTCGCTACAGTCGAGTAGCAAGCCAAGGCCGAAGTCACTCCTTCATCCAGGAACGTTTCGAGAGTCTGGAGGAAGCATGGGCGAGGGCGGCGGTTACCGTGAAAGACGCCAACCTTTAAAGGATCGACAAATATAACAAAAATCGTCTGGTGAAAGACATGAACCACGATCTCCTCAGGGTACATGCTTATTACTCGGTCTTCTCTTTTTTGTTCCTTTGGTTTGTTTTGACTTGTCGCCCTTGCCAGTCTGTCGCCAGGAATATCAAGATAGGCCATTGTCTGGCGGGTCTGGAAAGGGCATTCAACCACGAGGAGAGTATATGTGCGGCCTTTCTCGCCGAGCTAAACGAGATGAAGGAGGAGATCACAGCTGCCCGTGCCGTGAAGGACGAGATTGCCGTTGTTCGCGCAGAGAGGGACTCGGCAGTGGCGGACCTAAAGAACGCCCAGGACGAGCACAGAAAACTTGACGCCACTGCCAGCAAGCTCGTACTAGATCTCTTGGCCAAGCAGGCCAAATGGAACGAATTGGAAAAGAAGGCGGCAGCTTTTGACGAGGAGCTCGTGAAGGCCAGGAGTAGAGCGGTGGAGGAGTTCAAGGTGGGGGACGACTTTCAAGCTCTGTTGGAGCCGACCTTCCTCCAAGGTTTCGAGTATGCTAGAGGTCAGGCTTCGAGGAAGTTCCCTGGGCTGGACTTCTCTATTCTTGAGCCTTCTGAAGTGGCTCCACCAACTGATGAGGAGGTTGTGACAGAAAATCCTGCTCATACTGTTGAAGAGGGTGCTGAGCTTCAACCCGGTGTTCAGGGAGTGCCTCCTACTGAGGGGGGTCAGCAAAAGGGTTCTGGGCCTTCTACTGAGGGGGTTTAGCAGAAGGCTTTTGAGAAGAACGGAGGGGTGACCGCGGAGCAGGCACAGACTTGAGTAGCCTTTCTTTTTGTAACTTTTTTTTTTTTTTGAATATGGGCATTTCGCCTTTGTATCCCTCTTTTCATCAATGAAATGGACTTATCTTCATATGCTTTATGTCGGCTGTGTTTTCTGAGTATTTAACTGGAATGCTGGTAAGTGCTCACGAGGACCTGACCGGCAACGATAACCGAACAGGTTCAACATCTGGCTTTGCTCGACACTTGGCTGAGCAGGTTTAATGCCATTTTCGTTTAAGGCCCTGGCTTTGCTCGCTACTTGACCGAGCAGATTTTATGCCATTGCCATATAAGGCCCTTTGGCTCTGCTCGGCACTTGACCGAGTAGATTCAATTTCTGTGCCGTTGCCACTCAAGGCCCTGGCTCTGCTCGGCACTTGACCGAGTAGATTCAGTTTCTATGCCATTGCCACTCAAGACGCTCTGGCTCTGCTCGGCATTTGGCCAAGCATATTCAATTTCTGTGTCATTGCCACTTAAGACCCTCTGGCTCTGCTCAGCACTTGGCCGAGCAGATTCAGTTTCTATGCTATTGCCACTCAAGGCCCTCTGGCTCTGCTCAACATAGTACTGAGCATATTCAATTTCTATGCCATTGCCACTTAAGGCCCTCTGGCTCTGTGCTGAGCATATTCAATTTCAATGCCATTGCCACTTAAGGCCCTCTGGCTCTGCTCAACACTTGGCTGAGCATATTCAATTTCTATGCCATTGCCACAAGGCCCTTTGGCTCTGCTCGGTACTTGACCGAGCAAATTCAATTTCTATGTCATTACCACTTAAGGCCCTCTGGCTTTGCTTGGTACTTGACTGAGCAAATTCAATGTCGTTTTTATACAAGTAGGTAGATTCTGTGTCGACTTTACGTAGGCAGACAATTGTCGAATGATATCTTTTATTGATATTCAGTTGAATTACAAGTGGGAGCTTTTCAAGAGTAGTACTTCCTCAGATGCTCTGCGTGCCACGGGTGCAGGAGCTCCTTGCCTTCTAGGTTCTTCAACCTGTATGTCCCTTCTTGGTACTGCTGATTACCTCGTAAAGTCCTTCCCAATTGGGTCTGAGCTTACCTTCTATGGGATCTCTAGTAGACTGATTGACTCTCTTCAGAACAAGGTCCCCGGTCGTGAAATCTTTTGGTCGGACTCTGGAGTTATGGTATTGGCACATCTTCTGCTGGTAGGAAGCCACCCTTATAGCCGTTTGAAGCCTCCTTTCTTCCAATAAATCTAGGTCAACATTCATTGCTTTGCCATTGGTCGCGGGTTCAAACTGCAACGTTTTGGGGCTGGGAAGGCCGATCTCTACTGGGATGATGGCTTTGGCGCCGAAGGTAAGTGAGAACGGCGTCTGCCCCGTGGACACTCTCTCCGTTGTTTTGTAGGCCCAAAGGATGTTAAGGAGCTTCTCCGCCCATAAGCCCTTGGCCTTCTCCAGCTTCGTCTTGAGGATCTTCAAGAGGGACCTGTTGGTAACTTCAACTTGGCCGTTCGCCTGAGGGTGCTCGGGGGAAGAAGCGTGGTGGCTTATCCCCAGGTCAGTGCATAGTTGGTTGAACTATCTGCCCTCGAACTGCTTCCCGTTGTCCGTGATGACGACCTTGGGGATTCCAAACCTGCACACAATGTTCTGCCACAAAAATTTCTTCATCTTTTCCTCAGTGATCGTCGGTAGGGCTTCTGTCTCTGCCCACTTTGTGAAATAGTCGATCGCCACCATCGCAAACTTCGTCTGTCCTTTGCTGAGCGGCAACGGTCCCACGATGTCGATCCCCTACTGCGCGAAGGGCCAGAGGGTCTGGATCGGGGTTAACTCTTGAGAGGGTAGTCTTGGGATGTTGGCGAACCGTTGGCACTTGTCACACTTCTTGATGAATTCTTGGGCATCTTTCTCCATGGTGGGCCAATAGTAGGCCGTTCGTAGTATCTTCTTGGCAAGGGATCGGCCACCAGAGTGGTTCCCACACACCCCCTCGTGGACCTCTCGCATTATGTAGTCTACCTCTTCCTCATTGGCACAACGAAGCAGCGGCATAGTATGCCCCATTTTATAGAGTACTCCGTCCTATATGAGGTATTTGCTCGAGCGGTACTGAATCCGCCTCGCCTCATTTTGGTCTTCTAGCAGGGTTCCGCTCTCCAAGTAATTCCTGATCTGGCTCATCCATGAGGATTCGGGCACTATCTGGTCGACTTCCGAGCTCTGGATGCTCGATGAATCAAGAATCTCAATCAGGACGTTCGGCTCGGGCTCGTCTGACGAGGCAATCCTAGCTAACCGGTCTGCCTCTTCGTTCTGCAATCTCGATACACGCTCTAGCAGTATCTTAGCAAATTTTCTGGCCAGGCTCTTCGCTACTTGGCAATACTGCTTCATGTTGTTTTCTCTGGCCTCGTACTCTCCCCAGACTTGCTCCACCACCAACTGAGAGTCGCTTCGTACCACTATCTGTTCGGCCCCAGTCGCCGAGCCATCCTGAGACCGGCAATGAGTGCTTCGTATTCTGCGACGTTGTTGGTGGCAGGGAACTTGAAGTGAAGAGCATATTCCATCTTGTAGCCATCGGGGGTGATGAGGACTATGTTGACACCAGCAGAATTGTGAGTGGAAGAACCGTCGACGTTCAAAACCCAGTTGTTGTCGAGTAGGTCGGCTTCAGGGGTGGCAAGGAGTGGGTTAGTAAATTCTGCAATGAAATCCGCGACCGCTTGCCTTTTGATTGCCAGTCGGGGTCGGTAGTCGATGTCGAACTGACTAAGTTCAATGGACCATTTCACTTGGCGTCCTGACGTCTCTGGTTTGTGTAGAATGTCCTTCAAAGGTTGGTTAGTGAGCACTACAATTGTGTGGGCTTGGAAGTAGGGTCTTAGGCGTCGAGCTGTAGTCACCAGCGCGAGGGCCATGAGTTCCATCTTCGGGTACCGTTTTTCTGTTTCACGTAAGGGGAAGCGGGTAATCCATCACCTTCTGCGTGAACGGCGAGGCCGTTTGGCCAATGAGGGCGTCCACTATGTTTGGGGCTTTAGTTTCCACAGCGACTAAAACTCCGGCCGTTTGAGCTTGCATGGTCTTCAGTTACTCGTCCTAAGCATGAGAGCTCTCTAGTTTGTTGCCTATCATCTCCGTCCTCGATGGGATGGCGTGGCTCGTTTGTGCTTCTTCATTGTGGGGCTCACGGCGGAGGAGGGGGTCCTCAAACCGTCCTCCATTGCCGTTTTCGTCGCCGTTGGGAGGGATGGTTGGATCCTTGTCGACCTCCTGCTCCTCTTGTTCTTTCGCCGGTGGGTTAGGCCGTGGTGGAATCTTTGCCGGAGGAGTGGGGTTTCGTTGGAGCAACTCCGCATTTTGTTGAACCAGCCGTTGCATGCTGGCCATCATGTCAGCCACCGTCTTCTCCAAGGTGGCTATCTTCTCCGTGCTGGTGTCAGCCATCGAGTTTCCTTCTGGGAGGGTGTTAATCCCAAACCTAGTCAAGACCATGAAATGCCACGAGGATAGTCATTTCCCACAGACGGCGCCAGCTGATGATGCAGTAGACTCGTGGTGGCTTGCCCACAGGTCCGGGATGAACTACCCTACAGTCGGCCGGTGATCTCCTGCACAAAACCCACCGGTGTGGTGGGAGCCAAAGGTCCTCCGGTGTTCAAGTTAGATTCAAAGTGTTGGAGAGGAAATGATGTTAGGGGTTCCCTTCTTTGGGTTCGATGTTTTCGTACCTTAGAAGGGGCTGCACTTTTCCCCTTGTATGCCTGCATGGGGGTGGTAGGTAGTCTCTCTATGTGACGGCCTCCGGTTGGAGGAGCAGAGTAGTGTCAGAACACTCGAGTGGGTCATTCCTACACTCTAAGGTGGTGTGTGTCAGAACGGTGTCAGGGGAGTGGGGGATTGTTGCGGTTGCACGCCACACCCATGCTCCTGATGCATGCCAGGGTGGCCGGTGTCAGAATTGAGCCCTACTGACACAGTCGGGCGCCGATCCGATCGGTGGGTGGCTTATGGGCATCCGTTCGGCTCGGGAACGCGAGGTCGAATGGCATGAGACCTGGTCGGGCGGTGACCAGGCAGCGTGAGAAAAGTGTCGTCTAGCAATTGTTGGTCGACTGATAAAACGACTCTGGTCTGGTCGGGAAACCATCATCACCATAACATATAAAAGTAGCAAATTTTAATGGAGGCACATACAAAATTTTGTACTGCTACGCAAGTTGAGAGGGGCAAACAAGGCAACTTCAGAGCATCTCAGTTAGACATTTCTATCAACCATTGAATTTTTCACCTGATAATCTCTCTCCTACCAATATCCATAAAGTTCTTCAACCAAAAAAAAAAAAAGGAAAAAAACGAAAACAATATCACCACAACAAAAATGGTACAAGGCGAAATAAACACCAGTAATACGTTTCCAAGCATTTGTGCCAGCGTTTTACTTTAACATGGCTAATACCCAGTGACAACAAAGCTGCCCTGTACGGAAAATACTATTCTTTAAAAAAAAAATTTGTATAGAAAGTTCTGTTAGAATAATGTGGTACTGACATTTTGTAAATAAGAGCCACAATCATGGATTTTGTTTGTTATGGTTGGGTATCCGAGCCTATTTGGGACATTAGGACTAATTTCGAGACGTGTGTAGTCTCTCATTTCACATAAATCAGATAATGACCAGGTCAAAGACCTAAGAACAGCTCCAAAGAATTAATAGTACATCAATTTTGTATGAATTTACTTTTTGTATAGTATTACCTGCCTTGTATTTTCAATTTCATAATTTGTTGTGACGTTTGTCAAACGCGGTAAAAGTTCTCAGCGCCACCCAAGAAGAACAAAAACAATAAGCGTTGCAATTATAGTGCAGTTGTGACAAAAGTATAATTCATATCCCAATTCTTAGCTAGAAACGATAGTAAACAAGGTCTGCAGGAAGGTAAGAACCAGTATGAGAATGGCAGCGATAAACGAAGAGATAGACCACGGATTGCTGAAATAATCACGCAGCAAACTCGCTCTCCACCTCGGCCATCGATGTCTATAGTATTTATTCACCTCGCTCGACACCCCACCATAATAAAACTCATAAACAAGAGTGTCACCATAAAGCCCATTAAAGAGAACAGAAACCTCTTCAGTGCTCAACGCAAGCACCAAAATTCTCCCCTCGCTCAGCAAATCCACATCCTTGCTAGTATTCATCAGGCAATCCAAGAAAACCGCGTAAGAAGTGAATTTATCTGTGCAATGCCGATCGCACTGCTCGTAAGCTATGAGGTTTCTAAACAACGATTCCGAATTTCCTCGGATCTTTATCGGAGGAATCTCAAACACCCCATTGCTGAACTTTATATTGAGAACGTCGTCTCGAGTTCCCTTCTTGAACTTAACTCCAGCCTGTAGAAGATCCGTCACGGGAGGAAAGAGTTCCCAATTCGTGTTCGTCGGCTCAATTCCTCCGAAAGAAGATAGCATGCTGGAACGTAGTAAATCCAGAATATGCTTGATTTCGCGGCCTCTCGATTTATATTCTCCCGGGACTGTCATTAGCATCATGGTTTCGAAGAATTTAAGGACGAGCTGTCCTAGGAAGTTGGGTTCTTGTTCATGAATCGACACCGTTAGATCAAACAGAAAGTGGAGAACGAACCAAGGAATCTGGTTTTCGAGCAAAATCAGATCATGATAAAGATTTTCATGCATCCAAGAAGTGTTGAATATAGGATCATCTTTATGTCTAGGCACCAACCATGCGTCTCTTCGGAAAAGTTCGAGTAAGAAGCAGCCATCAACGATCATCATTTCTACGAGTTCATCTTCGGTGAGATTGAACTCGTCTGCGTAGCAGCTCTTAGTGCGTTTCGCTAGTTCCCGAACGCTCCCGACAATGTGCTGCAAAGTTTCTTCTGGAGAGAGCGGTAGTCGGGCCAGGAGGCCGTTCAAATACCACCGTTTTATTTTCTCCAGCGGCGCAAGTCTTTCTTCGCCGTGGTGCAAAGGGCCGATAGAGACTATTTTAGGCTCATAACTGTTCTTATTCCGTCGTCTGAGTGTCCCGGGGACTCTGAAGATGGAATTCTCAGAGAAGGATGGAAATTCATCGCAGAGTTTATCTCTGAGGGAAGAGGCTAAACGCTTGTTTAACTCCTCAATTTCAATGAAAACTTGATTACTGTTATGAGTTTCTTCCATCCCAGAATCTTCCAAACTAGTCTCTGGAATTGCCAGTACTTTCCTGCATAAGAGAGACTCAAAATTTGGGGGATGAACACAAGTTAGTTCTAAAAAGAAGAAGAATAGATGGGAATCATTGGATTCCAGAAATGGTGAAAATCCACATATGATCTTAGTCAACTATGCAGATGCAGGGGTGTAGTGTTTAACCAATGAGTCTGAACTATTATAGTAAAACCTACCTATCTGGGTCTTTAAAGAGCTGCCATATTTAGTCTCTGGGTGCTAACAACTTTTCTTCATTAAAAAGGACTTACAATAACCTAAAATTTTCCAAATTCATTGACTAATATTTCCAATTATCGGTCATGTTGATGAAAACTATTGCTATGGCCAAATTTCTGCAAATGCATGTTAGACCCGAATTTCTAGATATACAGTCAAGAATTTCCCATTTAAACTCTATCCCAATTCATCTTGGGTGATTGGCCAAACTTCTAATGTCATTGATTAGTCTTGATGCATTGGGGATCTTTAAGCCAAGCACCATAGCAGCTGCCAGTTCCCATACAGACATGATATATATATATATATATATGTGAACATGGAAAACAGCATTAAGAATGAAGAGAGAAAATTTTTTTCAAAAAAAGGGATGTAAAGAAAATGATTCCCAGACCCAAGTCCAGTTACGAGAGCGAAAGTGCGTGCAAGTTCAAGCCTTTTTGAAGTATAAGCACTCGAGATATAGATAACAGAGATGAGTTACAGAAGTTTAAACACACAATATTGTTTGAGAGATGTTTTCCATTAGGACCTACCTTATGGTTTTAGCAACACAGAAAACCTTTTCTTGGTAAAAGAAAATTTTCAGACAATTAAATGAAGAATGAGTTTTAGTTGCGACATAACCTTTGAGGATGACCCCCCTTTCTATAGAATGTTTAACATTATACTGATTGGGTAGGGTTTCACTGTCTATGGCAACTAATAGCAACTAACCCACACTCTTAGATCTTCTTCTGAAGAAAACCAACACTGAAAATATTTTAAGATATTAAAAATGCTTTCTTGCACGTCATTATTGGTGGACAATGCATGAAGACGCTAAGGGCGTGTTTGCTTTCATTTTTTAAAATTAATTTCTGTTTTATAAGCAAAAAAAAAAAAAATTGAAAACTGATATGGAAAACTCATTCCATAAACTGTTTCCCAAAACTATTAGAAGTTTTTCCGAAAATACCCCAGAATTACAAAACAGTTTTAAGTTGTTTTTCTGAATTTTTGGAAACTATTTTTATATGAAAATGGAAACTCCGATTGTATTTTCAAGTTTGTCTCTGAAAAACATGAAAACGAAAATGAAAATTTTGAACCGATACCAAACAAGGAACTTTTCAGACCAAAGAGAAATTGCTTGCATGAAACTATTGTCAAACAAAATAGCCAGTCAAATGATAGTAAACCAGAACAGGTTTATGTATGTGTACATAAATATTGAAATTAAATTGAATTACACCACACATCAGCTACGTAGGTAGTACCATCACTTAAAGACAGTGACAATACAACTGCATAATCCTTAAAAACAAAATAATAAATCAAAAGCAAGGTAGGTGCTCACATGCTATGTAGAGGTCCTAACTAATTTTCCACGGTTGAATTTTTTCTTCCAGCAGGGATGAAATTATGTTGGAAGTATAGGAATGAAGTCTACCGATTCCGGCAGATAGCTGCGCCAGCCAGTTACACAGCCTGGGTTAATTTCAGCATCCCCACCAAGCTGTGCCCCAGCTCCTCATGGCATATGCATAACCTAAACAACTTTGAAAAAATTAAAACAAACAATCTGGATCGCTGAAAACGAATATCTGAATCTCCACATGCTGTAATTTACATATATACGCACACAAGATATATTCACTAACACTTGTTACTTGCGTGAAACTATTGTCAAACAAAATAGCCAGTCAAATGATAGTAAACCAGAACAGGTTTATGTAGGTGTACAAAATAATGTTATAAAACTTTATAAAACTAAATGAATATTAGACAAGTAAAATATTTAAACACAGTATATAATAAAATTAGTTCTTCTAAAACTGTCAAATAATAATTAAATAGTTCTTCTGAAACTATTAGAGATAATTGGAACTTGAATAGTTTACCTACACTATTTGCTTTTTTTTTTCTTCTCTATTTTCTCTCTTTTTCTTTCTCTTTCTTTCTGTCTTTTCTATTTCTCTCTTCGAAGCCCTTTATATATAGCTGATGAGCTATCTAATTTATTAGGTAATCATGTGTTTGGTTGGTGAAAGTGTCATCCACCATTCCTTCTCAACAAATAATAAATCAAAAGTAAGGTAGGTGCTCACGTGCTATATAGAGGTCCTAACTAATTTTCTATGGTTGAATTTTTTCTTCCAGCAGGGATGAAATTAGGTTGGAAGTACAAGAATGAAGTCTACCGAGTCGGGAGATAGCTGCGTCAGCCAGTTACAGAGTGATTGTGCTTTAAAAGTGCAATTATAAGTCCTTAATTAGTACTTTGTTAGCATTAGTTTATAATTATGTCTTTTTTGTTATATTTTGATATTAATTAAATTTATTATACTTTATGTAGATTTTGAGCTTAAATGGAATGATTTCGAATGCAATTTAATTATAGATTTCAAGATGTTGCTGTCAGGGTACAAGCTACTGAAGTAGTGGTACAAGTTAATAAAGCATGCAGAGTTGAAACTTTAGAAGTCCATATTTCTCTAACCAGAAAGGCTATTAGGACCCATAATATGTCGATTTTATATAATTTTTCGAAATCTACAACTTTTATAAAGTGACCTAGCTCGTCTGACCACTTTGTAAGATCCGTCCGTACACCTAATGACGAAATTTGTATATTAGCTCACTTTTCAGTTGTAGATAGTAGGGGTGTGCATGGATCGGATCGGTTCGGTTCGGTTCCATGCTAGATTTAGAACCGAACAAATCTCTTCGGTTCCAAAAATTTAAGAACCGGAACCGAACCGATGGCTTTAAAGAACCAAACCGAACAAATCCGGTCAGTTCGGTTCGGTTTGGTTCGGTTCCATACCTCGGGTTGGTTCAGTTCGGATTCGATTCGGGTCCGGTTTTATTGTTCAAAAAATATATTTTTTATTAAAAAAATTGAAAACAATATTAATCTTATATCCTAATTTTTTTTAAAAAATAATAAAACAACATACAAACATAAATGAATAATAATTAAGTTTAAATAATCATGATTTAAAGGCATATATAGAATATATGTAGAGTTTTTTTTATAAACATAAGATCGGTTATTGGTTTGGGTCTGATCGGTTCGGTTCTCGAATCGGATCGGTTCTAATGTATATAGATCCCCGAACCGAACCGATCTCTTCGGTTCTAAAAATTTAGGAACCGGAACCGAACCATGGTTAAAAAAAACCGACCCAAACCGAACCAATCTCTGCGGTTCCGGTTCGAATCTCGGTTCTCTCGGGTATTTTGTGCACCCCTAGTAGATAGAGAGGAGGAAGAAGTAGAATAGACTTAGGAGTTTTAGATTTGGGAGGAAGAGAAGAATTCTAGGGTTTGGAAAGGAAAATGAATAATTCAATTTTTTGAGGTAGCCAACTTTTCATCTTTCAAGGGAAATTTTTTTTAATCTTTAGTTTTCATCTTTAGTTTTTCTTCTTGTTCTTATTGTGAATTCAAATTATATTTTTTTAATGCAGTATTTTTTTTCTTTAATTATTATTTCCATTCCTGCAGTCTTTGTAATATTTTTTAGTAGCTAAATCCGTTCTTAGTATGAGTTAAGAAAGTAACTAGATTACAGGTAGAGATTCAAGATAATTATTTATTTTTCAAGATTTCAAGATCTTGAATCAAGATTCATTTTCTTGCCCATAAATATCTTCAAAAATAATATTCTTGATCATATCTAGCATGTATGTATAGACTGATTGGTACACAGGGATATGTATACCTAGAATTTCTAATAAAGGTATTGATTATAATTGTTTACATATTCCTATTAAGAGTACTTTAGAAATATTTTGTTCTTGATTAAGTTTCAAATATACCTTGTAAACAGGTTTATAAACTGGGACATGTATGAATGGGACATTGGTATGAACACTAGTAAATAATTGAATATCAACTCTAAAAGAGTAATCGAATCTTGAGTTTCTTTAATCAAAACTATCTTGGGAACCTACTTGTAGGCCTGTTACTGGATCAAACCTTGCCAAGACCCTTTTTATATTATTTGAATATATCCCTATTATTAGTTTAATTTTATTGTCTGATAATTTAGATCAACCATATTCAATAATTGATTTTTATTTTTTTTTGGAAGCTTTCCTATAATTTTAATCGATTCTGAGCTCGTTATTCTTTTGTTTTGATTGTAGACCTTGCCAGACTAAGTTTATTTTTGTGTTCCCTGTGGATCGACCTCGGACTTACTGAGATATTATTACTTCATCGCAACTGCACACTAGCGGATATAAATTGTACTATTCAGGGCGATTAGTTTTTGGTGCAGTTGCTAGGGACATTACAAAGCAAATAAGCTAAGGTAATAAAAAACAAATAGGGCAAAAAAATAAGAAAAAAAAAAGACAGAACAAAAACAAAGCAAACGAACTTGAGAGGAATTGATTCCTGCAGAAACAACTTCACCATCAAACTACAATCACGAGGAAATTCAATTGCTCAATTGGGTAACCTCGTTCCATTCCTACTATCTGTGAGCATATTAGATTTTCTTTTCTTTATTTTACTAGTTTCTTTTAGATAAATTGTATTTTTTTTAGAGGAGATTTAGGGTTTAATTGCAAATTGATGGTTATTTTATGTAGAGATTGCTGGTTCGATTGAAAATTTTAAATTAAATACTGTTTACATTTACTTCACTGTTGTGGCAGATTGGTGCATTTATGTGCATTGCATTGCATGTCAGTTTGGCAGAGGGACAGTTCAGGTAGACTTTTGAGAGCAACCCCACCTATTTACGCTACTAGATCTAGAGTTGTTCCTGATACTACACTAATACTTATAGACTTTGACATGGCCCACTTACTGGGTAATGATGAAAATAGGGATGGGAGTAATAATGTGCAACCCCCACAACCCCAAGTACCTGCACTACCACAGAGAACTATGAAAGATTATCTAAATCCACAAAGATAAACTTCAAACTCTTGCATTCTATTACCTCCTGACCAAAACGCATTTCATCTTAAGTCTGGTATCATGCAACTAATCACATATTTTCATGGGATGGATTCTGAAATTTCATATACCTATCTTAAAGCTTTTGAAGAGGTCTGTAACATACGTTTTGATAATACCTGTTCTGTCAAGACCATCCGTCTCAAATTGTTTTCATTCTCATTAAAGGATAAAGCTAAAATTTGGATAAATTCTTTAAGACCGAGGTCTATTCCATTACGGGATGTCCTTTAGACCGAGTTTCTAAAAAAGTTCTTTTATAAGCATTGCACAGAGGCGATTCATCGCCAAATTTCGCAGTTCACTTCTTTTGATAATGAAACGTTTTACCATAGTTGGGAGATATATAAAGAACTTTTGAATTTGTGTCCGTATCATGGACAAGACCCATGTAGGTTAGTTAGTACTTTTTTTTCTCCTTGACTTCTGAACTCAAAAGGTTTGTGGAGACAATGTGCAACGATTCTTTCTATGATAAATCTCTAAAAAAAACTTATGACTTCTTTGACTTTCTAGCTGATAACACGAGAAATTGGGACACCACAGGGACTAAAAATCTCGAGATTAGAAACAACCTAAGGACAGACATCATGTACTCGTTAAGAAATTTAGATGAGAATAATTCAAAGATATCCACATTGACTAAACGATTAGAGGCCTTAGAAATGAAAAAAATTACAGCAGTTGCGAGTGAAACCTAAGTTAATTGTGATGTGTGTCATACTAATGAGTATAGGACAGATCTCTGTTCCACAATTCCAGCCTTTAGGAAAGTGTTGCATGGCCAAGTAAATGCTATTACTCCTTGTTGCGTCTAGATTTTTCGTACTCAAGGAATACACACACAAGCGGAAAAAATACTATACTCTCTCGTTAGAACTCATCCTCCTAAAAGAATGAGTGCAATTAGGTTTGAATTGAAAATAGATTTGAACAAAGGGCTTTTGGAAAACATTTGGAGTCGCCACCTAACTTGATTAAGGTGAGTTAGGTCACCTAAAAACTAAGCATAATCTGAAGACTACACTTAGGGTTTTTAAAAACGATTTTACAAATACTTCCTCAAGAGAGGGTTTTTAGGAAAACAGGTTGTTTGGCAACCTTTAGAAAATAATTAAGCCCTTTTTAGAAAAATAAACTCCATTTTGATCTTTCGAAAGTAGTGATCTAGGTTCGGAGGTTGGTTACGTGTAGGGAAGACACATTAAGCCATCACCCTACCCCGCTCTTGCGGTACCTACATGTCTATTTACCCTAGATTCACCAATGAAAGTCTTCAACTAACAAATGTCCAATCCTATTCACTTTAGAAAACAATTTTGAAAGGAATGATACATGAGATGTAAGTGCAAGAAAAAGAGAATTGAAAAATAGATTTGGAAAAGAAGAATTGAAGTTTGAAATTGGAAAGAATGTTTAGAAATTGAAATTGAGGATTGAAAATAGTTCTTTAGAATTGGAAGTTGGAAATAGATTATGGAATTGGAGATTTGAAAGAAGTTGTGGAAATAGAAGCTTGAAAAATGTTAGAATTTGGGATTTGAAAAAGGTTATGGAATTTGAGATTTGAAAAAGGTTGTGACCGCACCCATGAGGGTTGCCTACGTATCCTTTCTGAGGAATAAGGTCAGTTGTAGTTCGGGCAAGAGTCCGATAGAAAATAAAAGGTATGATTGGAAGAAAGAGATTTTGATTGGAATTTGGATTGAAAAATTGAGAGATTGAACTTTGATTGGAAGATTTGAAAAGATTTGATTCTGGGAAAGCTTGGTTTTAGGAAACCTAGACTTAAGAAAGACTTGAGACTTAGGAAGGATTCGACTCGAGTGTTGAACTTGAAAAATTAGGAAATATTGGATTTAGGAAGGGTTCGAATTAGGAAAGTTTCGTTTTAGGAAAGATTTCAAATTAGGGAAGTGTTAGATTAAGAAAGTTTTGAAATAGGAAAGATTTCATTTTAAGAAAGTTTTAAATTTGGGAAGTTTTGAATTTGGAATTTTTTGAAACTGAGAAGTTTTGAAAGTTGGAAAGTTTAGAATTTAGAAAGTGTTTGAATTTTAGAAAGATTTGAAAAGTTAGAAAAGGTTTGAGTTTAAGAAAGATTTGAAAACTTAGATTTGGAAAGTTAAGATTTGGAAAAGGATGGAACTAGGAGAGGGTTGAATTAGGAAAGATTTGGAAGCTTAAAGTTTGGAAACCTAAGTTTTAAGAAGGTATGCGATTAGAAAAGAGTGGATTAGGAAAGGTTTAGACTAGGAAAGATTGAGATTCCTATTTCCTAAAACGAAGGATTAGATTATGTTTCTAAAAGATGTGTTTTGATTTTGTTTCTAAAAACGGAGGATAAGATCTGGTTTCCTAAATGGGGAGATTGGATTTGGTTTCCTAAAGGGAAGATTGGATTTGGCTTATTAGAGGGAAGATTAGATTTTACGTGGATTTGGGAAGGGAAGTTTTAGAAACCCTAGATTTGAAAAGTTATAGTTTTGATATAGAAAAGGGGTTTTGGAAATATATATATATATATATATAATTTTGATATAGAAAACAAGAGGTTTTGGAAACCTAACTTTTGAGGCAAAAATAAGGGATTGAAAATCATGTTTTTGGGAAGAAAAATTAAAGTTTCATAATCGTGGGTTCTAGGATTTAACTTAGGCTCTAAGGAAAGAGTTTTTGGAAAGTGAGTTTTTTGGAAAGATAGTTTTTTGGAAAGAAATCCTAGAGAGGGGTTTTTGGAAAGTGAATTTTTAGGAAAACGTTTAGGGAGTGTTTTTAGAAAGTGAATTAGAAGAAGGTGTTTTTGGAAAGAGTTCTTGGAAAGAGTTTTTCTAGGAAGAAGACCTAGGGAGCGCTTTTAGAAAGTGAATTTCAAGAAGAGTGTTTTTAAAAAGGAGTTTGAAAAAGAGTTTTTGAAAAATAAATTTTTGGAGGGGGTTTTTGAAAACAACTTTGGAAAGGAGATTAGAGAAAGTTTTTAGAAAACATGTTAGAAAATAGATTTTTTAGAAAGAGAGGTTTTTGAAAAGAAAGTTTTAGAAAGTATATAAAATATCTCACTTTCCTAAAGCGATCCTAACCATGAGAAGATTAGAACCACTTTAAGATAGTGGTTTTGAAAACAACAATGTTTTGAAAATATGGACCATATTGGTTATTTTAAATGTAACACTTTTCTAAAGCAACCCTAGCCATGGAAAAGCTAGAATCATCTTAGGATTGTGATTTTGAAAACAAGTTTTGAAAAAGAAGAATATGCAAGTTCGAAAACGATGTTAATGCAAGTTTTGAAAAACGCGTTTGAAAACGAATTTTAGAAGAATGCAAGATCATGATATGCACAATGCAAATTGGGGTCGTGAACATACAAGGTTAAAGGCTTCACCACATAATCAACGGGGTCGAACCCACGCGGTCTCCTGTTATACTAAAAGAAAGCCCCCGACACGGTGACTCTCCAATAGCCTAATCATATACATAGACTGGGAAGTCCCTTATTTCAAGCATGCAAAGAAAGGGGGGAAAGAAGATGGGGGATTAAAATAGAAGAAAACCCAAGTGGGTTAGTAGAGAGAAGAGAAGGAGAAGATGCGTAAACGTAAATAAGAAGCCTACCTTGTGTCTTCTTTATTTTGCTTAACTTTGCGTGCTTTGCTTTGCTTGCTTCGCTTCGGTCTTCAAGAGTTTGTCTTCGATCTTCAAAACTTCGTAGTTGCAGCACTTTCAGTTTTCAATGGAGGCTTTGGAGGTTAGTGTATGAGTATATGAGAGTGTATAAGTGTATAGAAGGCTAGGGTTTGTGTATGGATGCTAGGGTTTGGAAAACCTGAAGGAGATTAGAGTTTTGGGAGGCTACGAGCTCTGTATATCAAAGAGAAGGGTTTTTAGACTGAGTTTGCGGATCTCTTTCACACTAGAGGAAACTCTGTATTTATAGATAAGGGAATGACCTAGCGCCTGTTGCAGTGGAGCCAGGCTAAAAATGCTCAAAGCGCCACTAGGAGTGGCGCCAGGCCAAATATTGACTTGGTGCCACTACTAGTGTTGCCAGCCACTTAGGAAAGTTTTAAGGTCGGCAAGCAATGTATCTTGAGAAGATTTGGGCGCCTGTATTAGTGACTACCATGCAATTTTTAGCCTGACTTCACTAGGAGTGACTCCGGAAAGTCTGGGAAAGTTTCAAGGGACCAAGAATGGCCCGGAAGGTTGGAAAAGGACAGGAACACTTAAAACAGTGTCCCAGAGATAGTAGACTTGAAAAAGGATGGCAAGATTTGTCAGAAGGATTGACCGAGCCATTAGGGGCAAAACAGTCAATTGGATCGGAAAGTTGCCGGGACGGACTCAGAATGTCCTGGAAGAAGACTTGAGATTTAGAAACATTATTTACAATGTTCCCAAAGGCTACCGGTTTGATATTTAGAGCCGGTGTGGCTAGAAAAAGGCAACCGACCCACCAGGGGCAAAACGGTCATTTTGCACCATGTTTACCGAAACTGACTCGGAATGATCCGGAAAGATAAAGGAATGTCGGGAATACTATAAAAAGCATTCTCGGGAGGTTACCAATTTGATACCCAGAGCCGGTGTGGTCCCCGAGGCGTTCGGATGCTTAAGGACAAAATGGTCATCTTGACCGGAAAGCCTCGGAATTAGTCCGAAACTGACTAGAAAGCACCTAATCAAGCCGGATTGTCTGGAAGACTATCTTGGAAGGGTGGGCTTATCGCTCTGAAGACTTAGGTATTATCTCGAGAAACGTGCTGGAAAATAGCCATAGGGGCAGTTTGGTTATTTTTCACCGAAGTGGGCTAGCAGACACTGGTGTTGACCTGGGTTTTGAGTGTTTCCGCCACTTTGACGACGGTCTCATGATACAGGGGTTTGTTGAAAATTCCCTATATCGACCTACTTGCGAGTATTTTCGCTACTATGACGGTTGCGATGTTTTCGAGTACTTCTGCTACTCTGACTGTTCGTGATCATTCTCGAGACTGCCTAATTTCGAGAAACTGCTAAAGAGACTTAGCGCTTGAGAAGTCAACTTTCTCAGAAGGCGTGCCGAAACAGACATTTCTGCATTGGCAGGCTAACAGGTGCCAAAGGTGGACCGTTCTACCATCTCGGGGACTTAGGGTCTTGTCCCGGTCGATAGGTTTAAAGGGACTTATCATTCAAAAGAAACTTTTTTCAAAAAACGTGCTGGATCGGATAGACTTACTTTCTCGAGGAAGCAGCTTTCTAGAGAGAAGGATTGGAATTGGAATTGGAAAATGGGACTTACCGTCTTCGGAAAGACGTGCCTATTGGAATTGGAAAGGGGACTTACCGTCTTCGAAAAGACGCACCTATGGGAACATGGAAAGGGGACTTACCATCTTCGGAATGACACGCCTGATTTAGAATTGGAAAGGGGACTTACCATTTTCGGAAAGATGTGCCTGCAGGATCAGACCGAACAACGCCTACAAGGGCATTTTGGTCACTTTGTCTCTATTTGGGCCTGGTGGGCCGACAAAGTAATGGATAAACTAGATTAGGACTAGAATTTTAGAATATGTCCATATTGACTTGCAATTAAGTTTGGACGGACTGTGGACTGTTGAGTGGTAAAAAATGGGGTGCTTACACTCTTTATAGTAAACCAACACAAACCCCACAAGGACAAGAAAACCCATATGCACCTACATATAACCCAGGGAGGAACCATCCCAACTTTAGTTGGAGGAATGATGGTAACTTAGCACCCTAACAATACCAACAACTGCAACAATTTAATGCCACAAATGATGGGTGTTTGTTATAATGCCTAAACCAAATAGGGAATAAGAATGGTGATAACGCCTATAATATATCTGTATGTATTGTGGAGTCGTGGAAATAGTTTATTTCACCAAATCTTGCTACATATGGAAATAGTTTACTTAACTAATAATTCTTGAATTATTATTACACAAACTATTATTTGGTTTATATAAGAAATACAATGCTCGCATGTTCTTGAAGCCCTCATCATCTGCTCTTTCCCCTTCTCGCCTTCCTCTTATTTTTCCTCACTTTTTCAGTCCCTCCTTTATTTATCTCCTGCCTTTCTTTTGCTTGTTCATTGACTTCATTTTCTCCTCCAGCATTGGCTTTAACATATTCTGTTTTCTTCATCTGTAGAAATTTGACAAGCCCTTTAAGGGCTATGTCTGCTTCTTCACTCTTCATGAGTTCTTCAACAATCTCTATTGGGGTTACCTCCACCTTTGTTAAGAGCTTTTCGATTTTAGTAAACATAGGCTGATTGTTTATGCCAAGTGTCACAAGCCCACCAAGATGGCTAAAAAATAAGCCCATGAGGATGCTAAGGAGCCCACTAAGTCTAGAACATTCTAGGCAATTCTTGGATATTCCATCACATGAAAAAAATTTGGTGAGAATTCTAGATCTTTCTACACTAGTGTAGATATTAGAAGGGTGTGGGAGATTCTAGAATGGGAGGGAGGCTTCTTGATAAGCTTTGTACATAAATATCTTAGATATTTGTATAAAACTCTTTAGAGAGCTAATCTCCACCGTAGGATCAAGTTGATTTCAACCGTCCATTGAGGAGGTGGGCAACTATAAATAGGTGAAGCCATTCATTTGTAAAGCATCCAAGTTTCAAGCAATACAAAGCATTCTCCAAGTTTACTAAAAAGCTTTCTTTGTTCTCTTATTGCTCTCTTGTTCTTAGCCTTGTTCTTTCGGTGTTCTTAAGGCTTACTTAGCATCTTTAGTAACCAAATGTGTCTAAGGCCGCATGGGTTAAGGTGTTCAAGATTTAAGCCTATGATTGTTGGTATCAGAGCATTAGTTTGTGAAGGCTAAGCAATGGCAACAACTGGTTCGGATATCACCGAGCATGGAGGTGTTCACGAGAGGGATCCCCCTCTTCCTACTAGCAAAGGGCAGAAGGACAAGTCAAGAGACGCCTTATCTTCCTTGGAGTCAAGGGTCATGAGGGTAGAGCTTGCCGTGGCCAATGGATGGGACAAGTTTGAGGAGCTAGACCAAAGCATCGAGGGACTCAACCAACCTGTCGAAGGGATCGACGATGGGCATGAGGAGTTCCAAGGGGAAGTGCAAGGTGGCCTCAACACCACGACAGAGCTTGTAAGGACATAAATGGATGCTCTCAAGGAGATGGTCCAAGCTGAGATTGCCACTATAAGGGAGGAAATAAAGGAGATCAAAAGTGATTGGTCATTGTGCAAGATGGCTATCACGCAAAGTACAGTTTCTTCCTCTCCCTCTCCTAAGGTTGACATTCCTAAGCCCAAGTCTTACAATGGGTCAATGAATGCTAGGGAGTTAGACAATTTCTTATGGAGATTGGAGCAATATTTTGAAGCCATTAGCATAAGTGGTGATGATAAAAAGATAAAAACGGCCCCTCTCTTCTTTTCGGATGTGGCCACACTTTGGTAGAGGCGACGGCATGTGGATATGGAACGTGGCTTGTGCACCAAAGCCACATGGGATGACTTCAAAAGGGAAATCAAGAAATAATTTTATCCCAAGAATTTGGAGCATGAAGCAAGGGCCTGACTAAGGCGTCTCTCCCATAAAGGCACGATACAGGAATACATGAAGGAGTTCTCCGAGCTACCATTGGAGATACCAGACATGTCCGAAAAGGAGTCTTTCTTCACCTTTATCAATGGGCTACAATCATGGGCTAAGATCGAAATTCAATAGCAGGGATCCCAAGATCTTGTAACGACCATCTCTATAGTGGAGTCCCTAACCGACTATAAGCAAGGTGAGTCATCTTCCAAGCCCAAAAATCAAAAGTATAATAAAGGCAAAGGTGGGGGAGAGTATGTAAGCCAAGCAAAGGAGGGTGGACACAAACCATCCTCATCAAGCCATGGCAAGTTCAACAAAGACAAGAAGGGTGGTGACAAGCCCAAGTTTACATGCTTCCTTTGTGATGGAAATCACTTTGCCCGCTACTGTCGAAAGCGGGCTAAGCTATCGGCCCTTATCCAAGAGGAGGAGGAGGAATGCCCCCAAGCAAAGGAGACCAAGATGGGCTTTCTAAGACTACTCAATGTAATTAAGGCCAAAGTGGATACGCCAAAGGCCAAGAAGAAGGGGCGCATGTACGTGGAAGCAAAGGTACGTCGTTTCAACACTCATGCTTTAGTTAATACTGGTGCTTCTAAAAATTTTATTGAAGTCAAGGAGGCCAAGAGACTTGGTGTCCAATTCAAGGAAGAGCAAGGTTGGCTTAAGGCCATCAACTCGGAGGCACGACCTATCTATGGAGTCGCTCAGGGTGTGCGGCTACACATCGGGAATTAGTGTGGCCAAGTGGACTTCTCGATAGTGCCAATGGATGACTATCCCATTGTGTTGGGGATAGAGTTCTTGGATGGGTGCGGGCATTCCCCATCCCCTTCGCCGAGACTATGTGCATCATGGGCGAAGGCAACTCGTGTATGGTACCATTAGCTCGGGAGGCCGCTTTAAAGGGCAAAGCTTTATCCATTGTGCAACTCTTTAAGGGACTTAAGAAAAATGAGCCAACATTTCTTGCAACCTTAAAGCTTAATGAAGATTCTTCTAGCACCATGGAAGGTATGCCAA
Source organism: Euryodendron excelsum (assembly GCA_033060915.1). Classification (NCBI taxonomy): domain Eukaryota; kingdom Viridiplantae; phylum Streptophyta; class Magnoliopsida; order Ericales; family Pentaphylacaceae; genus Euryodendron; species Euryodendron excelsum. The sequence continues at coordinate 14,468,940 of CM065378.1, read as the reverse complement.
GTGAAGTGGTGGAGATGCTTGAAGACTACAAGAATGTCATGCCCCCAGAGTTGCCAAAAAGACTTCCACCTAAGAGGGAGGTGGATCATGCCATAGAGTTGGAGGTAGGTGCCAAGATTCCAGCTATGGCACCCTACCGTATGCCTCCCCCGGAGTTGGAAGAATTAAGGAAGCAATTAAAGGACTTGTTGGATGTTGGCTTCATCCAACCGTCAAAAAGTGCTTATGGTGAACCGATCTTGTTTTAATGGAAGCACGATGGGTCCCTCCGTCTTTGCATTGACTATCGGGCACTCAATAAGGTAACTATCAAGAACAAGTACCCCATCCCTCTCATCGCTGACTTTTTTGATAGGCTTGGTGGTGCTATGTGGTTCACCAAGCTTGACTTAAGATCGGGGTACTATCAAGTGAGGATTGCCAAGGAGGACGTGGCCAAAATAGCTTGTGTTATAAGGTATGGCTCCTTTGAATTTCTAGTTATGCCCTTTGGCCTCAATAATACTCCGGCCACATTTTGCACCTTCATAAATCAAGTATTGCAACCTTTCTTGGATCGATTTTTCGTAGTATATTTGGATGATATTGTTATCTATAGCTCATCTTTGGTGGAACACATGGATCATCTACGACAAGTTTTTCAAGTCTTAAGGGAGAATGAGCTTTATGTCAAAAGGGAGAAATGTACCTTCGCTCAACCGGAAGTAAACTTTTTGGGGCACGTGGCTGGAGGGGGCAAGATTCACATGGATAAGGCCAAGGTGCAAGCTATCCAAGAATGGGAGCCACCAAAGAAGGTAACCAAGCTATGATCCTTTCTTGGCTTGGCCAATTATTACCGGCGGTTTATCCGAGGGTATTCGGCTATAGCAGTACCTTTAACGGATCTTCTTAAGAAGAACCATCTCTGGGAGTGGACGGCTAGGTGTAAAGACGCCTTCCAAGCACTTAAGAAGGCCATCATGGAAGAACTTATTCTAGCATTGCCCGACCACACCAAGCCATGAGAGGTACACACCGATGCCTCAGACTTTGCTATTGGAGGGGTGTTGATGCAAGAAGGTCACCATATTACTTTTGAAAGTCGCAAGCTCATTGACATCGAGAAGAGGTACATAGTGCAAGAAATGGAGATGACCGCAGTGGTTCATTGTTTGCGCACATGAAGGCACTACTTGCTCGGTTCCAAGTTCGTGGTCATGACGGATAACATCACGACAAGTTACTTCTTGGCTCAAAAGAAGTTAACTCCCAAGCAAGCACGGTGGCAAGACTTTCTTACCAAATTTGACTACACCTTGGAGTATAAGTCTGGCAAAGCAATCTTGGTGGCGGACGCACTTAGCCGGCCCCAATGTCCATTGAAGGATCGGATCAAGGAGGGGCTTCAACAAGATCAAGTGGCCAAGACTATTATTGACGGCGTCAAACAAGGCAAGAAAAGGCAATTTTGGCTCAAAGATGATTTTCTCTTTGCCAAAGGTAACTGGATCTATGTGCCCAAATGGGGGATACTACGGAAGGAGATTCTTAAGGAGCGTCATGACTCCAAATGGGTGGGACATCCAGGCGTTCGCCGCACATTGGCATTAATGGAGGATGCCTACTATTGGCCCTAAATGCGGGACGATGTGGAGCTTTATGTGAAGACTTGTATTGTGTACCAACAAGACAAGGTGGAGTAAAGTCATCCTGCGGGCTTGCTAAAGCCTTTACCTATTCCAGATCGGCCTTGGGAGAGTGTTTCCATGGACTTCATCATTTGTCTTCCCAAGTCCGAAGGAAAAGGTACCATCATTGTGGTGGTTGACTGGTTTTCTAAGTATGCCACTTTCATACCGGCCACCAAGGATTGTACCGCGGAGGAAACCGCTCGGTTATACTTAGCCTATGTGGTCAAATATTAGGGAGTTCCAAAGAGTATTGTTAGTGATCAGGACTCTCGCTTTACAGGGTGCTTTTGGACTGAGCTTTTCAAGCTTCTTGGTACGAAGCTCAATTTCTCTACAAGCTTTCACCCACAAACTGATGGCCAAACCGAGAGGGTGAATGCTTTGTTGGAGTTATACTTGAGGCACTATGTAAGTGCCAACCAAAGAGATTGGGCCAAGTTGCTTGATGTTGCCCAATTCTTTTATAATCTACAAAGGAGCGAGGCAACCAACACTAGCCCGTTCGAGCTTACTACGGGCCAACAATCTTTGACGCTTACCACCGTTGCTACCGGGTATACAGGCAAAAGCCTTGGAGCTTACAAGTTTGCCAAAGGGTGGCATGAGAAAATCGACATGGCCAAGGCCTACTTGGCTAAGGCGGCCAAAAAGATGAAGAAATGGGCGGATAAGAAGCGGCAGCCAAATGAGTACCAAGAATGAGACCTTGTCATAGTGAAACTTCGCACTCATCAAGCCAAAGCATCAAGGGGCTTCACAAAAGGCTAGCACGACGATACGAGGGACCATTCCCGGTTACCAAAAGAGTTAGCAAGGTGTCCTACCAACTTGAGTTGCCTCCAAGGTTAAAGATTCATCCGGTCTTTCACGTAAGCATTCTTAAGCCTTACCATGCCAATATGGAAGACCCAAGCCTTGGGGAATCAAGTAGAGCTCCCACATCTATCACGGCGTCATTCGATAAAGAAGTGGAGACTATCCTTGCTCACCGAGTTATCCCAAGGAGGGGTGTGGCACCAAGCTCTATCAAGTACTTGGTCAAGTGGAAAGGGCAATCGGATAGCGAGGCAAACTGGGAGCATGAGGAGTCCTTGTGGCAGTTCGTGGACAAGATCGCAGAATTCCAAAGAGCTACAACGAGGGCGTCGCCAGATTAGGTGGGGGAGAATGTCACAAGCCCACCACGATGGCCCAAAAATAAGCCCATGAGGATGCTAAGGAGCCCACTAAGTCTAGAACATTCTAGGCAATTCTTGGGCAATTCATCACATGGAAAAATTTTGGTGAGTATTCTAGATCTTTCTACACTAGTGTAGCTATTAGAAGGGTGTGGGAGATTCTAGAATGGGAAGGAGGCTTTCTTGAGAAGCTTTGTACATAAATATCTTAAATATTTATATAGAACTCTCTAGAGAGCTAATCTCCACCGTAGGATCAAGTTGATCTCAACTGTCCATTGAGGAGGTGGGCAACTATAAATAGGTGGAGCCATTCATTTGTAAAGCATCCAAGTTTCAAGCAATACAAAGCATTCTCCAAGTTCACTAAAAAGCTCTCTTTATTCTCTTGTTGCTCTCTTGTTCTTAGCCTTGTTCTTTCGGTGTTCTTAAGGCTTACTTAGTATCTTTAGTAGCCAAAGGTATCTAAGACTGCACGAGTCAAGGTGTTCAAGATTTAAGTCGTGACACAAGGTAGTTAGAAGCCATGATTTTGAACCCAAAAGGACTACAGTAGGACATGTGGATGTGCATGTCCAAGCGGCCTGGTCTCAACAATGCCGGGTCTAGCCTGTCTTTGTGATTGGTAGTGAATACGATTATCGTCTCATCACCGCAACTTGACCAGAACCCATCAATGAAATTAAGCAGCCCCAATAGTGTCAACTATCAATAAGCAAAGAGCAATCAGTGAATGATTGAGGAAGTTAGAAGAAAAAAATGATCTTTTTTTAAGCTTCTAAGCTGTGAATTGAGGGCCCGTTTGGCACAGGTTTTATCAAGTTTTTTTGGTATGACTTTTTTGGCTTATAAGCAAAAAAAGCATGAATTCTTTTAGCTTTTTAGCCTTTTTACTTATCTTATAGATTATAAAAGCAAACAAGCAAAATGAAAAAAATTAAATTTAAGCTCTACCAAATAGAGCTTGAGTTGGTGCAATGGAGATTAAACCTTAAAGACTCATTTGGTTGTCACCGGTGTTGTATTCCCCAGCTTGTCGGTTCTGAATATCGATGCTACAGTCAATGTCCTCAATCACAAGTATTGATTGATTTGCAGTGGAGACGAGAAGGCTCCTAAGCTGTGAATTGTCCTGGAGACTTGTGAGCTCCATGTTATAAATGTGGAACTTCAAATAGTTAGCCATGGCAGCAATCAAGCTGGACTTGCCCGTGCCTGGGGGGCTGTACAACAAGTACCCGCGTTTCCACGCCTTTCCAACTCTCCAGTAGAACTCTCTTCTCTTAACAAACCTGTCCAAGTCATCCATCAACACCTTCTTAAGTGTTGGATCTATTGCCAATGTGTCAAAAGTGGATGGATGGTCTAGATTGACCGAACCCCATGCTCCCCCATCATATTCCCCATAGAAGTGTCCAAATGAGTAAAGCTTCACTACCTTGTTTTCTTCTTTCATGGCTTTTGATCTCTCCAATACATAAGGCAAGTAAGAGCTCAGCACCATTTCCCTATATTTCTTGCTGAAACAGAGCTCAATTGATCTTCGCTCAACCGTTTCAGAGGTAAAGCCGCCTTCATAATCAGTGCTTATCTTTTGAGTCTCTTTGCATATTAATTACCAAATGAGTTGGATACCTTTGAATGAATCGGCAATCTTCTCCCCTTTGTTGATGGTAACAGAGAAGTTTTTTTCTTGCGGTGCTTTGGATACCTTGAGCGGTTCAACTGAAGGGCTGATTTTTGGCCTTAAGTAGATATCTGAGGCCTCAAACATTTGATTGATGGAGAGCCCATTGTATTCATCAATGACGAGAGTCATCTGAGATGAACCCCCCCCCCCCCCCCCCCAAACCCCAATGAGGCCTCTGAATTTGGATAAGATTTTCTCATGAAGCTGCTGGGGAATAAGCCAACAGGTTATGGCCTGGACTTCATTGAGCAGAGTCCTGACCAGCATTGTTGATGCAGTGAAAGTGGTGTATGTTGATAAAACTGAAGTTGTTGAAGGCATGTTTGATAGAGAAAACATGGTTCAGACTTTGGAAGTGGAAGAATGTCACACCCCCAACCTAATTAGACATTAATTATATCACATTAGATGAGGTGTGATCGCACAGGTCACCGTACCTACGAACGACATCTCAACACATACTCTAAAATAAAAGAACGCAACGGAATATAATAGATAAAACAATACAATGAGGAAAATATAATAAACTCTCCAAAGGAAATCATAAATCATAGATACATTACCATTGGAAAATAATCAACATTCTTTCAAAATTCTCGACCATTGTACCGACTTAAAACATAACACCAAAACCCAACGTCTCATATAAAATACAATTATGAAACTGAAAGTAAGACAATTGAGCTCTCCCAAGCACTCGACATCCTAACATCGACATGATTGCCACCACAGTAAGGACCAAGACTGCAGCGAACCAAACCGTCATTTCCAAATTACCTGTCAAAACAGTTTGTAGGGGTGTGAGCTAATTGTCAACGTGCTCATGATAGATAATCAAACTCATAAAGAATGATAATAAACACCCATAATGTACACGGTGTAAATGATCAATCGATATATCATGGATGCCTCAATGCAATGAATATATCACCTACATATGCGCGTAATTTTAGATAACGATGGCCCAAAATATCGATGGCGGGTTATCAAGGAATGCCCACCGTGGCACCCCTAGGCTAGTCCACCGTGACTAAACCTTAGTTAACCCACTGTGGTTAACTCTCTCCAGTATAATGCAAGGCATACAATATGAATGATATACAATGCCACCATATATATAGAATCATCAATGTCTCTATAGAACTTATCATATATATAAATACCAATTTACCTCATACGAATACCTTCAATACCTCATATGCATTCATCACCACTATACATACAGAAAATAAACAATGCATTCAACATGAATAATATTATCCTATGATCCCACCTGCCACCGCACACACACTACATCAAAGATCACTTCTTGGTTGACGTTGAAGGATCTTGCTCTCTGTTAGCTCTTATCACCACAACTGTATTAGTTTAGGAAACTCAATGTATACTTCAATAATTATCAATATAATGTATATACTCCAAACAAGTTATAACACTGAAATTATGCATTAGACTACCATATGCTAATCTCAATTAAACTCCCAATGTAAAGTTAGAGCTGAAAAATACCAAAATATACTAAGTTCTCTAATATGCCAAAACTGACACAGACCTAATAATTTGGACATAATTTCGTGAGCTTCTACTAAACAATTCCAAATTTTGGGGACTACAAAATAGATATATCAAAGAGTATCCAAACCAAAATTTATATTTTTTGAACATGTATAAATATTTATTTGGTATTTTCTAAAATAGGGCAGTGCTGCAGAAACTCGAATTCAATAGTACATGGTCTATCTTTGATAAATTAGTAACAGAGGTAAACGACATCTACATGACCTGAAATTTGGTACAGATTATCAACAACCTTTCTAATAGATACAGTAAAAAATTCATAATTTTTGGGCTACTCTAACTTGGTCGAATGCTCTATCAAACTAGAGGTTACAAATCTGGGCAGATCTGAGCATCAGACTTCTACAATGGTAGCTTAACTTTGAAAAATCACCATAATTCGAATATAAAACATTTTTGGCTGAAACCAAAACCAAAATTTCCTTAAGATTCAATGTTCAAGTGTGCAAAAATTCAGCTACAAATCAGATTTTTAGTTAGGTTGAAATGTCTCAAAACAGTAGTCTATTCATAGTGAAGACTCCGTTATGGCTGCCATGCATTATTCTAAGTTTTTACTATAGAAGATCTCACCTCCATCTTCCTCCTTCCATGGCATGACTCATACAACATGTAATAATTAGAGAAAACAAGATGAAATAAGCATGATACTCACCTTAGATGAGGAAAACAAAGTGCAATAGATTTTTCTCCTCTTTTCTTCTTCTTCCTCTTTTCCACCGATTGCTTCCTCTCTCTCCAAGCTTCTCTCTCTCTCTATAACTCTATATATATATATATATATATCTCTATAATGACAGCTATCTTTCCTTTCTTCTCTCTCCCATTATGCTAGTTCACTCACCCCCCATCATTCTTGTTTTTTTTCTTTCTTTTTCTTTCTTTTCTTTCTTCATTTGCCTCATTGTCCCCTCTTGTCATCTTTTCTCTCTTTCTCTCCACCGATTATCTCTTCTCTTCACACTTCACTCCAATGAAGTCAATAGAGATACAATAGTGTATCTCACACCCTTAGGTATCCTGTACACCCACTCACTAATGACTCACCACTTAACTCACCATCTAACTTACCACTAATGAAATGACACGTGGCACACACAATTTATAATTAACCATGCAATAGATGTAAATTAAATTAAATAAACTAATTCAACTAAGTTTAATATGCAATTCAACTAATCATGAAAATATGATATTAGGGTTTCATAAAGAAAGTTTTGTTTCAGATTGTGTTTGGTTGCTTGAATCCTGGTCATTTCGAGCAAACGAATTTTATAGAAGAAATTTTCAGGAATGAGCTTCCAATGTAAGCTATTTGTTACGCGTCACATGGGAACGTCAAAATTTCTTGCGCGTAGAAGAATTAGAAGATTCTGGAATAGTAAAGAGATCTCTAGAAGGTTCTGGAATGTTCTAGAAGGCTCTAGAATTATGGAGAGATTTATAGGTTTCTTTAGAATTTTTTGGAAGTTTCTTGTACAGTTTAGGGTTTTCTAGAATGTTCTAGAGTAGTCTAGGTTTGTACATATTCTAGAATATTTCTAGAATGTTCCATGTAAATATCTTAGATAGGAAAAGAGGTAGGAAGATTCTGGAAGATTAATCCCCACCATAGGATTAAATCAATCCCCACCGTCCATTGAGGAGGTGAAAAACTATATAAAGGGGAGGCCTCATTTGGCCAAACTAATTCAAGCGAGTTGTAACATTCTCTAGTGTAATCCAAGAGCAACATTCTCTCAAACTCTCTTCTAGCCTTCATTTGTCTAAACCTGTGCCTAACTCAAGTGGAAGCTGACTTAACTTTGCCAAGAGGGTGTTCAAGCTAAATGCCGGCACGGTTGCGTTGGTGAAAGTCCAAGACCGTGACATATTTGACACTTTTAGTAGCTAGCAATGGAAGTCAACCAAACACACACCAGTCGCAAAGCAATAGTAGAAGATACTAGGTCACCATTAAATTTCTCTGGAAGCCAAGGATGACGAGGTCAAGCATACTAGAGCGCAATCTTCTCCAGCAAGCCATCGTGAGCATAGTTGTCACACCCCCATCCCAATTAGACATTAATTATGTCATATTAGGCAGGGCGTGATCGCACAGTTCACTGTACCTGCGAACGACACCTTAATCCACACCCAACCAATGTAATGCAACGGAAGAACACCATTGCCTTATGAAACCATAAACCAATCATGCATAAATATAACGTACATCGGAGTAACTCATCCCATAACTTTTCACATATCATGTCAAGTATAGGAAAATTATAACAAATCCCAAACTCAAGCTAACGTAAAGAAAAACACAAATAGAAAAGACGACTCAAGCCTTGAGACATGACATCCGGACACCAACATGAATGCCACCACGGCAATGACCAACACTGCAGTGAACCAAACATTCATCTCTAAGTTACCTGTCAAAACAGTCTGTGTGGGTGTGAGCTAATTGTCAACGTGCTCATGATAGATAATCAAATTCATAGAGAATGATAATAAGCACCCAACTGCATACAGATAGAAATGATTAATATATATCTATATCATGGATGTCTCAATGCAATGCATGTATCACCCACATGTGCGCGCAATTTTAGATAACGTTGGCCCAATATATCGATGTCGCGTTATCAAGGAATGCCCACTGTGGCACCCCTAGGCTAGTCCACCGTGACTAAGCCTTGGTTAACCCACCGTGGTTAACTCTCTCCAGTGCAATGCAAGGCATACAATATGAATGGTATGCAATGCCACCATATATATAAAATCATCAATATCTCCACAGAACTTCTCATATAAGACCAATTTCATCTCACCTCATATATAAACACCTTCAACACCTCATATGCATTCACCACCATTATACATATAGCAAATACACAATCATATAAGACCAATTTCACCTCATATATAAACACCTTCAACACCTCATATGCATTCACCACCATTATACATATAGCAAATACACAATGCATTAAACATGAATAAGATTATCTCAAAATCCCACAATCCCACAATTAACACCAACATAGATAATAACACAAGCAATATATTCACTTTTATATGAATAAGATTATCCTATGATCCCACCTGTCACTGCACACACACTACGTCAAAGATCACTTCTGGGTTGACGATGAAGGATCTTGCTCTCCGTTAGCTCCTAACACCACAACCGTATTAGGTTAGGCAACTCAAAGTATACTCCAATAATCATAAATATAATGGATATATTCTAAACAAGTTATAACACTGAACTTCTACATTAAAACTACCATATGCTAATCTCAATCACACTCCCAATGTTAAGCTAGAGATGAAAATACCAAAATACAATAAGTCCTCTAATCTGTCAAAACTGACACAAGTATCCTAATCTGGACATAATTTCGTGAGCTTATACCCAAAAATTCTAAAACTTTAGAAATACAACATAGGCATCTCATAGAGTATCCAGACAAAATTTTACATTTTTTGAACATGCCTAAGTATTTATTTGGTATTTTCTAAAACAGGGCAGTGCTGTAGAAACTTGAATTCAGCAGCAGATGCTCTACATTTGATAAATTCGTAGCATAGGTAAAAGACATCAAAATAACCTGAAATTTGGTACAGATTATCTTCAACCGTTCTATTAGATACAGTAAAAATTTCATAATTTTTGGACTACTCTAACTTGGTCGAATGCCCTGTCAAACCAAAGGTTACAGATCTGGGCATCAAACTTCTACAGTGGCAACTTAACTTTGAAAAATCACCATAATTCGAATCTAAAACATTTTTGATTGAAACCAAAGCCTAAATTTTTCTAAGATCTCAAAGTTCAAGTGTGTAAAATTTCAGCCACAGATCAGATTGTTAAAGAGGTCAAACAACCTTCGAAAGTGGCTATTTCTGCAGATTTTTGCAGCAAAAATCTTCCAACTTTGGACAGAAGTTTCTCTTTCAATTCTTAACCAAATCAGATAAATTTTGTATCTAAATCAAGTAATTTTTCAAGATCTATCCACCTATAGCTTGATCTACAGCAAGATACGAATTTTCATACCTGAAATCAGCCTATTCTGGCACTACAGCAGCTCCTCTCATACTCCCTCTCTGTTTTTCTCTCTTTGCAACTCTCTCTCTCTCTCTCTCTCTCTCTCTCTATATATATATATATATATATCTCCTTCTCTCTCTATCTCTATCTCTCTTCCGTCTCTTTCTATTCTATCACTCTCACTTTTCTTTTTTTTTTTTTTTTGGTTATTGCATATCCCACTTAAGTCCACACACTTGAAAGAATTCTATGCATGAAAGACTTATGCTTGACACCTCACTCCACCATTTACCCACTTTAACTTTTTACAAGTCTTAGTCCTACCAATACTAGATGTTTCTAATTTCATCACACATTGTAAGTTCACATATACCACTAATAGATGTAGTATATGCCCACTATATTTGCCAACATATCACATGTAAGCCTAAGGCACCAAGCACCTACATAATTTTACATCCTACCTAACCATGCAAAACTATAATTAATTACTGATGAATTAAAATTTGGGATCTCACAATAGTTATCAACGCCCCACCGCACCAGCCTATACTTGTCGATGCACACCACATCAGCTATAAAACGGTGTAAAGAAGGATAAGTTTTGTACCAGTATCTTCGAGCAATATTGGCAAATACCGGTCAATATTGATCGTACCAGGCAATACTAGTTTGCACTAGGTGATACCGGATTTTGTGTAATTTTTTAAAAATAATTTGTTTTTATTATATTTTGATTATAAATTGTGTTTAATAAATACTAGACAAGTAATAAGGCTTTTAAATATTTTTAAACACGTACTTAGGTTGGATTTCATGTTTATATTGTGTAAAAATAATTTAGTGTTAAATAATACATTATATGAACAATGCTAAAATTTTGAAAGATAATATATCGTAAATAAATATATAATTTTATATGTGTAAAATATTGATAGTGATAAATCCGATACGATGTCCAGTAATACACCGATGCTGATACGTATCGTACCAATAGTAAAAATAGTGCTCCGTCCGGTATAATATTGACAATTATGATCGTGAGGAGATTCAAAGAAAAAAAATGAAAAATGCCAGCTGGCTATGCTGTCTTGGCTGATTGCTTGACCTATTGATGTCGTGTGTGTTATTTATTTTTTTTTTTGAAGCATTAATTGAACTTAAAGGGCTATATTGCATATTTTCAATGGAAAAATGCTACTCTTTTAAAAATTTGTATAGAAAATTCAACCAAAATAACATAGCGATGATACTTTTGCAAATTAAAAGTCATCATTATGAGTGTTTTATTTTAAAGTAATTAAATCTCATTCAATCACGGCATTTTAATTGTAAATTTTACGATTTTATGGTTATATAGCATTACCTTTTTTATGCCGTCCAATCATCCAAACATAATCGGGGTAGTCTCCTCCTACCCCATAACCTTCCAACTTGAATTAAGGAAAGACTAGATCTTAAGTTTCTACGATGAAAATTTAACCAAATTACAACATTTCCAAACAGAGATTTTTTTTTTTTTTGTGTGTGTATGGCTGCGCATTTCTTAACTATAATCCCACACTGAGAAGTAGCGAGAGCGCACACTATAAAACGAGGATATAAATAGACTGATATGGACCACGTTAAAATATACTTACCTGGACGGGATCGATGGGTGATCATTAAGGCCCATGGCCTAGATTGGTGACCTCCATTGCACTTAGGAGGGGCGCCCGTCTAAGGCTGCCCAAGTGGCGGAGCCTACGTCGTAATTTGTGACAGTGGGGGCCTGCGTTCGCGCGGCCCCTTCCCAACATAAGTTCCAATATTTATCATGTGGTTTGGTTACATATGTTTCGTTGTGGTAGGGACCATCTTTGAGATGGACAAAGCTTGCCATAACAAAAGATGTGTTTTTCTTTTTTTTTTTTTGTTTTTCCCTCAATTTTTTGTCCTTTGTACAGCGAGGCCAATGAAGTGAAATAAAAGGTATGAAAATTTCTGAAACAACTCTCAGGAATTTGCTCAGAATAAGAATTGGTGGATCCTTTATTTTCCAAAAAATGGGGTGAAAAAATTTGAATGAGCAATATTAGGTAAAAGGCAAGAAAAAATTATGTAGAGAAATAAATCTCGCACTGAGTTGCATTAATAGAAAATTCCTCCTAACATTTCCCGTGGCTTATGTACATAATTCTACCATGGACTTTGACAAGTACACATTATTCATTATTATTGGCTTAATACAGTGGTTTCCAACTCTACAAGCTCAATCTCATAGAGTACATGCCCACCACAAAAATTAGTATAAAACAAGCAGCTAGTATAATAGGCGTCTGCTGGAGAACTTCAGGCTTGCATCCATACCACCATTGAGTATTTTTGTCTTAAACTGATCTAAAATCTGCCTTAGTTCTACTTTGATGTGCCTTGAATGATAGGTTGCCATCAAACAAAATGGGGCAATGAGCCTCATTTACCTCCTTTTCCTGGTTTCATGTGCCAGCTTGCCTCAAATAGTTCTAGAATAGGATCCTCCTCATATTTTCTTTTGCTACTAATGGCTGCAATGCTATCTTCTTTCTTTTCTGTGCTTTCTTTTGTCCCCTTCTCTAACATTTCTTTGTAACTGCACTTCATAACTGTCTTGGTGAAGTACGCTTTGACTGCTGATTCTGATTCGTTTTTGTTATTGTTGCAGTTAAAATCAACCTTAATTTCCTTCTCCCTCGTATTGTATGATCCCCATCGAGTCAAGGTGGAGATCCAATCTAGAAATAGAACTTGGTGTATAATCTTGACGAATTTGTTCACAGCATCATCAAATTTTCCGGGTAGAGTTTCTGCAGTGTGAACAAGCTCATCAATTTTGTCGAATAACAGGACTGATGGTGGGAAAAGGGTCTCAATTACGTTTTCAAAAGCTAGGAGATGATCATCGGCAAAGGAGAGGACTGCTAGCCATTGATATTGCATGGCATGGACAAACGGGAACGTTGGTGTGGCTAATCTGCCCACCCAATTCGTCATTGATCCTAATGGACCATTTAAATCTTGAGTTTTTGTGTAGGCTTTGGATGCAATTGCGAAGATTGAAACTCCACACGCCAGCAATGGACGGCATCTCCTTGACATCTTTATATTAGCCGCTGCTGATTCCTGGGATGCAAAATCAAGGTGATTTTCTTCGTGGGTTTATAGCTTAGCATGTATTTGGAAAATTCAAATTTAATAACCGTACCCAAATGGAGATGTAAAATCAAGAACTCAATTTGTTTTCGTTGGAAGTGATTGATGTGATACTAAAACAATATTCATGAACTTGGGAATTCAAATTTGAGTTAGTAGTTCATACGTACCACTGACAATGACGAAAATCCGGAATCCAAAATTTCCATAGGTAGCCTTCCTAATGAAGAAGTCGAAGCATCTTTAACCTCATAGATAGATAAAGAGTGGTTTAGAACCAAACTATATATGTGGTTAGGAGATCAATGTTGTATGAAATTACCATACAGGGGATTGGCTAGAGTTTGGAGAAGAGAATATAGAGATCACGAGACACAGGCAGTCGCGGGTATTGTTTAAAGAAAATATATTTCCTCCTGCTAACTCGATACGTGTAATGTACTGGTGTATCCACGTTCATGAACCATCTCTTTTATGATGACTGCCATTGTTATAAATGTAACTATGTCCTTATATATTTGTTCTCGTATACACGTAATGGTGCACGTGACATTTGCAAATGTGAAAGAAACTGAGACACGTACCGGTATGACCGGGCAGGTAGGAGGAAATCCTTATCCATTGTTTTACAAGGCGCGAAAGCAGGAAAATACGCAGCTATTATTAGCTCTAGCCGTTTGTATCGTCTGTTTATGTGGTGTGTCAAACGGTTCAAAAATCTGGTTATGACCGTTACAGCAATTTTAGTGGATCTGATTCTCTGGTCCTTTCTAGGGGGTGAAACTTTGATTGTAACCAGCATGGGAACGACTCAGTCGTCGGGATTCCAATTCGACTCACTGAGTCGTGCAGCTTCTTCTCTATGCTTTGCATCTTTTTATGAGAGAAACGCAAAAGTTAGACTGCTTGTTATTGTTCTCTTATTACTACTCCTAACACTCGGAGACGTTATCGTGACGAACAGGTAATTTTCCATTTCGAATCGGAATTCTAGTATTCATTGCGATTCGTATCAATTCGAAGTACTTGCTGGTGCCGATCGATTAATTTTTTTGCTTAATCATAGATTCCAAATCATCCCAAAACCAGAACTTTTGCTAGGATATGCAATTCATATTCTCAACTGCGCGTTATAACATATAAAAGTAGCAGATTTTAATGGAGGCACATACAAAATTTTGTACTGCTATGCAAGTTAAGAGGGGCAAACAAAGCAACTTCAGAGCACCTCAGTTAGACATTTCTATCAACGATTGAATTTTCCACCTGATAATCCCTCTCCTACCATTATCCATAAAGCTCTTCAACCAAAACAAAAGGAAAAAAACGAAAACAATATCACCACAACAAAAATGGCACAAGGGGAAATAAACACGAGTAATACTTTTCCAACCATTTGTTCCAGCGTTTTACTTGAACATGGCTAATACCCAGTGACGGCAAAGCTGTCCTGTACGGAAAATATTATTCTTTAAAAAAAAAAAAAAATTTGTATAGAAAATTTCATTAGAATGATATAGCATTACCATTTTTGTAAATAAGAGCTGCAATCATGGGTTTTTTTTTTATGGTCAGTTATCCGAGCCTATTTGTAAGTATTACAACTAATTTTGATACCTGTATAGTATCTCATTCCACATAAATCAGGTAATGACCGAGCCAAAGACCTAAGGGTAACTCTAAGGAATTGATAGTACATCATTGTAGTGATAAATTTTGTGTAAAT
Organism: Euryodendron excelsum; assembly: GCA_033060915.1. NCBI lineage: Eukaryota > Viridiplantae > Streptophyta > Magnoliopsida > Ericales > Pentaphylacaceae > Euryodendron > Euryodendron excelsum. The sequence goes on along the minus strand of CM065378.1, from coordinate 14,453,882 downwards.
TTGCTATTTGTATAGTATTACCTATCTTGTATTTTCAAACACAGATAAACTATTCCATAATTTGTTGTGACGTTTGTCAAACGCTGGTAAAAGTTCTCACGGCCACCGAAGAAGAATAAAAACAATAAGCGTTGCAATTATAGTACAGTTGTGACAAAAGTGTGATTCATATCCCAATTCTTAGCTAGAAATGATAGTAAACAAGGTCTGCAGGAAAGTAAGAACCAGTATGAGAATGGCAGCGATAAACGAAGAGATAGACCACGGATTGCTGAAATAATCACGCAGCAAACTCGCTCTCCACCTGGGCCATCGAGATCTATAGTATTTATTCACCTCTCTCGACACCCCACCATAATAAAACTCATAAACAAGAGTGTCACCATAAAGCCCATTAAAGAGAACAGAAACCTCTTCAGTGCTCAACGCAAGCACCAAAATTCTCCCCTCGCTCAGCAAATCCACATCCTCGCTAGTATTCATCAGGCAATCCAAGAAAACCGCGTAAGAAGTGAATTTATCTGTGCAATGCCGATCGCACTGCTCGTAAGCTATGAGGTTTCGAAACAAAGATTCCGAATTTCCTCGGATCTTTATCGGAGGAATTTCAAACACCCCATTGCTGAACTTTATATTGAGAATGTCGTCTCGAGTTCCCTTCTTGAATATAACTCCGGCCTGTAGAAGATCCGTCGCGGGAGGAAAGAGTTCCCAATTCGTGTTCGTCGGCTCAATTCCTCCGAAAGAAGATAGCAAGCTGGAACGTAGTAAATCCAGAATATGCTTGATTTCACGCCCTCTCGATTTATATTCTCCCGGGACTGTCATTAGCATCATGGTTTCGAAGAATTTAAGGACGAGCTTTCCTAGGAAGTTGGGTTCTTGTTCATGAATCGACACCGTTAGATCAAACAGAGAGTGGAGAACGAACCAAGGAATCTGGTTTTCGAGCAAAATCAGATCATGATAAAGATTTTCATGCATCCAAGAAGTGTTGAATATAGGATCATCTTTATGTCTAGGCACCAACCATGCGTCTCTTCGGAAAAGTTCGAGTAAGAAGCAGCCATCAACGATCATCATTTCTACGAGTTCATCTTCGGTGAGATTGAACTTGTCTGCATAGCAGCTCTTAGTGCGTTTCGCTAGTTCCCGAATGCTCCCGACAATGAGCTGCAAAGTTTCTTCCGGAGAGAGCGGTTGTCGGGCCAGGAGGCCGTTCAAATACCACCGTTTTATTTTCTCCAGCGGCGCAAGTCTTTCTTTGCCGTGGTGAAAAGGGCCGATAGAGACTATTTTAGGCTCATAACTGTTCTTATTGCGTCGTCTGAGTGTCCCGGGAACTCTGAAGATGGAATTCTCAGAAAAGGATGGAAATTCATCGCAGAGTTTCTGTGTGAGGGAAGAGGCTAAAAGCTTGTTTAACTCCTCAATTTCAATGAAAACCTGATTACTATTATGAGTTTCTTCCATCCCAGAAACTTCCAAATTAGTCTCTGGAATTGCCAGTACTTTCCTGCATAAGAGAGACTCAAATTTGGGGGATGAACACAAGTTAGTTCTAAAAAGAAGAAGAATATATGAGAATCATTGGATTCCAGAAATGGTGAAAATCCACATATGATCTTAGTCAACTATGCAGATGCAGGGGTGCAGTGTTCAACCAATGAGTCTGAACTATCATAGTAAAACCTACCTATTTGGGTCTTTAAAGATCTGCCATTTTTAGTCTCCGGGTGCTAACAACTTTTCTTCATTAAAAAGGACTTACAATAACCTAAAATTTTCCAAATTCATTGAATTATCGGCCATGTTGATGAAATCTATTGCTATGGCCAAATTTCCTGCAAATGCATGTTAGACCCGAATTTCTAGATATACAGTCAAGTATTTCCCATTTAAACTCTATCCCAATTCATCTTGGGTGCTTGGCCAAACTTCTAATGTCATTGATTAGTCTTGATGCACTGGGGAGCTTTAAGCCAAGCACCATAGCAGCTGCCAGTTCCCATACAGACATGATATATATATATATGTGTGTGTGTGTGTGAACATGGAAAACAACTTTAAGAAGGAAGAGATAAAAAAAATTTCAAAAAAGGAGATGTAAAGAAAATGATTACCAAAGATCACAAGGAAAAGATTGCCAGAGCCAAGTCCAATTACGAGAGCGAAAGTGCGTGCAAGTTCAAGCCTTTTTGAAGTAGAAGCACTCGAGATATAGATAACAGAGATGAGTTACAGAAGTTCAAACACAATATTGTTTGAGAGATGTTTTCCATTAGGACCTACCTTATGGTTTTAGCAACACAGAAAACCTTTTCTTGGTAAAAGAGAATTTTCAGACAATTGAATGAAGAATGAGTTTTAGTTGTGACATAACCTTTTGAGGATGACCCCCCTTTCTATAGAATGTTTGACATTATACTGATTGGGTAGGGTTTCACTGTCTTTAGATCTTCTTCTGAAGAAAACAAACACTGAAAATATTTTAAGATATTAAAAATGCTTTCTTGCACGTCATTATTAGTGGACAATGCATGACGATGCTAAGGGCGTGTTTGCTTTCATTTTTTAAAATTAATTTCTGTTTTCAAAAGCAAAAACAAAAAAAAAATTTGAAAACTGATATGGAAAACTCATTCCATAAACTGTTTCCTAAAACTATTGGAAGTTTTTCAAAAAATACCCCAGAATTAGAAAACAGTTTTAAATTGTTTTTCTGAATTTTTGGAAACTATTTTTATATGAAAATGGAAACTCCGATTGTATTTTCAAGTTTGTCTCTGGAAAACACGAAAAACGAAAAACGAAAATGAAAATTTTGGACCGATACCAAACAAGGAACTTTTCAGACCGAAAAGAAATTGCTTGCATGAAACAATTGTCAAACAAAATAGGCAGTCAAATGATAGTAAACCAGAACAGGTTTATCTATGTGTACATAACTATTGAAATTAAATTGAATACGCCACACATAGGCTACGTAGGTAGTACCATCACTTAAGACAGTGACAATACAACTGCATAATCCTTAAAAACAAAATAATAAATCAAAAGCAAGGTAGGTGCTCACATGCTATGTAGAGGTCCTAACTAATTTTCTATGGTTGAATTTTTTCTTCCAGCAGGGATGAAATTAGGTTGGAAGTATAGGAATGAAGTCTACCGATTCGGGCAGATAGCTGCGCCAGCCAGTTACACAGCCTGGGTTAATCTCAGCATCCCCAACAATGACCTACTCACCAAGCTGTGCCCCAGCTCCTCATGGCATATGCATAACCTAAACAACTTCGAAAAAATTAAAACAAACAATCTGGATCGCTGAAAACGAATATCTGAATCTCCACATGCTGTAATTTACATATATACGTGCACAAGATATATTCAGGCATGTGCATAATGATTTCACTACCGCTTTGTTTACCTGAATTTTTGGTTGGAAAAGTAAAAAAAAAACAAAATGTGAGAAAAAAAGAACAAAAATATTCTTTTATTTTATTCTATTTTCTTTCATTTCTTCTTTTCTCGCAAAAAATCCGGATTCCAAACGGAGAGTAAAAGGAAAGCTACAATGGCAACATATAGTCTCAATCTTTCTCAGATGAAGTCAAAAAGCTTCTATACGATTATATAAAAGAAAGCTAGGAATATTATTTCTTCAATTGTAACGAACTCAAAGGCAATACATTAAATAAGATGGGCTATATACAAAAATACATACATGACACAGTTCTATTCACCATCTCTCCATACTTCTCGTAGAAGCTGATATCTCACAATATTTCGACCACCCTTTGGCATCCAGGCGGGTCTTGTTGAAGAAGGGGAAACCCGAGAGGTGTCAATGATGATAGAAGTTATGGGTGAATCCAGCTCATCAAGCTCATCATCACTTGTATATGATTTTCTGAGCACTGAAGACCCGCTCCTCTGCAGAGTTTGGCTTCCCACTTCTCCTATAAAGCCTGCAAGTGAAGCTGCTGGAGGTGGTGAATAGACTGTAGGTGTTGCAATGCATGGAAAGCTGACCAACTCTCCGGTAGCCTCCTGAGCATCCTTAAACAAGATAAGTGCAAAAAGCTTATAAGAAAATTGTTTCTCCACATAAGACTTATGGGTGATTCCAGCTCATCAGAGACAAGGCCGGCCTGACATTTGGGTTGCCTTAGCCCGACCTCGAATATGGTTACCTTCTTACTATTAATTCATTACCCAAAAAAAGTCATACAAGTTAAAAAAAATAAAATTTTCTTTACAAGAATAAAAAAAATTTAATGGGATCAAATAATTTTTTTCTTTACAAGAATAAATTTTTTTTTTTTTTGAACCCGGGGGTTGCCCAAGCCCAGGGGCTTGCTAGGCTTACCCCAGGGCCAGCCCTGATCACAGATCAAACCAAATGAACCCTGCAAAAAACCTAGCAGACTCTAATAGCCTGTTTGGAACTTGGGGAGGGAAGGGAAGGGAAAGGAAAATTTTAAAAATTTTCCCTCCCATTGTATGAACCTACGAGAGAAAGGTGAGGGAAAAGGAGAGAAGTGAAGGCAAAATAAGGGGAAAAAACACAAACTTTCCTCTTCTTTCCTTCTATTTACCTTCTATTTTCTTTACCAAACCAAACAGGGAAGGAAAAATAATTTTCCTTCCTTTTCTCTTTCCCTTCCTTTCCCTTCTCTCTCTCATGTTCCAAACTATGGGATGAACTAACCTCAGCATCCAAGGCCTCAAGGACAGCTGCCGGAATTGGGTCCGGAGAAAACTCATCCGGAACAAAATTGTTGAGAACCCTCTTGATCAACAATGCATCAAGCATAGGGCAAACCTTCAGATAGTAAGATTTGAAAATTGATTAGAGACAACTGATATGTGGACCATTGTTTTCTTGGAAACGAACAAAGAACATAGAAAAAAAGAATCAGAGTTTACGAGGACTAGCCTCTTTTCTGGCGGAGCTATCAGCAAGCATTTCACTTGGAAGCATCATGAGATCGCTCAATGCATTGAGGAGACAGAAAGGTTTGAAAGATTTTCTGCATTCCATTCCATTGTTGTCATCATGATTATTCTCGTCTTCAGGTGAGTCGTTATCTTCAATGCCAAAGAGGTCTGTAAGCCATCTGGACCAGTTCCCAATCTACTAGCCAAAAAAAAAAAAAATAAGACCAGGTTAAGAGGTGTTGTTATTTTTCTGTTGTTGATACATAGACAATTCTTGCTCCATAGTTTGTGTTCAGAAGGCAACCTAAAGGAAGAGAAAACTCCTTCATTAACGCTTTGTTTAGAACCCAGATTTTTGGTCGGAAAAGTAAAGGAAAAGGAAAAGGTGAAGGAAAAGAGAACAAAAATCCGGGTTCCAAGCGGAGCCTAAGTTTAACAAAAACCAGAATTGTCTATGGTGATTGAATACCATAAAGTGCATCCAGTCAAAGTGGCTCCTAAGTCGTTCTTCCTTGAATTTCCTTCTATAAGCTTCTTCCAGCAAATGATGGGATATGACCGCTTATCCAAAATCAATCTGTTTATCTATGGTGATTCTCTACATCATAATCTAATATCTAAATTGACCAGAACCACTTGATTTGTAATTCAATTGACCATCTAAGAGTATGGTCAGAAGTTTATGGAAAGAATATTTAGCATGAAAAGGTTAAATCATTAAATTCTCAAAATTTTGTCACTATAGTCCAATTCGGACTCAAAAGTGCCCCCTAAAACACAAAATTCCCATAAAATAAATTTGTCTTTCTAGTTCTCATGATTTTTCTCAATGCCCCATTATCTGAAACAGCGAGACATGACCTGTCACTCTGGGGATCACACACGTAAATGCAAGAATTGGAAAATTATTAGCATCCTCTGACTGATAAAAGATGGCACAAAAAACAACTACGCAATGAGTTTGTCTACTCACAGCATTTTTCAGTTGTGCACCAGCCCCAAAGCTTGATTTACCAGCAAGAATTGGAAGGACCTTAGGATCACTAATGGGGTCAGACACAGGATCTGTTGGCATTTCTTCAGCTGATTCACGAAGAGTGGCATTGAACATCGCGACATCTAGTCTATCCACCAATTGCTCCATGACCTACAAGCACAACGAAAAGGTGCCACAGTTCTATATTGTTGCGTTCAACGACAGCATAATCAATTGAACCATTTTCAGCTAAAGATTTAAGAAGTACCTTGGTGCAAGTCTGCCTCCGTTTGTAGTCTCACAACAAGACGGCAGTACTAATGGTAAATTCGTAATACCATATAATTGCATGTAATCCAACACTAACGTAAATTTAAGCAAAAGGAAAGAAATATCTTGAATATACTGTTTACTTGGCTATCTCCTATCCTCTATGTAGGTGCGATCATCATTTACATTTATTTTTGGTACAAACTATCTACATCGATAAAGTTATGATACTCATCTTCTGATACACAGAAAATTGACTGTTGATTTATGTGTCACCATGCATATGCAAAGCATCATAAATTTTGGCATCTATAAACAAACTATAATGTAGAGTTCAATAAAATCAGAAAGTAACTATATATCATGTGATAAACCCAATTATGTATCGCAGATTGAGGAATAAAATTATAGTGCATAAACATACCAATCTAGCCAGCACAGGCAGGCAACCACACTCATGCCCTCCAGCTCGAGTGGGACAAAGCCTTTCACAGGCATCTTTAAAAGCCTTCTTCCAAAGTTCTATAGAGAAATTCCCCTGCTCTTGATCACCCAAAACATATTTACTTCTCCTTGAACTTGAACATTTACCGCTAGTCTTTGCTGCCGTGGACTGCATATGTGGAGTCAGAGTCTGCAGAGGATAAGACAAAAAATAAACCACAAAAAGTTATGGCATCTGACTTGTGAAAAGCTTGCCATTAGAGAGCAATTCCAATAGCAGCAACAAAAGAAGAAGAAGAACTTGGACAGAACCTGCCACCACACTGACTCAACGATTCGGGAGAAGATCCAAGCTTCAATTTTTTCCAATGCAATTGAAAATGTTTGTGGATTCTCCCAGTCACCTAATTCTTGTATCGGATGATTCTGTTCTTTCACAGTGGAAGCGAACTTGTCCAATTTCAGTGAGGATCTTCCACCTGACCCCTTTCCACTACCCTTAGTATTCCTATTTGATCCATCAGAAAGTGTTGTTTCCTGAACTGCCTGGTTCACAATTGCTCTCAACATAATTGAATTTGACAACCAGAAAGTTAACCTGTATAAACATACAGCAGATTCAGTTGAAATGTCCAACAAAAATTCCTATGACCCGGTCTATCCAAAAGCTATTAAGTACACCATTTTCTTCAACTTTTATTTTTAAAGTTTCAACAAATTAATTTTAAAGCAGTCAATTGTAGATTCAAGTTATCAAACAAGTGTCATGGGATTCCCAGGTGATACCCATCTAGGGAGCTTTTGCAACCCCTCCATCATACAAAATGAAGACTTTTTAAGAGCTGCTACCGAGGGGTCCAGTCCAGTTTGTACAATTTGCGTAGCTTATCATGAGAACATTGTCAGTTCAAATTTCTGTAAAGCTTAATTGGCTGTAATAGAAGCATAAGCATAGCTATGTATTGGAACTAAATAATTAATACATACCTTGGGACATCATTTCCACATGATTTAGAAACCAAAATTAACCCTGAGACAGCAGCTCTTGCTGCACTTGCCCTTTTAGCATGGGACGTTGCTTTGAAAGCATGAAGATAGAATCTAGAGAGACGCCTAGCTGGAGCATGCACCTTGTTTGTGGAACTTGTGTGCTCAGCAACAATGGAATAAAGGGCAGCCTCAACAACAGCAGCTTCCCTCAGCTCTTCCTCAAGCATCTCGATTCTGGACTTCCATTCAAATTTGATATCAGAAAAACCATTGCTTGGACTGTTTCCTTCAGTTGCTGCATTAACTGTGGCATAATTGTGAGTATGTTCCAGGTTATGTACTTTCTTTGCCTTCTCCATATTCTGACTTTCGCCAGAAAACTCATTGGCCATAGCTAAGGTAAATGGTAGCTGAACAGACTTTATATGCTTTAGCTTATTATTGGCTATGGTAGTGCCCTGCACACCATGCAATCGTCTGCTGGATGTAAGAGTCTCACTCCTTAGTGTACTATGCTTTCTGGTAGCATCTTGTAAAGGTTTACCACCTAATTTATTCTCCAAAGCATCTCTCTTCTCCTCCAGGATCAGTTCGTCCTGGCCATATTCTTGCTGCTCCTTTTTGTCTCTGCCATCCACCAGACCAACATTTACCTCATTAACAATTGTAGCATCCCGCTTGCTGTTTTCGCTCTGTATCACAACTTGTCTGGAGTCATCTCCATTGGCTTGAGAATCTCCGGAGCTTGCCAGGTCAAAGTTTACACCCTCCTGAATATATGCATCTGAGGATGCAATTTTGGCAGCAAGTTTTTCAATAACATTGTCTCTAACAGGGTGTTGAGCATTTTCGTGTTCGGCATCAGCAGCCTGTTCATGAAAAGAACTGGTCATATTTTCGCGAGTTACTCATGCAGTTGTTATACTCAATCATATCCTAGTTACCTAAGGAAGAAAAAGAAGGTTTAAAAATGAGGGTAAAAGAATGGAATCCTCTCACGAAATTTGAACGTATAAACATGATTATTTATGAAGTCCCCAAATCTGAGGACAAGGCTGCTGATGACAAAGGGTGTGAACTCCCATTCAGCTGTTCAAATGATTCAGCCGCAGGATTCCCAAATTCCACTATGAGACATTAAGCAGTTTATTAAACTCTCCAGTTCTACAGGCAGCTGCTAAGAGAAAATTAAGGAGCACCATCACGTCACTAACAGCCATCCATCATTCTTCTTCTTATTTTCTTTTTGGGCTACAAATCGACCATTCATTTGGCTTGTAACAGTACACTAACGAAGTAATCATCTTAAATTTCCTTTGTTTATCGTCCGCGTTACATTGTCCAACCAACTATAAGCATGTATTGACATATACAGCTTGGACTAATCAAATGGAGTGATCAATCCGAAGTATGTTCCACAGGAATGACTAACTAAGACCATTGCGGAGCCTACAAGACAAATATACTCACCAACTGAAAATCTATAAACATTGAATATATTTCAACACAACATAAGGTTCAATTTGACACATTAAAGGACTAAAATGAAATTAGAAAGAACCAAAAAAACAAAAAAAGAGCTTGCACACCTCTTTATTCTGAGACAGTGAGCCTTTATTAGCCTCAAAAGCAGAAGAGGAAATCGTCCGTGATGAATGTGAGGAAACGTCATCATCAGTAAAAGAAGCAATCTCAAATTCATCATCATTTTTTTCACTCATCAATTCTGATACAAATTCTCCTCCATCCTTATCTAGTGATGCTTCTTTTGATAAGCTGCCACTTGGTGATGGAATGGAGCTATCCTTATCAAATGGCTGCACATTGACGTACAAAACTGGTTGGGCTGCGTTTTTTGAACTCTTCTTGCCGTTCACAAGAGCACTGATGGCAAATTTTTCTTTGATAATTCCATAATCTGCCAGATTTATTATGGCTGTCCCCAGGAGTTGACCTTTTGCTGCCTTGTCCTTTCGAGATTCATACAAGTAGAACTCCAAGCAGTTCTTCTGAAAGTTATCACGCGCCCTTTTTTCTCTGCATAGAGTGACTGGAAGTGTGAAAGATTCATTGAATTCGATATTGCCATTCCCAACAACAGAAGAAAGGGACCCAGAATTCTGATCACCATTTTCCCATTGAAGCAATACAAACTGAACAGATCTCAGAGACTGCGATGGGGGCCAAGGCTTAATCTCTTGCACATTGACAAAGTAATCCACTTGAACAGAAGTGCCTTTCCGGTTCTTTGACCTCAGCCCAAGCACCATTATTGGAGATATAATAACAATCACAATGCTCTTACAGGATGTGTTCGATCAAGCACAATGCCTCCAAAATCCAGAAACTAAATTGCAATTGAAAGCATAAGGAGAAACCGGAATCAGAATCAGAAAAAAGTGCATAATTACAGACAAGTATAAATACAAATGAAAATAAATGAGGATCACTTAATAAGATCACTAATATTCATAACCCAGATGCAGGAAAAGTGAATTGAATTTAGACATAATACGCCAAAAATTAGTTTATTCAAGAGGATAAAATTAAAACTGAAACTGGATAAACAAGTAAGACAGAGAAAAAGAAAAGTGAAAATACAAGAAAGTCATCACAACAGATTATTTAAGCTTTTAGGGTATGCCCCACCCAACTCATTCAGCTCGTTTCTTAATAAACCTAACTAAACAATACTTACATATTATATTCATATGCACTAAATATATAATATACACAGAATATGAACGGAGAGGACATCAACAAATGAGCGAGAGGGAGAGATAGACCCAACTAAACTCAATTGAACTCAAAAGCTGGATTAAAATCAGTCATATAGCGAGAGGTAGCAAAAAAACACATTGATTTGCTTAACTACGATCAAAATCCTTAGGCGACATTGACAATCTGGCGGCCAATTTAAGAAAGTCGAAAGAAAAAAACACTACTTTAATAGTTAGAACCCGATCCAGATGAGGATAACAGTTAGTAGAATCTGAAGTAGCACAAAGTCAAACAGCAATGCCACCAACTATACATGCATAAATACATATACATACATACATATAACACAGATTGTGAACGAGTTACCGAAGATACTGGGGACAGAGGGACGAACCGGAGGAGAAATGCATCCGAAAAGAGAGGCAACTCTGTGCCCTTTGTTTCTCTATTTTTCAAAGTCTGAAAAGGTGGAGAGTGCGTGGAAAAAGTCGAAACACAAAAGGAATTGGAGAGAGAGAGAGAGAGAGGAAAAGCGAAGAATGATAGATAGTGGAAGAAAGATTCACTTCTGAAAAATATTGAGTACATGAAGTCCTGTGCTCACAAGGATACTAAGTACGGCGAGGATAAAATAGTAATTTTTGAGAGGTGCCATTTTTTTCAATCGATAGGAAATTATTCAGTAATAATATTATGAGTAGTAAATACAAAATATATACATTCATTTTTCTAATTAAACATTTCAAATTAAAATCCGCTTTTATACAGATTTGAGGCCGAGCTTTGAAAAAGAGCTACTATTATGTAAGCCGTCACCATTGAAGTGTGGGGGTTGTTCATTGTCATGGGATGATTTTCCTAAAATCAAGTTCCTAACATTTTTTTTCGACTTAGTTGACATGAATGAAAACCTACCAAGTAGAGTATTTGTTTTGTTTGATGCCTCACTCCTAGTCTCCCACCACAATGTTACATTGATTATGTACTCACTTCTAATTAAAATTCGTTTGTTTGAAATGAATCACAGAATTTGAATTCTATTCATATTCACATAATTTGTTAAAATTCGTTTGAGATCATCTCGTAGTGTAAATAAAATCAGTTCAAATAAATTTTAAAACTTTTTATTTTTTTAAGCTTAACTCAATAAATTAACATGTATTCTGAAATTACATAAAAAAATCAAACTATTCGAATTCAACTCATAATAAATTTAATTAAAATTTATTTAACATCTATTCAAAAATTATAATAAATTAAGTTTGAACACAATCTTTCTATACGACTTGACTCGGATGGTTTACAACCACATAGCGCGTATAATCCTGTTTCCACTGCCAATTTTTTTGTGACACTTAGAGTAGGGCCTTGGCTGTCTCTTCATCGATCAATTTTTCTAGATAAATAATTGCATATAACTATTCGCGTCGGAATGAATGAGCAATACAGCCAAAAGGAAGGTTCAAGCGTCCACGTTGAGTTGACCGCAAGCTAAGTGCTTTAGGTAGGAAAAGGCTCTCCTGAAGTTGACGGTGAATTGAGGTCGGATCCTTCTCTTTTTTTTTTTTTTCAAGTGGTAACTTATTTTATGGTTTATCCACCCTTTGATAACGGGGATTGCCAACTTCCGTTATATACAAAAACGGGGAAAAATAATCTCATGCTACAATAACACTAAAACCGTTGTGACTTTCACTATGATTTAAATATTTGAGTATTTAAGAAGTTATATATGTGATTGAAAATACTTTCATTATAATTTTTCATTAGAGTAAAAGTTTTATCTTGTTAATTCTTTGAATCATTGCTCATCTATGAACATTCTTTCATGAAGTTATGCCAAAAGCGATACACATGCATATTGTCTGATTTTTTATTTTGGATATGTTCATTTGTTTTGCCTTGTACATTTACTCCATTGTTGAATATATCATTGTGTGAACCATGTGGGTCTTTCATTCCGAGTGTATGCCTAGTGAGGATTGAATCAAAACTTTACGGTTCGAAAGTGCATAATTGAGTTCCTTATATGTTGCTTCGCATTGGCTTATCAAGCACACACGCACAAACTTCTCTAGTGTATGACTTTTGCATAAACTCCTACATGTATTTGAGGTTTGAGATGCGTCCATCGATATCTTGAGTGGGTTGTGTATATTTTGTTTCTTTTATCATCTTTATTTATCTCCTTTCTATAATACATTTTTTTGCTAGGGATTAACAAAAGCTAAGTTGGGGGGTGTTGATTCCACTCTAAAAATATAATCTTTGTCCCGTAATAAAGTGTTTGTTAACCTCTATATGGGTATTAGAATAGATTTTTAGTAATAAATTGATTTAAAGTGATTTTCTATGTGTGTTGTAGGTTTTTGGTGATAAAATGGTGAAAATGGCCTAAAAAGAAGAAGTCCATTCGGACGGTGTGTTCAGACGGATAAATCGTTCGGACGGTCTGTTCGGACGACGAATTAGCATTCGGACGCTACAACGGAGATCGGAGTTCCAGAGTCGATTTTTCCTGTTTTAAGCCATTTTAGTATCGTCTTTTTCCGTTCTAAGCTATCACAGAGTCGTCTTTTCCCGTTCGAAGAAATACAAAGTCAAGATTCTACGTTTGAAGACCGTTTGAATGGTTATGTCACCGTCCGAACGGTGCGTCTGGACGCTATTCAGATGGTTTTAGGATGCACTTCAGACGGTAAGTGCAGATTTGCCTTACAACCCAACAGTCGAAGAAAAAAGGGGGATATGTTTTTGTTTAGGGTTTCTGCCACGAGTAGAGAGGGAAAATAGGAAAAAAACTTGTATTTTGCTTAGATTCACTTTACATTGTTGTATTTAGGACTTTGGGAAGTGTTTAGTTAGATTTCTAGTATTGTTTAGGTGTAATCCTTCACATTTTCTATAGTTCAATATATATACACTTTTGATTTGAAGTCAAGAATGTTGTTTCTATCCTTTGAGAAGTTTTCAACCATGGAATCTTCAAGCTAAGCTCATTGTTTGGGGACAAATGTGAAGATCTACCAAGGAAGGCATGGAAAATGAAAGGAGAGTACTCAATCTTGTTGAATATCTATTTTGCATATTTTCTCTAATTATATTAAAATTAATTGTTGTAGAAATCTTAGATCTATAATCATAGTTAGTAGCATGTGATTTATTTCTAAAGAAACCATGAATGGTGATAAAACTTAATTCCAAAGTAATTAGAGATCCATAAATTTTCAAAGCTAAACTTTTCGAATCAAGACCTTTAGACGGTTCTTGATTTGAGTTAACCCAAACTCCCCCTTTCAAATTCCATTCTAGAATTAATAAATTGGAACATTTGAACCCAAACCCCCTTTTTAATTAAGTTAAATCCTTACTTGTTTTCATTGAAATTTCGGTTACATCAAAAAGTAATTTAGTTATAATTGTGGTTGTTGTCGTAGAATTCTCATATTAATCAAATAGCTTTAGCTAGAATCAAGTTGTTAGCTTCAATTTCATTTTAATTGTTTGCCTAGTTGTTAGTAACACAAATCTTCAAATACCAAAAGATTTTCGGTCAATTTTAGTTATCATAGGTATCGATTCCACTCTTAGTTTGCGACTTCAATTTGCATAGGTTTCTAAACTTTACTCGTTTCTATTGCTAGATTGTCACAAGTCTCATGAGAGAATACAATAGTGGGAATACCCCTACTTAAACTACAAACACTTCTATCGCAGTGAGCGTGAAGAGAGCAAGTCAAACTATCATAGGCAAAAAATTTAAGATCTAAGAGAAATAAAACAATAAAATTTCGAAATAAATACTATTCATCTCAATAGTTCAACTACTGTTCATACTATTCAGGCGAATTGAGTGAATAGTAAAAAAAATCCAAAACAAAAATAAATTACACATAAAATTAATTACCTTCTGGATATAAGAAAAAACAAAGAGTACTTAAAGTGTTGTGCTGATAACGTGTAATAAAACTAAAAGATTATAAAATAGATAAAATAACTCAAGACAAAGTATAAAAAATAATTCTTTAAGAACTGTCAAATATTTATCATATTAGTTTTTCTAAAATAATTAAGGCTAAATCTTCTGGATCACTCAAGATTTTATTGATATTATAGAACCAAAAAAATATAACATGAGTTTTAAAAATTTACCTATACTTCTCTTTATTCTATTTTCTCTCTACTTCTTCCTTTCTATTCTCTCTGTTCTTCCTTTCTATTTTCTCTCTCTTTCTCTTTTAGTTGTATTTTTTTTTTTTTTTCTATCCGAGAGCTCTTATATTTATAGTAGCTAAAGTCGGTTGCGAGGAGGCAACAACCATTTGACAACCGCATTTGAAGTCGGTTGTGATGAGCAAAGGTCATCCACTCCGTCATCTACTCCATTACATAATATTTAAAAAGTTATATATGTGATTGAAAATACCTTATTTCAACTAATAGAGTAACTTTAGAATGACCCATTATTTTTTATTGGACAAAATTGTTCAAATTCATGTTTATTCTCCGTTTGGATGCAGTTTTTTGTACGAGCTTTCAGCTTCTAGCTTGATGGAAGATTTTGGCCTAAAACCTATTTGGCCTCCTTTGTGGCCTACATTTCTAAGACTAATAGGTAGCACACACTATATTCATGTGCACGTTACCTCACGCTAATAAATACAATACCTATAATTCAAAAAAAAAAAAAAACACACGCAAACACACACAGCCTCCAATGTAGGTTATTAAGTTATGGCTCATAAAGGTAGTTTAGAAAAAGAAAATGTGACAATTTCCCCACTAGCTGTCCACAAATCTACTCAACATTTCCTTACCAGATCACAAATTTACTGTCTTAGTGTGTCATGGGCAAAACGAAGGCCTTCAAAAGATCTAGCCACTTTTGCTACGAATGTCCTCATAAAGAAGCTGAAAAAAAGTTAATACAAACCATACTACAAAGAAACAGAGAGTTCTTCAGAGAGCTGCTGGTAGTCCCGTTCGTCATAGTCATAATGTATATACGTATATATATCTCCCTCAGAGGGTAATAAAAGTTCATGGTTTTGGATGTTCCAGGTATTCCTTGGCCAGGTAAATGATCAATTCCATCTCAAACCTGCAGCATGGCATTTTTGTTTTATTGATGAAGTAAAGAGTATTCAAAGCAAGCATCTTCAAGCTGCCAAGAACATGACAGGATGATCATAATCCTCAAGGCTCAAAACACATGAATAGCAATAAATTATCCTAATCCCAGACACTTTGGGTAGGAACTACAGTCTCTCTGATGCAGTTATAATAAATACAAAGCATAAAACAAATGTGCCACTCACTAGGACAGCCTGCTTCCGGAGTCACCTCTCTGAATGTTTGGAGTACTTTCCACATTTTTATTCCACTGTCCGGTACCAAAGGTGTTTCCCTACATACAGAGACAATAATTAATTTAAATGAGGAACCGGTAGATAATTAATGTCCATAGAGTGGCCAAACAATAACGATATTTCAACAAGATTACTTGGATTATAATATTTCGTTATCCTGATGATATGTCACCTATCTCTTCTATTAGATAAGAAGATAATGAGTGGTAGCCTTCATCCAAAAATTTCCCCAATTTTCTCCTAAACGTCTATCTGAAACAACCATACACTATAGTGACATTGCATTTCCAGTTTTGGAGGTTGGCATTAACAGACATGGAAATCCAAGTCAGTGTGCTTCTTACTTGGCCATAAAACAGCTTGGAAAACCCAACTGCATTGAAAATATAGCTTGTTCACTTCTTTAAAAAAAAAAAAAACAAAAAGCTCTACTAGCAGCCAGATCTGCAAACAGTGAGGTGACTCAAAACTTCAGTCATTAAACCAAACATAAAATGCTCTACTCGTCACCAGATCTTCTGATGAGTGGGTTGAAATCAGAAATAGCAAGTGACTCGAAACATCAGTCGTAAAGCCAAATATACAATGCACCTCCATGTGACTAAAATGCAAGGGTGGAATTAACAAAGAACATTTTCATGAATAGAACAGCCAGAATCAAAATGAATCAGGGAAACGTGCCTTTCAATCTGTAAATATTTTTCATATGTTCTTGGAAAATTAACTGGTTAACTGACAGTCCAGAGATAAATGATCAAAAAAGTCCAACCAATACCACTCGGGCCCCATCATTCAACGTATATTCACAAGAACCTGCTAATTAGTAAGTCTGATTCTGTACATACACCGCACTAGGGAACAAGCGTTACCCTGTATTTACAATGAGATTGGGGATGGTGCAACTGCCTAGATCCTTAGGAGTGGTAGAAAATAGTCAACTTAATAAGTGAAAACTAAAAGGCAAAAAGGTGCAAGAACCAACCTGTATAGAGAACTCAAGCAGCAGCCTCCAGTAACTCCCTCTCTGCATGCTCCCTGATCCTCCTCTCAAGCTCCGGCTTGAAGTGCCTGATAAGACCCTGAACAGGCCAAGCAGCAGCATCGCCCAACGCACATATTGTGTGCCCTTCAATCTGCTTTGTCACCTCCTGAAGCATGTCAATCTCCTCCAATTTTGCATTCCCAACTTTCAATCTTTCCATGATCATCCAAAGCCATTCTGTACCTTCCCTGCAAGGTGTACACTGACCATAGCTCTCGTGCTTGTAAAAATAAGAGAGCCTTGCAATCGCATCCACAACATCAGTTGACTTGTCCATCACAATCACAGCTGCAGTCCCTAACCCTGACTGCACAGCCTTTAGTGCATCATAGCCCATCAGCACATCATCACATATGTCCTTGGGAATCGATGGCACAGATGAACCCCCCGGTATTACTGCAAGTAAATTGTCCCATCCACCTCTAACACTCCCACAGTGCCTATCTATCAGCTCCTTTAATGGTATACTCATCTCCTCTTCAACCGTGCAAGGTTTGTTGACATGACCTGACGCACAATATAGCTTTGTCCCAGAGTTGTTCTTCGTGCCAAAACTAGCAAACCACTCTGGTCCATGCCTCAAAATGGTAGGAGAAACAGCGACTGTTTCCACATTTGTAACAGTTGTAGGACAACCGTATAGCCCTGCATTAGCTGGAAAATGAGGCTTTAATCTTGGTTTCCCTTGTTTCCCTTCAAGGCTCTCCAAAGGTGCTGTCTCTTCACCACAGATATAGGCACCAGCACCATAGTGGATATGCACATCAAAATCATGACCAGACCCGCATGCATTCTTCCCCAGCAATCCTGCTTCATAAGCTTCTTTTCTAGCCTTCTCAAGGTTCAGGCGTTCATTCACATACTCACCCCTGATATAGATATATGCAGCAGAAGCTCTCATTCCCACCCCAGCAATCCGGCAGCCCTCCAATAGTTTGTGGATCATGCCGCATTATTTCCCTATCTTTACAGGTTCCAGGTTCACTTTCATCAGCATTAACAACAAGATAGGAAAGGCGGCCATCAGATGCTTTTGGCATGAAGGACCATTTGAGACCAGATGGAAAACCAGCACCACCACGTCCACATAGGCCTGACTTCTTGACTTCATTAACAATCCAATCAGTACCCTTGAGTACTAGGTCCTTAGTTCTATAACAGTCACCATGTTTTACGGCACCTTTAAGGAAGGGTTCATGCAAACCATACAGGTTGGTGAAAATACAGTCTTCATCTTTCAGGCCACCAAAATGGGTTTTCTCGGGAGGTGGGGGAGGCTGTGGGGTGCTAGCAGTCGTTGCACCTTGAGTGCTAAATAATCTCCTTCCTCGGACCCATTTATCACCATGCCGCTGAACCAAAGCCGTCCTTTGAAGAGTAAGAATGCCCTCAATGGGTGCCTATCAAAAAGTCACAGAGTTCCGTCACAGGCAAAGAAAATAGTAAGATTTTCCTTTCCCCTTGTCCAACTTTGATCCAGTTATAAGTCTGCAGAGTTTTGAACATAACTTATGTTGCCATTAGATAGGACATAATGGCCAAATTTCAGAGAAATGATGGAAAAGCTGGCACGTAAAGAAAGAAAACAGCATAGGAAAAAGTGATCAAGAACAAAGACCAAGACTAAGCCTGACATAGTCATATAACCATTAGTAGCATTGGTTGATTTATAAAAGTTTGAACCCTAAAGAAAAGCTACACATATGGACTAAGACACTGCAATGCAATGTATACCTCTCCTCACTAAGGATGAGGAGGAAAAACTTAGTCGTCCCTGATCTAGTCCCACAACAGGTGAAGCTTACACTAGATTGTGAGGACCGAGTCGAGGTTTAACAGCCAAGAGAAGAAGAAGAAATTTTACATTACACACGACAAACTTGATGGAGAGTTATACTAATATTGGAGGGTGTCATGTCGTGATGGCTATAGCAGTTGTCAGGGATCCAAGGTAAAATGGTCGAATAATACAAAGCCAAAATGCAACTAGCAAGGAACATTTTAAGATTTTGTGGACACGAGCACAGTTGCCCAATTGATCAGCCTAAAGAAAGCATGAAACTAATCAGATCTAGAAAAATCCTCAATATTTTGAAGACAAGCTGATCTCTAAACTATGGAAGAGCACTATTTTCACATCAAATGAAAAAGGTGAAGGGCTCTAGATAGGAGAGCACTTTCAAATAATGAAAGTGCACATGTAACGAACAGACTATTGAATTATACAGTAAATGGTCAATAATTTCAGTTGCACAACATACTTCCATATCTATCCGTACTGTCTCATTCCACGTTAAGTACTACAATTATTGGGCCTACCAAGTACAGTTATTGGCCTTCAGTACACTTTCAAAACCTTGTTGCAACCTAGAGCCCACGTGGGTTTAAAAACTTACATAGATTAAATACAACATATAATTTAAAACAGTTAAGAGAAGAAAGAAAGAAGGGAAAATTGAATTTTAGTTCTCAATTTTATCCCACTGATCCGTATTACGTGGGAAGCACCATATGCTAGCGGCTAGCCTTACACCATGCGAGGCTGAGACATCGGGTCCAAGGATGGTCACATAATGTTGCATTTAGTTAACCTTTGCAACTAATGAATTCTTGTACTTTTTGCAGGAGAATTTCCAGAGTACTTAGTGTCTTGCATTTGATGGGGAAAATCTTGTTCTGTAATGCCTTCACGTAATATAGCAAATTTTGCCATTTGGCAAAGTCGATCTAATGAATTAAACTAGTACACATTTAAAATTACACTCCACGAAATTTTTAACTCTCCGCTCTCTCTAGTGGGCAACACGAGTTTCTCTTGTTTAATTCCTCAATCATCTTGAATAATTCGAAAATGCTAAATAACTTGCTCTACCATGTAGAGCTCAAAAGTTCAAAACTCGAATAAAGTCGATGACAATGATAAACATTAGCTCAAAGTTTCATTATCAATATGACATTAAAGATTTAGGGGATTTGCATAGAACCGTACAATGATGAAAAAATAAATGTGCGTTATGAAAACCTCTCTAGAAATCAATCATTGTAACCAGAACCTGTGGCATGTCAGGTCGTGTCCTAAACAACCAAAATTTCCAATTTTCATGTTACATAGTGGTGACGGGGATTTTCCGATAAGACCGGAGGCCCGTCTCGTACCGCCTAGTCGTATCCCGACCAGGTCTCCACTCCATCCGTCCACGAACTTCCTGATCTGAAGGGTCGCTCGCAACGGTCCCCTGATCGGGTCGGCGCCCGACCGTGTCCGCGGGGCCCACTTCTGACACCGGCCACTCTGGACTGCATCAGGGACGTGGATGTGGCATCTACCTGCAACAACCGCCACGCCCCTGACACCGCTCTGAGCACACGCCACCCTGGAGTGTGAAGATGGCGCTCTCGAGTGCTCTGACATAGTCCTGACCTTCCAACTAGAAGCCGCCACGTGGAAGGACAACCTACCTCCACTATGCAAGCATACAAGGAAAAACTTCGGCCCCTAAAAAAAAAAGGTATGCATACACAGTCACCCCCTGGGATCTCTCATTCTCTCCCACATCGGGATTACCTAGAATCTAATTTTGCACACCGGAGGGCCATTGGCTCCCATCACACCGGTGGGTTTTGGTGCAGGAGATCACTGTCCGACCATTGTGCCGTTCATCCCGAACCTGGGGGCAAGCCCGCACGAGATAGCTGCATCATCACATAGAACATAAAAGTGTGATCGTTTCCTCATTTTCCCCAGAAAATTAAGGAAAAGAATAGAAAAGAGAAAATAATAGTTAAAAACCTAGGTGAAGCAAATCATCGTAATGTTTCAGAAGAGGTAGAGATGGTTTTAATTGAACTACAAATGGGTTTGGAATTCAAAGTTTTAAATGTTAAAAAGACAGAATCTTCAAAATCGTTCGTCAGCTCAATCAGACGCTAAAAATTCAGTCATGCATGCGAACTATATAAACAATGTGGAGATACAAAAAACATGAGAACGAAATCGGACGACCAATCGGAAGCCTAAGATAGAAGTGGAAGATCAGAGTCATAGAGAATGCGTACCATAATACGTCGAATCGTGGCAGACTGAGCAGACTTCGAAGTTCAAATGGAGATTTAAGAAAGAGGAGGGAACATTTGCGCAGTGAGAATGAGCGTCCACGGACGCAAACACTGGTACGAACAACGGACGGTTAGGATTTATTTATTGTTTGTGATGATCACCGGAACACGTCACACAATTTACTTTCTTAATTCGTGGGCCAACCGATCTGGTTAAGTGATTGGGGGTCATATTTGTAGGCCTCATAATAAGTTCTTGGGTCAATGGCGTTAAAGGCGAACCCACACAACCATTTTAACAGTGAAGGGAAAGAGCATCATCTCAATTAAATTGTGAAATTACAAATTTAGCCCTTATCATTTACAGGTTACAACCTGTTTGATTCTCCGTGTTTGTTTCCCTGTCTTACGCTTCTCTTTCCTTTCCTCTCTTACGTTTCAAATAAGCTGTTAGTTGTTTTACAAAATACGGGCAAAATTATGAATCCATTCTCTTCCTTCATCATTTTCTTTAACTCAAACGATGGAAGCCTTAATTCATTTTCGAGTAATATTATACAACTAAAAAATTTAAACAAAATTTATATACAAAATGGTGCGGTTAACTTATGTATATACAAAACTTATTATAAAAAAAATTATAATACCCTTAACTACAAAACTGTTATTATTACCTCATTATAATGAGATTTTTTTGTACACATTTTTGAAACATAATCATTTTCCTTCATTCCTCCTTACTTTTCTTTCCTTATCTGTCTAGTAAAAGAAAAGTTCACGGGTTTTACTCGTATGCAAGAAAAGCCATGAATTGTTGACTTTATATAAATTTTTGAATGCGACCAAAAACAAAATAAAATAAAATAAGTTTTTAGGGATGTAACTTGAGCTGTCAAATGTATTTGTTTACTTATATATTTATGGACCCAACTTTACCTAGCTAAAATAAATCAAAAAAGTTGACAAATGGAGCAAATGCAACTTAAAGAGATTCTCAATCGTGTTAACACTATTCAGAGATTGACATCAGATTAAGCATTTGCCACTGGTATATTGCATCCAATTTGCTTGCTCATGAACAGGTTCTAAGGATTTGTAAGTTAAAAAAATTAGGAGTTTTCATAATTATTGTCTCTATACTTTTTATTTTTCCTTTCTTCTTGTTAGGAGAGAGAGAGAGAGAGACTTTGGTCTTAGTCCAACCCTCCCACATTAGTGGATAGGGACTGCAACAACCTGTTTGAAACTGAGAGAGAAAAATGAAGGGAAAAAAAAAATATATATATATATATATATTTTTTTTTTTATTTGATTTTGTAAAAAAAATTTTAAAAAATTTAAAATCTTCCCTCTTTTTTCTCTTTCATTTCTCTCTTAAAATAAATTAATTTATTTTCGCTCTCCCGAATTTCAAACACGCTCTAAGTTCCAAAAGGAATAATGATCAGAAGTATCCATCTGTGGAAGCCTGAAAAGAACAAGATCTACCTGTGCATCGGGCCAAAGGTCACTAGACCCAATGCACTGCAGTTGTGTACTATAGATACAACACATCCATAGGTTCCCTACAGTTTACTGACTAGCCAGTTAGATTACAGGACTGGCCAGATTCTCCTGAAAAATTCTAATAGAATGTCCCACGCTACTCTAGACAGGGTCGAAGCCCTTGAGATTTGCATGCAAGCAACGCGCAAGAAGCATCAGACAAAAAGCCAAAAGAAAAGACTACTCGATGTACAAAGGTTTCTCGAGGGACTCCCATGACTGACATGCTCTTGTATGAATGATCTTTTGAGAAAGTTTACCCCGTGCTTGTCCCTCAAGCGCTGATTAACGGACAGTCAGTCAGTGTTTGATGGTAGTATTTTTTATAATTTTTTATAATTATTTTTTTGACACAAAATTTTTTTAATAATATTTTTAATTTGTATGTTGATTTAATTTAATTTCAAATTTCGAATTAAGTACACATTTTAAATGATGTTTTTATTAAAAATATTTTTTAAAATAATATTTTTTTGTTGTATTTTTTTTAAATATGTCTAACGAAAAAATAAAAATACAGCAGCATAAAAATACTTTTTCAACTAACCTTTTTTTAAATAAAAGATTTTTCAAATAGTATTTTTGTCTTTCTTAAAAATACCTTTTAAAATAACGTTTTATGTTGCTCATAAAAAAATCCTAACCACAAGCAAAAGTGATTCTATCTTTCTCACTATCACTCTCTCAGTCGTCACTCTCAACAAAACTCTCACCCTTCTTTTTGATCTCACTCTCACTCTCTCACTCATCCCTATCTCTCTCAGAACTCTTTCACTCTTCCTTCTTTCACTCTTCCTTCTGTCTCTCTCATTTTGCTGCTCTCTTGAAAAGCTCCATCAGGGTCATCAAGTTCTCTCTTTGGCTGACAACTCAAAGAAAAAAGTATGTATTTTTTATGACACCGTTAATTAAGTTGGTTATCTTTTAAAAGATTTCATTATAAAACTCAATTTATGTTATGTGCTGATCTCTTCTATGTTTGGTTTGGTGAAAGAACATATTTGTACGTAGTCATTTGTAAAGAATGCTGTCAAGTTTGTAAAGAATAAACATATTAACCAGTTTACTATGAAGTTCCATTGTAAATAAGACTGATCAAATTCTAAATGTCGATAGGAAGTTATGTTCTAAATTTGGAGCGCAAATAATATTATCGCTACTAGGCCTTTGGCATTTGTTATTGGCATATATGAATTACCGAAAACGAATTTCAGAAGCTCCAAGTCAATGAATCAAACCTTCCATGTCCTCAGAAGGAGCTGAATTGATGAACTTGTTGTAATGAGCTCTTAATTAATTTTCTTTATACCAGCCTAATTAAGCTCTATTAGATTTGTGTGGTTGTAGGATACAACATTCTTGCATCGCTAGCAGTATATATCTATCTTTTCCACATTGCAAAGAGAACATCAGCAGTAGAAATTTGCCAATGCCAAGTCTAAAACAAACCAAACTAATGCCTATATGAGCTACAAATGTGATCCATACAGCCAAAACCAAGCAGGCCTTTGGATAGATAATATCTGAAGTCTCCGTATTGAATACTTGATATCCTTGACCAGTATATTATTTTTTAGAAAGTATAAATTCTATTGGTCAAGTGTAGCAAGTAGAAAAATAGAAATTTGTGTAGAATTTTTATACAAAAAGATTTGACTGTTTATCATCCTTTCCTTTCAATCTAAAACACCAATCATTTTGGCTTGTAGTTTAAAAAATGTTGAAAAATTCGTAGTTATTGATTAGTTATTTAAATATTTTGATATTTTCATGTAATAAATTGTGGGATCAATAACTTTAGAAAGTATGTGGTTGTAAAAAAAATTCAAGATGATTTTGCCAGTGAAAAGGGCAATGTGAGTGTCAGAGATGCTTTGATGCAAGATAGATAGAAAAGCCTAAGTCTTAAGCTTGAAGGTTTTAAATCATTTAGTGAACTACAGAGAAGGTTCTCAATTTCTTCACATAGCCCCATGACATTGAGATGATCTATAAAGTAGCAATGTAAGCCTCTTTTGTGATCATGAATACATATCTTAACCATTAGACTATACCTTTTTATGTTGAGATTTTGGCATAGAAATCAATCATTAATATCTTTTAATATATGTGTTTGATGGTAGACACAACTAAATAATGACGACAATAATAATGTTTTATTACTTAGAAGGCATAACTTATGATATAGAGGGTAGTGGCTGCTATAATGTAGAACTAAAAACCTCACTTGCTGGGTTACGGAAAATGATCATGCCTATGAATGCTAAGTATGGAGAACATGTGAATATAAAGTTCATATGTAGATACCCTTATTGATGTACAAAAAGTTAATGGCGGGGAGGAAGGGTCTGAGGAGTGCGAAACTTAACGGAAGGCACCGGTATGACACGAGTGACGTGAGAGAGTTGACAGCACAGCAAACATAGTCCCGGTTTGGAAGTTATGCAAGTTTTTGGGATTTCGAAACTTAAATTTTCGAAGTTAGACCAACTCAGCCGTTGGGGTAACGAAATGAGGAGGAAGGGTTCGAGGAGTGCGAAACTTGACGGGAGACACCAATGTGTCATGAGTGACGTGTGGGAATTGACGGCGTGTCAAACAGAATCCCGGTTTGGAAGTTATGCAAGTTTTCAGGATTTCAAAACTTAGGTTTTTGGAGCTAAACCAACTCAGCCGTTGGGGTACCAAAATGGGAAAGAAGGGTTCGGAGAGTGTGAAACTTGACGGGAGGCACCAGTGTAACATGAGTGACGTGTGGGAGTTGACGGCACATCAAACGAAGTCCCGGTTTAAAAGTTATTTAAGCTAGTTCAACTGCTTCAGAGATAAAGTTGGACCAACATTTGCTTATATAAAAGCTAATTCAATTAACGTTTTTAATCTTAAAAACTCTATTTGAAAAGGCATTTTTTGAAGAAAAAATGCTCTTTGAAAAAGTGTTTATACGCTGGTATATTTTTCACTTTTCTGCATTTATAGGCTGGTGAAATACAACTAATAAATGTCATTTTCAAAAGCGTTTTCAATAAAAATGCTATTTGAAATGACACTCAATCTGGAATGTTGAATTAAGTTGAATCAATGCCCAAGTTAAGAAATAAATTGAATTTTCCTATTTGTCAGGGAAATTAGCCATCTTTTACTGTCATATTCTTAGGGCCAGTTTGGTACAGTTTATTTTTAACTTTTTATTTTGATTTTTTAGTTTATAAGAAAAAAAGTTAATTTTTTTTAGTTTTTTTTAATAAGCTAAAAGACTAGGAGAAAAACAAAAAGCAAAAAAACTAAAAAAAAAGTGATTTTTTTTTGCTTATAAGCAAAAAAAAACTTGAAATAAATCCTACCAAACGGATCTTAAGATAAACTAATCAAGAGAGAGATGGATGGAAATGGAAGTTTATTTCTCCCAATTTTTATCCCCTTGGGCTAGCTTTATTGCATGGGAACTCATCTCGAACACATCTTTTTTTGAATTTAACCAATCACATAATAATCTGATGAAACGAAAAGTAAAATGTAAGTATATACGCGCACACACACCCAAATACTCGTCCGATGTGGGACTAACTCCTAGCCCAATGCAAGTGTCGAACGAGAACATGGGTCTAAGCTCGAACTCCTGATGGGAACCCACTAAGCACCCAGCTCAACCAATGCAAGCGTCGAACTCGAACATGAGCCTAAACTCGAACCCCTAATGGGAGCCCATTGACTGCTACTGGTAAAGAGGCCACATGGCAAAGTGATTTTTTTTTAATTTAACTAATCACTTAACAACCTGTTGAAACAGTAAGTAAAGTATAGGTATATACTCGCGCACACACCCAAAGACCCGTCCAATGTGAGATGAGCACCTAGCTCAACGTAAGAATCAAATGCGGACATAGGTCTAAGCACCAATATTCAATGGGAGCCCACTGACTGCAATTGATAAAGAGGTCACATGACAAAATAATTTTTTTTTTAAATTTAATCCACCACTTAACAGTTATTAAAATGAAAAACAAATTGTAAGTATATACGCACGCGCACAACCAAAGACCCGTCCTGTGGGACAAGCCCATCTCGAACACATCGATATCCGAAATCATTCATGTTTTTGCTTGTTTGTCTTTTTCCTTTGATTTTGGTGAATTTTCTGTTCGCGTAAAAACCTGAAAAGCACTTATAGTTGACAAAAATAATCTGAGATATCTAAGGAAGTGCAGGCCAAATCCGGCTGTAGATAGCGCAACACCTCGCTGTCTACACCGGCATATGTGCGCGTTTCTGTCTCTACATTTGTCTAATTCGTAGGAATTCAAGGCATTCTGTGCTTCAGTAACCAACGAAATTGTGGTCAATGCAGTGTCCATTTCCTTTTTGTAAAAATGGTATTTCCTTTTTGTAAAAATGGTCTCTTAGTCACTCACTCATAAAATTATTACATTTGACCACCGAACTCTGCGATTATAACCACAACGATTTTAGGATTGATGGAGGATGACTATTAATTTACGGCCACATATTAGATTTTTTTAATGATAGAGTCTGTAGGCTTCAAAGGATAGCCCTGGATATAGAATCAAGTGATTTGATTCATTCAACAAGGCTTACAAATTAATTCCGAAGTACCAAAAAAACAAAAAAAAAAGGCTTATAAATTGGTACCAATTTGAGAGGAAAAGACCATAGATACAGGACTCGTTTGGCGCAACTTTTTAAAGCTTTTTTTGGCCTAGTTTTTTTGGTTTATAAAAAAAAAATTACATTTTTTTATTTTTTGACTTATTTTAGCTTATAAAAATAAAAAAATAAAAAAAATTAAATTCTACCAAACTGACAGGCAAATATTTTAAGATGTGGATATACCCACATCTAATATAAAAATTATGCACCCATGCTTTACTTACTACTAGCATGAACTTGGCATATGGGATGTACCTGCTTAACTGCTTTTTCTGTATTCAACTTAATTTTATAAATTAAATGCATGCGAGGCCTCAGAGTAGGGGTTTGTTTGGAATCTGGATATAACTTTTTTTTTTTAATTGATTTTTACTCTGATTTAAGACTAAAAAACCATAAATCTAGAATAAAGAGAAAATACCATGAAAAAGTTTTTTTTTTTTTAATTTTGTTATGCAAACAAGGGGTCCAGCCATCTTACATATATCTCAACCAATTTTTCCTCAGTCTTACAATCCATGCTAAAATTATAAAATTTATAGAAAGTAAATTTTTCACAATCTAACCGATTTTTAAGTATTAAACTCAAAATATCTAAATTTACTGCTCATCGCCTATACTACCACTATGCTACCAAGGAGTGGTTGTGAAAAAGTTACAGCCAAATTTGGTGTGGGTAGGCCTCACTGAGGCTTTTTGGACTCTTTTAGACTACTTTTAACGCTACCTGGTCAAAAATAATTTTAACCATGGTTAGACTGACCTCTAATAAAACCGCTACTTTCCTTCGCGGTTCCTGACGCTTCTCCCTCACGCCTTCACTCTATCATACTGTAGAGTGTGGAGAGGTGAAGGACGGTCTTAGGTGAGAGATTCAATGCGTCAATTCTCGTTTGAACAGGCATAGCTCACCGGAAAAGGCCCATTCGAGGAGAAAAATGACGGTATTTGGCAACACCAGCGGTGGATTTCTCGCCGGCAAGCAAGTTTTCCCAATCGATTACGAAGAACGAGTCTCGCAACGGCTCGTCGAAGCTTCGCACGCCAACGACCACGAGTCTGCGCTGGAATGTATCGCGGACCCCTTGGTCGACGTCAACTACATCGGAACTGTGTGCTTGAAGACGCGAAAAACAGAGCTTGTGTTAAACGACGAGTCTGCGAGTGAAGTTCGGTTCGAGTTCGAAGAGTTCAAGACAGAGGTCACCGCCTTGTTCCTCGCTGCTCATGCTGGAAATCAGACACTCGTCAGGAAATTACTGGTATTATTTTCATATAATTTCTGTTTTTATGAATACGAAGCTCATTTTGTACTTTTGTATTGCAGATCATATATAGAATTTGTGAGTGTGCTGCTTTGGAAATCGATTTTTTTTTTTTTTTTTTTGGTTTTTATCTCATTTTGCAATGGTAGAGCATTTGTCATGTCATCTATTTTATGCTCTGGTATGTAGAAATGATAGAGCTTTTCTCGCGTCTCTGTGTTCGGTTTCTCAGTTCTTCCTCTTTTTTCTCAGAGGTGAAATTCTGAGTTTTGTGGTGGAGCACATCTCGGTTTCAATGGTAGCATATGCTGGAGGAAGATGATTTTGGCTTTAGAGTCATTTGAAAAGCTAACGTTATGTTTTTTTATTCTAAAAAAATTGGTTCTGCCTTCACTTCGATTGTGTTTTGAGTCTTTAGACTTTAGAGGTTTATTGCTTTGTATTTTGTGTTTTTTCACTCTGTTTTAATTGTATTTTCTTAAATTTTTAGGTATTCAAGCTTTAATTTTGTTTTCCTTGTTAGACGTTTGAAATTTGAAAAACCTCAGTAGTTATTGCTGACAAATCAAATTTATTGTTTCAATCGTCCTTAATAACTGCAATATGAATGCCTAATTTGAAATTTTAAATCATGCACTGATCATTGTTATATTACTTATAGTGATTCTAATAATGTTGACAATAATAGTCATGATAACGATGATAATAGTAATTATATTTTACATATTTGGTATCAACTAAAAGCCTAAGCTTGTAGAGAGAGAGAGAGGTGTAATTAGAATCGTAAAACGAATCAAGCTACTCGAGCCCGGCTTGTTAAAAGCTCGCTTAAGATCGATTTGTTATATAAATAAATCAAACTCGAACACATTTTAGAGTACGTTAATTTTTTGAGCTCAACTCGATAAACTTATACACTTAAAAATTCAAGCTACTCAAGCTCGGCTCGAGATTGGCTCGCTTAAAGCTGTTTGAGCTCGATTCAAAAGTTAATCAAATCAAACTTGAACATATTTTCAAGTTCGTTAAACTTATCAAATCAAGCTTGAACAACCCTTTGTTCGGCTAGGCTCGGCTCGTTTATAGCCATAGGTGTAACTTACTTATTTATACCTTAGCATGACCTCACAGTTATCCTGAAAAATTACATCATGTCGGGGATTTTAATTAATGATTGATCTGTATACTATTCGGTCACTTGATGATCAGCTCATCAATTAGAAATTATGTTATGAAAATTACATGCCAAATTAAATTTGTTGAGGTTTTTATTTTCATAATGACAGAGTGTTGGAGCAAATGTGAACCAGAAACTGTTTCGGGGCTATGCGACAACTGCGGCAGTTAGGGAGGGCCATATTGAGATGTTGGAGATACTTGTGAATGGTGGAGCAACTCAGCCAGCATGCGAGGAAGCTCTGTTGGAAGCAAGCTATGTGGGGCGGGCCAGGCCTGCTGAGCTCCTTATGGGCTCTGACATGATCCGGCCACACGTAGCTGTGCATGCTCTTGTCACAGCATCCTGTAGAGGGTTTGTTGATGTGGTTGACACACTCATTAAGGTACTTCATGTTCTCGTGATAATTATATTTTCTCTTATGCATAAATGAATGATTGTGGAGCTTATATGGCTGATTTGAATAACTAAATAATTTTGAAACATGGCTGAAAATTGTGGAAATGATGAACTAAGTTCTTTCATGGCTCTAATTAGTACAGATAAGGTTTGTTGAATTGAGTAACTGTCCTGTTGGTAAATAGTGATGATCAGATGAACCAATGTAAGTTGTAAACTAATCTACATGGTCAACCCTTAAGCTTTGTAATGAGTTACAAATCGAAGAAAGTTGGGTATCACGTGCCTAAGGACTGAGTTACAAGCAGTCCTCTATCCATGGTTCGGTGAATGCAAACTTTTGGAGTAGTATTGAAGTTGCCCAAAACAGATTTTCATTTGATTATTTTCGGAGATTGCACTGACTTTTTTTTTTCCTTCTACAGGAGTTCTTTTTCTTTCTTTCTTGTTTACTACATTTCTTTTCCCCTGACATTATTTGCCAATTGTACATATCATGCATAGAGCATACAAAATAATTGAAATTTCTGACTATCACACCGAATAAGTCTGACTTCGAGCAAAATATGCCAACTTATCTTTGTCCAAAAGTTCCAACGATCAATTTAGCCTTCTGTTACAATCCCAATAGGCCAATGAATTTTTGGTAAGTACTTAATTCTACATTTTCCATTAACTTGGATCCAACCGATTGGACTTTTAATTTGACTGCAATTGTGAGCATTGACAAGCAGCTTGGGCATCCCTAAACCATTGTGCTAAGAGGGATACGGTGGGGTACAACATTACCTTCAGTAAGGATTGTTCTTCACATTGATTGATCAACTGACGTTTATGCTTTTGATATGTGATAGTGTGGAGTGGATCCCAATGCAAATGCTCGGGTGCTGCTTAGGTCTTCCAAGCCATTTTTACATGCCAATGTTGACTGTAATGCACTTGTTGCTGCCATTGTTAGTAGGCAGATCTCTACCGTCAGACTGCTGCTACAGGTAACCATTTTGTTGCAAGATCCGCAAAACTACTTAACATAGATTTATCGTTTTGTGGAGTTGGACTAATAGTCACATATTGGCCTTAATAGTGGCTGGTGTTGGTAAAACCTTGTAAGATCACTTCCAATTACAGTCCAGTTCATACCATACTGCTTTAGAGCATCATACATGTACACATGCTATACATAATGGTTTAGCATCTCCCTTCTTGTGGGCCTTCCATTTACTTTTTGTGCACATGATCTGACCCCCATCGGAAGGATTGATTCGTTGCTCGTTTATTTAACAGAAGTAATCTTACTTTTGCCTAATCACTCTATTGCATTCTAACATGAAATTTATCTTCTGAAAATGGAAATAAGGCTGGTGTTAGAATGAACATCAAAGTCAGGCTGGGAGCTTGGTCATGGGACATGGCTACAGGAGAAGAATTTCGGGTGGGGGCAGGGTTAGCTGAGCCTTACTCCGTCACCTGGTGTGCTGTGGAGTATTTTGAAGCCAGTGGTTCTATTTTACGCATGCTCCTCCAACACCTCTCCCCTAATGTCCCTCATCTTGGGAGGACCATCATCCACCATGCCATCTTATGTAACAATGCAAAGGCAGTAGATGTTCTTTTAAATTGCCGTGCTGATGTAGAGTTCCCGGTTGAAACAATTGCAAAAACAGAGTTTCTCCCTATTCATTTCGCTGCACGACTTGGCTCGGGTAAAGTGCTTCAACGCCTGATCAGTGGTGGCTGTAATCTTAATTCCAAAACAGAATCTGGTGATACTGCGCTAATGATTTGTGCCAGATATAAGAACGAAGATTGTCTTAAACTACTGGCATCGGCTGGTGCTGATTTTGGTTTGCTCAATTTGGCTGGTCAGTGTGCCCAGTCAATGGCTGGATTCACCCAGTGGACTCTTGGCTTCCAACAAGCAGTTTTAGATGTAATTCGAGGTGGCAAGGTTGCTTACTCAAGCAATTCCTCAATATTTTCTCCTCTAATGTTTGTCACACGAGCCAATGACATTGAAGCCTTGAAAAAACTTGTTGAGCAGTCAGAAATTGATCTTGATGAGCAGGATGGAAATGGATTCTCAGCAGCCATGCTTGCTGCTGCGGCTGGCCATGTTGAGGCCTTCCGCTTGCTTGTCTATGCTGGGGCTGATGTAAACCTGCACAATAAGTATGGTGAGACTGCAATTACCCTTTCAGAGGTAAACAAGAGTAGTGATGTTTTTGAAAAGGTTATCCTTGAATATGCACTTGTAAAGGGAAGCCACAACTCTGCTGGATTTTATGCTCTGCACCGCTCAGCATGTCGTGGCGATCTTGAGTCAGTTCGCACATTAATGAGTGGAGGCTATGACATTAATGTCATTGATGGTGATGGATACAGTCCACTTATGTTAGCAGCAAGGGGAGGTCATGGGAGTGTGTGCGAACTTCTAATCTCAAGTGGGGCAAGGTGTGACATCAAGAACATAAGATGTGAGACTGCACTCAAGCTAGCGAGGAAAAATGGCGTGGGAAATCATGCAGAACGTGTGATATTGGATGAACTTGCTCGAACACTTGTGTTGGGTGGGGCATTTGTGAAGAAGCACACAAGGGAAGGCAAAGGATCTCCCCATGGGAAGGTACTGAAGATGGTTGGGGCTGCCGGGTTATTGAGGTGGGGAAAGTCTAGCAAGAGAAATGTGATCTGTAGGGGGGCCGAGGTGGGTCCCAGTTCAACCTTCCGGTGGAATCGCCGCAAGAAGTTTGACGCTGATGAACCAGGACTGTTCCGGGTGGTTAGTACCAAGAGCAAGGAGGTGCATTTTGTTTGTGATGGTGGGATTGAAATGGCTCAGTTGTGGGTGAGGGGGATTGAGCTTGTGACTCAGGAAGCTATATTTGGCAAGAAACAGGAAGAGAATGGTGTATCTTAACTTTTGTTTTCAAACCTTTGTATAGAAATTTGGAAATATTTCACTTTTTTTTTTTTTTTGGTTTGTCCACTGTAAGACATTGATTTACAGTAATTGAGCAACTGTTTTTTGCAGATAATGAAGAGTGAAAATGCCAACGCTCATTGGTCATCTGATGCAAATCTCAAAGAAAATATTTCACCAAGATGTAATAAATAGCAGCATAGTGGGTATCTGGTAGCTGGAATAACATGAAGTGATCATAAAATGGTTATGGGGTTATAAGCCAAAATCAGCAATCCAGCACCCCTATGAACCTTGATCACTGAACGCCCAAATTTCCCACTTTTTAAAAGGCACTCCAAGCTAGGTCCTGTGAAACCAGGAACGCCTTGGCTGACGCATTGGTCAGCCTTGTTAGATGAGATTCATGTAAACACTTTCTGATTTCTAACATACTGACTGCAGGTGTGAGGAATGAAGTTTGTCAGAGATGTCCGGAAGCAGTTATCTCAAATAATGAAGAAGATAGCAAAAGGTTGGAATTCAATTGTATTGATGCACCTATACTTTGTAAAAACGTTTTCATTTGAAGTCCTACCCTGATCGTGCCATCGTAAGAATTATCAGAATTATTGATTTTTCCATATTTCTACTTTCGGCTTTTTACTTTATATATATAGAAGCGATCATTGGGTTTATTTTTCTCAATCCGCCAATTTTTTCTCAATCAGCCCAAGAATTTGCTGTTAGGTGTTACTGTTGGAATTAGTGTTTTTGATCTCCGACTGGTACTGAAGCTACAAAACTCTTGACAGCTGCAAATTATTTAACAAAGGCATTTACACCTTGCTGCTTCAGCTTGCTCATTGCAGTAGGACATTTTTTGTAGTGAGAGTATGACCAAAGCAGCTTCTTGACCACCCTGTTTTGTAACAGAAATAATTCCACCTATCAGTAATTGATAACTGCAATAGGGTTCTTAAGTATAGCATATCTTCTGGTTTCTGATCTTATCTACTAGTGTTGGTACATCAGTTTTTGCTCTAGAGAGGAGCAGCATATACAAGGCCTAAAATGTGTCTAAATAATGGTAAAATAAGAAGGTACAGTAGTATTGGAAGTGGTTTTATGATTGGTTAAAATTTTTTACCCAGCAAACCACAAAACACCAGGCCCTGAGCAATCTGTCACTTGGCGTAGATTGCCCAATTTCCCACATAAGATGGAATGGACATTAACAAAAATGAGTCTGGTGACCTCACATCTTTTGCATTTATGTGGCAATTGTAGCATAGATGCATCTTTCTATTATGGGAGACGCCGTCTTCAACCTTTCTCATTCCATATTTCTCGACTTAGTTTTATTGGTTATCGTTCATGTGGATGTCTATTTGGATCCACCAATTATATTTTATGTTGTGCATGAAAAAAGGGTCCCCAGATGTATGAACGAATGAAAGACGGAAAGAAAACCAAGAGGATTATAGGAACTTGAGGGAGCCTTTGTGTGTTGGCTATGCAAAACAAGCTTGCTGAGAGAGTGATCCGTCATCATGGTTACCGTACTCTTGGTTTGAGCCCCAACTAGTTCAGGAAGAAACTTGGGAAAAATCTAAACTGTAGTTTCTTGTGTTGTTTGTTATATGCATCTATGTTTATTGTAAGCACTAAAACTTTACTTTTTATTATTTGATTTTTCTTCTTTAATGATCAAGATTATTACAAAGCAGCAAAGTTGAATTTGAAAATTAGGTTCTAAGATAATGTTAAAGAAAACTACTAGCAGCAAGTATTCACTCACAGATCTTTTCTAAGAAGAATAGATACGGATACCGGTACTAGTAGGGACATAGATACCGACAGGAGATGCATCATTTTCAAAAAATAAGGACTCAAATACGGCAAGAATATGATAAAAAAAAATATTTTTATATATTTTTATTTGTAATGTATATGAATATAAAATTCATAAATCACAAAAAAAAAAATAAAAACAACTAAATAAAGTCACAATTATAATACAACAATCAACAAAGTAAGGATTTGAAGAATTTGATTTGGGTATTTTATGTTGTGGTGTTTTAAAATTTTGAAATTTAATTAATTAAACTCCATTTAATATTTTTAACTATAACATTTTAATCTTGCTGTGTCCCAAAACATGTCCAACTATTGGACACGCGTGTCCCTGATATGTCCAAGAAATGTCATCTAAAAAAATATTAACAAAAATATTAGACACACTAAATTGACTTGTCCAATACGTCTTGGCATGTTCAAGGGGTATGTGTATCTAACATGAGTCCGACATAAATACGGCACTCTAAACGGAATATCTATGC
The DNA here is from genome assembly GCA_033060915.1 of Euryodendron excelsum. Lineage (NCBI taxonomy): Eukaryota > Viridiplantae > Streptophyta > Magnoliopsida > Ericales > Pentaphylacaceae > Euryodendron > Euryodendron excelsum. The sequence continues at coordinate 14,418,778 of CM065378.1, read as the reverse complement.
TTACTAAGTATACTTCTTTGGTTTCCCTTTCTCACCTTATTCTTGATATTACTGTTTTCTTGAGCACAGCTGAAGGTATAGTAGTTTTTAATTTAGGTGCATCCATCCTCTGTGCTGAAAACAGATGAAGTGGGAATGCTCCCAAATTATGTTGTCTACCATTGAACTTATTTCTACCTTGTGCCCATTTATGCGGGATGTGTGTGTGGCAGAGATGCCATGGGTCACGCCCATCTTAAAGAAGCTTGAGAAACGAAACATCAACAGACTCCGGTATATAATTTTCTTGGGAAAAATTGCAGGAGGAAGCGTAAGGTTTTCCTTCTTTGAAGTTAGTTTTGCATTGTCATGACTCATGAACTAGTATTATGTTTGTGTGAAGCAGTGGTGGGTCTCTGTTCAGTCTGAAGAGCACACTGAGGGAGAAAAATCAAGCTTGCCCAAGAAAGATGATGTTGCTAGGCCTCCTCATGACCGCGACAACCAGATACAAGCACCTCGGGATAGTTTTCTTTCTCATAAAGCTAAGAGATAGCAAGGAAACGATGGATTGGCAGAGTTAGTAAGTTCAATTCTCTTGGTAAGAATTATGTTGTCAAGAAATTATTATTATTTTTTTGTTGACGGCTTATCATGCTTCTTGTTGGTGGCAAATTTTTGTTCCAAAGATGTGGGAAAGGAGAGCCAAGTCCACAACCACGAAGGCTAGTTTTCGCAGGACTTCATCCATTTTTCTGTCCAACCAAAAGCTCACTCGTCGCATCCGGCTTGTATCACATGCAATTGTAAATTGTATTATTTTCTAGGGATGGCAGCCCCTCCCCCATTCCCATTTAATTATGATGAACTCCTATGATAACCTCTATCCCGTTCCCGTCACGTCCCCAAATTTAAACCAGGCCAGGCGTATTACAATATCTTCATAATCTGATCAGGTTATAAACGGATTTCTTAACCAAATATCAATTAGCACCAAAAATTTATGACCACCACAGTGACACATTGCACAACGTCAGCCATGTTAGCACCATACAAGAGGATTAAGCAGCTAGCGGTAAAGAAAGAACTGATAAGACTACCATATGTACACAAAGCGGCGTTAACGAACGAATGGACAAGACTTCTATATACACAAAAAGATGCCTCTTGCCTCTTTAAAATTCCGATGTGGGATGCGTTTCAAAACCACGCCGTTTAGGTTCTTATGGTTTGTCATAACCCCTTGTCATCGGTTTTGTAAGGATTATATAGAGTTTTTTTTATAGTTCAACAGATGATAATTACTCAGAATGTTTGATAGGCAGCAGGCAAAAGGTTGCATTGATTTTAGAGAAGTACTCTATTCAGGGATGGGTTACCTAAATTTTGTCCGGGATGGTAGATCTTGGATTTCTGTGTCATGACCTAGTTGAAAACGGGTGTTTTCTGTGTTATGACCTAGTTTGTCTGAGACTTGAGTATTGAGTTGAAAATGGGTGTTATCTAAAACTTGTCCCATTCCATATTCATCCGATTACTCCTATCATCCCCACCCCAACCCGATATGGTTCATCCCCCTCCTAATAGGAGCGGGTTTTCAAAATTTTGGCTCAAATTATCATCCCTCTTATATTTTTGGGAAACAGAGAATAGTCCAAAAAACAAAATGTTTTTGGGAAACAAAGAATAGTCCAAAAAAAAAAAAAAAAAAAAAGAGAAAGAATTAGCTGTCTCTACCTCATTGTGTCATTCCCCCATTCCATCCCCGCCACTCGCCAGCCGGGGTGGGGGTGATCTGGCCCCAGTTGTCCTGTAAATAAATTCATAATAAAATAGATGATGGGACAACATCTGATACGATGAACCTCATTTAGCTACTGTATAATGATGGATGAAAAATTCTGGAGAGTTAAAGACTCAAAAAATTAAGGTTTTAAATGTCTTATTGGATCCCATTCAATAGAACTCACATCGTTCAAAACTTCAAACTCGACAATGGAGATGATAGGTTTGGTTGGTGTGGTTTACCTGAAAGGTGGTGAGGTGACAATGAGTACTGGGTAAGGATTGGCTCTGCTAACTGCTGGACAAAGCCAAGATTTTATTGTAAGAGGGCAAGGTAAATTTAATATACATGTTTTCAAAGAAAATTTAACATGTGAAAATAAAAAATAACACTTAATAAAAATATACTTACAAAATATCATAAAAATATTATTTTTTAACATAGGTTAGGTAATATATCAATTAAATTAACACTTGAACACACTTCATGTCATAGAATCCAATTTCAAACTGTGTTGGTCCACATCAGTAGAAAACATCTTATACTTTTCCCTTCAAATTTTGTCAAGAATTTCAATTAATTGGGCATAGGTAATTATGGACCTTGGGCTACATAAAAAATAAAAATGGGCCACAATATAAATTACACAAATAAAAGAGTCATTTTGTTATGTAGGAGTCTTTAGGTCTAAATCGATACTAAATATTTTGCGTTTGTTTATAACTCGGGGGACCATTTCATTATTTAAATTTTTTTGAGCTTTAGTCTATAAGATATGTAATAAGGTTTCTTGGACATTAAGGGGCCATGGCCCCTTGAACCTATAGTAAACTTGTCCCTCATATATATAATCTTCATTAATGTTCCTTGTGTTATCTTTCTTTAGTTAACACGTTAAATGCACTAGTTTGACAGAGGCAGAGGCATAGGCAGACAGATCACGCAAAACTACCACCCTCCTTGGATCAACAACTTGCAATTGAAAGAGCTTATGCCTAGATAAGAATTATTTCAAAACTTATTTCTTAATTCTAGGTTATTTTAAATTTAATTACGAAATTCATGTCATGTAAAAAGTCATGTTTGAAAACACAATCTCAAGAATGTCCTCCTTTATTTATTTATTTTTATAGGGCAATACAAAATATGATATGAAAGTAGAATGAATCAATTAACAAAGAATTATGGTTATAAAAAAAAAATTGACACAGAATTGAAAAAAAAAAAAGTTAAAAAAAACTCAGTTATCAGTATGAACTCTACTGAATGTGACTTTGTCCTTTCTGCACGAGTCTGCCCTCGGAAAAAAAAAATCTAGTGATTTGTTATTTTCACGTCAAAATCTTATCACACTACTACCAAACTTGATTTTGTCCTTTCACAACCTGACGCGATATCTGTAGGGGTGGCTTTATCAAAATTTCGTCACACTATTTACTCATTTTACATCCCATTCTCAATAATTGACTTTATAGTTAAAAAGTACTGTAGATGTACGGGACTCCCCCTGCTAACGCAATTTTATCTTTATGTTTTAAGAGATTATTTCAATGTTTTGAACCACGACATTTTGAGTTTAACTTGTATTCTTTTTATTAAATAACTAATTAGAAATTATACATTCAAAAATTTATTAATTAGTTCAGTTCAATAAATTTATATGTACTCTTTTTTTATTACTTTTTTTTATACATGCATGTGCTTTGAAACTATACAAATAACCACACTACTTGAATTTGAAGGACATAAAACATAAACAATTTAAATTTACACGTATTTCAGTAGTCATTAATTTTACATAATTGAATATGTCTTAGTTGGTCAAGTGAGTCTTTCTCGTGTTGATCAAACCATGTTTTAAAACTCAAAACCAATTCGTGAGGGATTTATCTTTTGTCTACAAAGCTACACTTGTTAGTGGAGTGCAATTCCTTTTTTTGTACAATACCCTTATACATACTATATATACATAATATTTTAATAAAATTCTCATGTATTGACACCCCACAATTTTTGTATAATCCTCATTTAGGTAGTATGTATATAAATCCCAATTTTTTTTATTATACTAGGATCCTCATAGTTTAAAATTAAGGCCTAACCTAATATAATACTAAAATTTTTGTATAAAGGACTACTAGACTTATTCATTATTTTCTTGTACATCTAAATTTCCAACCACCCATTAAATTCAAAAGATTATAGGTTTTTAATAGGCACCATCCAAAACTCAAAAAAATAAATAGTTTGTAGGTTTTTAATGTGCACTCATCTAACAAGTAGGCTTATCCATTAAATACACAAAATAAATAAATAAATAAAATCATATTTTGTTGGAGAGTGTATAGAATTTAATTTAATTTTTCATGTACAAAGCTTTCTTTTACTTCAATTTAGAAATATGTGTAAAGAATATTTAAAATATAATAATTGTATTAATAGGTGAAAATTTTGTGCTCAAGGATGGCCTAGTCAGTAACTTGTCCTCATATTGAGCATGAGGTTTCAAATTTTATCCCTCCTCGCGTCTCTTTATAATAATCATAATTCATGCAAATGTATGAAGTTTACATAATTTATATGGGTTCCGCATGAGCTTGAAAGTGTAGTTGACTACAAAATTTGAACAACTTGAAGAAAAGAAAAAAAATTTGGGCAACACCCCAAAACAAATTCTGGCTCTGTCTCTATCTCTCATGAATATTCTACTCTTGATATGAATAATCTGTTTTTATTTAGATTAACAGGAGATTAGTCGAGATATATATAAGTTAGCTCATACAACTTAAGAAAAAAGTCTTTAAACCACCTTTAGGGCCTTTGACCGGTAATTATTTAATTTGTATAAGACGAAGTGACTATACAAATTCTAAAATTAATTGTAAGCTAGTCAGACACCCTATTATAAAAAATAAAAAAAACTCAAAGAAAAAAAGAAATAAAATAATTGATTGCTGCACGTTTATGGTTACAACGTTATCTCTTGTGGCGATTTTTCTATACAAAAGTCTGAAAACGATTGCCACTTCCTGAATCCTGAGACCAGAACCAAGCCCCATCCTACCAGTCACGTGCAGTTTCAATTCCCCAACTTCTTCAGTCTTCGGCCACTCTTATTGGCCTTCAGACAGAAGAATCCATTTCCTATATAAGTATGAAGTAACAAAAGAGGCTTTACGGGATTCTGCTTCAGTTTTATAATTTATCAAAAGATGCTTACAGCTCAACCAAGATCCACTGGGAAGTCAAACCTCTCTTCCTACTCCGTCCGGCGATTGGCGGCTATCTCCGGCGCCGGGAACGATGCCAGGCCGAGCAGAAGTGCCCGAGTTCCGGTCAGGGGGAATCGGGGATCAGTCAGGGCGGTGATAAGCAGTGAGGACAACAAGACTGTGGTGGAGATCTCCAAGGAGAGTAATGGGTCGTTGCTGTCTTCTTCTTCAACTGGTGGAGGGATTGATGTGAGGGCAGTTGTCACAATCAGGAAGAAGATGAAAGAGAAGATCACTGAAAAGGTTGAAGATCAGTGGGAGTCTTTTATTAATGGGATTGGTCAGGGCATCTTGATCCAGCTCATCAGTGAAGAGATTGATCCTGGTTTGTTCTATTCCTAGATCTATACACCCACAATCCCACTTGTATATATAATTGATGTATATGTATATTGAGATTCATATCGTTGTAATCTTACTGTTCCTAATCACTTTAATTGAAACAAAACAAGAAGGCAAAAAAAAAAAAAAAAAAGAAGAAAAAAGAAAAACAGACAGAGAGAGAGAGAGAGAGAGAGAGGATTTGGATTCTAGCTTTTGGTTGCTTTACCAACTTATTAATATATGATTTGTGATGAAATGAAGCTTATCTGGTTAGTAGGTAAACAGCCCTCTTCTGATATTTTGTATGGTTGTGAATCTTGTGATTTACTTCAACAGGTTTGACTTGATCTTGAAAAATTGCGATTTTTGGTTCTCCTCATTTGTCAAACTTAATTTTTTGGTCTCTCTCTCTCTCTCTCTCTCACGCGCGCGTGCGCGCACACACACACATAAATGCAAGTGTATGTTTTCTTGTAATACTAGGGCATCTCTAAACAATGCCTTACACAGTAGTGAAAAGGAAATTTAGCTCAGTTGACTGCACTGCTAGGAACTTTTCCTTTGTTTTCCCCATTTTTTGTGTTGTCTATAGAATCAAAGCTCATAACTTTGTTACAGTTTACTGTTGCGCATACGATAGTGAACTTTTACTGGCTTTTACTTATTAAAAGGGGAATTTTTAATCTTTGCATTAAGTGGTGGATGATCATCTTCATTTTTACTTTTTGCAGTGTTTAAGAAAATGTTATTTTTTCTATGCCGTACTTTTCTTTTCCGTTACATTATGTGATCTGTGTTTTGTATTTGGTATTATCTAGTTTGCCCAATATTGTTCATAGCTAATTTTGTCTATTTTCACCCTTAATTTTCCTTTCCTCTTTATGTGATTGAAAATGTTGAGAGTGAAACTGAATGCTATTACAATTTACAGTGACCAAGTCAGGAAAGAGCGTCGAGTCTTATGTCAGGGGCTGGTTGCCAAAGCCATCAAGCCACCCTCACATTGTTGAATATGCTGCTAACTTCAGGGCGCCATACGACTTTGGACGTCCCGGGGCTATTCTCATCACCAATTTTCATGGCAAGGAGTTCTACTTGATGGAGATTGTCATTCATGGTTTTAATGAAGGCCCTGTATTTTTTCCTGCTAATACATGGATTCATTCGCGGAATGATAACCCTGAAAGCAGGATTATCTTCACAAATCAAGTAAGAACAGGATGACTAATTCTTCTTCTCATGATAATTTTATAAATGCAGCATTGATGGTTTATCTCAAGTAGCGGCCTCATTGACTTGAACAGGGATATTTGCCATCACAAACACCACCTGGCATTAAAGATCTTCGACGTGAAGACTTACTCAGTATTCGTAGCAATGGGAAAGGCGAGAGGAAGCCGCATGATAGAATATATGATTATGCCCCTTATAATGATTTGGGTAATCCTGACAAGGGCAAGGAGTTAGCTAGGCCAGTCCTGGCTGGAGAGGAGAGGCCTTATCCTAGGCGTTGTCGAACTGGTCGTCCTCCAACTAAATCAGGTATTTCTACTATTACAGAACAACTTATTTTTTGGTTTCTTTTCCTTTACCTATTTTGGAGTGTGAAACAACAGATTCACCTCTTCATTTGATTGAATGGAATCCAAACAGATCCATTGTCTGAGAGTAGAATAGAAAAGCCCCATCCTGTGTATGTTCCCCGTGATGAAACTTTTGAGGAGATTAAACAGAACACTTTCTCTGCTGGAAGAATGAAAGCTCTGTTACACAATCTGATACCATCTATTGCTGCTTCATTGTCAAGTTCGGATATTCCCTTCAAGTGCTTTTCTGATATAGATAAGCTGTATAATGAGGGTGTTGTTTTGAAAGATGAAGACCAAAGAGTACATGAGAATCTGTTTCTACCTAACTTGATGAAGCAGGTAATGACCGCTGGAAAAAGGTTGTTGACTTACGAAATACCAGCCATAATTAAAAGTACGTTCTCTATCTTTCCTTTCATTCAGTGGGTGAGTTTGAGATGAGTTACATACCAAAAAGAAAATAGCTTGAGGCACTTGGTTATCATATAATTTCGCGCCCATGTTTCAGACCGCGTCTGGTTAAGGCATAATTTGAGTTCTTAGTTTCACAAACATTATGCAACTGATGATCTCTCTGCTTACAGGGGATAGATTCGCATGGCTGCGGGACAATGAGTTTGCACGCCAGGCGTTGGCTGGGGTCAACCCGGTAAACATTGAACTGCTGAGGGTAATGCTCAAGGGTTTGCAGTTTGCTACAGCATGAATTTTTTGATTCCCAATTATCTATTGAGAGTCCTTAAACTTGGGTGTATTACTACAGGAGTTTCCAATTCTCAGCAAATTAGATCCTGCAGTTTATGGTCCTCCAGAGTCTGCGATAACAAAAGATTTGATAGAACAAGAACTGCATGGAATGAGTGTTGAAGAGGTACTAACCTGGATGCATTATGTTAATTGATTCATATGAATCCCTCCTTTATAGTCTGACACTTAATTGCAAAATATAAAAATGTTGCTTGCCTACAAAGTGAAGGTAGAAAGAAATGGCTATTTGTTTATTAACCTCCTTCAGTTCTTAGTGAAATTCCAAATTTCCTCTCCATGCTAATGTTGTTGTCTGCTTCAAAATTTTTTTTTTTTTTTAGGATCATGCTCTACAGATTATTACACAAAGTTCTTACCCTTTCAATGTGGCTTGTTAGTTCTCTCCCTAAATTCCACCGACCCATTGCTATTGAAATTATACTGGCCACATTAGCCAGCAATGTTTTCTAATACAAATTCATCAGTTTAGCCCAGCATCTACTTCAATTCTTGCTGTTCTTACCTTATGTTGTCTCTTCATTGCACCGAACCAATTGAAGTGCAGAAATCCGATTTAACCCTGAAACTGTGAAAATTTAGGAAAAAATTTGGGGGGCTTTTTGAAGAAGAGCATTTGTTCTCTTTTCTTTGTCATTTTGACCCTGTAAATCTGGAAATTGTTGACACAGGCTATCAAGGACAAGAGGTTGTTTATTCTCGAATACCACGACATGCTTTTGCCATTTATGGAAAAGATGAACTCCTTGCCAGGGAGAAAAGCTTATGCCTCTAGGACAGTTTTTTTCTATACCCGTACTGGTTTTTTAAGGCCAATTGTTATAGAGCTTTCACTTCCTCCAACATCGTCTTCACCAATAAACAAGCATGTTTACATTCATGGACATGATGCTACAACTCATTGGATTTGGAAGCTAGCCAAAGCTCATGTTTGTTCCAATGATGCTGGCGTCCATCAACTAGTGAACCACTGGTAAGATTGTAGGTTTTAGTTTCTATCCAATTTTCGAGGTTTAAAGTTTTGAATACGTATCAAGGCCTTCAATTTTTTACCACTGAAAATTTGACAGTTTTTTTTATATGAAATCATCCAGTTCAATTCAGATTTTTAAGATTTTATTTTGGTTTGATAAGATTTGGAAGAAAGTGACGCATGAAATTAGATTTAGAATCTACGTAAGATTGAAAGAACATGGTGCATTCGCTTACAATTGGCTGCATGCTTATGCTTCTGATTGTGGTGGTTGGCATTTTCAGGTTGAAGACTCATGCTTGCATGGAACCTTACATAATTGCCACTCATAGGCAGCTTAGCTCCATGCACCCCATCTTCAAGCTGCTCCATCCTCATATGCGCTATACATTAGAAATTAATGCACTTGCAAGGCAGAGTTTAATAAATGGAGGGGGAATAATTGAAGCTTGTTTTAGTCCGGGAAAGTATGCCATGGAAATAAGCTCCGCAGCCTATAAGAGCATGTGGCGATTTGATATGGAGGCACTACCAGCTGATTTAATTCGGAGGTTAGGTTTCTCGTGCATTTCATATGCCTGAAAACTAATTTCTTTGATACGTTCAAACCTGTCGTCCCCTTTTAGGCATGTTCTGATTCTTTTTCACTGTTTCAAATATTCTTTATCTATAAAATCAATATTGGCCTTCTAAATGAGCAACAACATTGAAATTTCATACTTGTGATGAGATTTCAGGGGCATGGCTGTCGAGGATCCTTCAATGCCCTGTGGTGTGAAACTTGTGATTGAAGACTACCCTTATGCAGCAGATGGACTCCTAATATGGTCTGCTATAAAAGAATTAGTGGAATCCTATGTTGAGCACTACTATTCTGAGCCTAACTCAGTCACATCTGACATTGAGCTCCAAACCTGGTGGAATGAGATCAAGAACAAGGGTCACTATGACAAAAGGAATGAGCCTTGGTGGCCTAAACTCAACACTAAGGAGGACTTATCCGGCATCCTAACCACAATGATTTGGATTGCTTCAGGTCAACATGCAGCTATAAACTTTGGGCAGTATCCCTTTGGTGGGTATGTGCCTAACCGTCCCACCCTTATGAGAAAACTGGTCCCTCAAGAAAATGGTGCTGATTATGAGAAGTTTCTCCTCAACCCTCAGAATACTTTTCTCTCATCTTTGCCAACGCAACTTCAAGCCACCAAAGTGATGGCTGTCCAAGACACTTTGTCAACTCACTCTCCAGACGAAGAGTACTTGGGCCAGGTGCACCATCTTCAGGGCCACTGCATCAAGGACCATGAAGTTCTGAAATTGTTTGACAAATTCGCCGCAAAACTAGAAGAGATAGAAAAGACGATAAATGGAAGAAACAAGGATATCCGGCTTAAAAATCGAAGTGGTGCTGGTATTCCTCCGTATGAATTGCTTCTTCCCTCCTCAGGTCCGGGGGTGACTGGTCGTGGTATTCCCAACAGTATCTCTATCTGATTTGTGTGGCTGGCTTGAAGCTTTGTGAATTCCTCCAATAATACTTAAAGCTGCATTGGCCATGTTGCCGTTCTCATGGAAATGAAGTTTGGTCTTGTAGATGCTGCTTGGGATGAAATATCTTTGTACAAGTGGAAGGAAAGGTGGGTGATATCAGTTTTTTGTGCTTTTCCCAGGCGGATGAAACCATTTGCTTAACCTCTATGATAATTATTTAACCTGGTTGCATCAATATGTTACATGATCTAATTTTAGTGGAAATTTGAGTATTATCTTGTTTTGAGTCAATGTAGCTAGAATTTGCAACAGTGGTTTGAGTCTTAGTAGGATTATGTTTTGGTTTACTGTGTTGCTATTTTTTAGTATGTTATTGCTTTTGTTTTTTCTTGTTTTAAGCTATGTTCTAGTGGGAGTTTTGTATAAATTTGGAACATTGCCAAAGCGTGCTTAAAGTTTTATCTATACATAGCTGGTCCCAAGCCTAGATAAAGGAGGATTGTCTTTGTCTGGTTCCCCTAAGCGACATGTTGTTTTAAGCTATGTTAGCAACTTACAGGGACACTTTACAGAACTTATTTTGAGATGGAGTTGGTAAACACTTTGATTAAAAGGAAAATGAACATATTAGCATGCATACAAGGAATTAAATGGGTGGGAGCGAAAGCAAAGGAGATAGAAAATACTAGGTATATTCTTTACATTAAGGAAAGATGTACATATAAATGGAGTAGGCAAAATAGAAAATGAAGATTTAGAAAGAAGATATTGTAATTCTCTATATGCTTTTCGTGTATTTGCAATTTTTTTTTTATTTTGTGGGACAAATCATCTTGAATTTGGCTTGATTTCCAAAGATGAACAGTTGGTGGGTTTTGAGCTTTTGTTATTCCCTTTTTTTCCTCTTTTTGTCATTTTTGTTGTTGTTTTCGCTATGTTCTATGTAATTGTTTTGAATTAGAACATAGCATCCTCTTGTCTTCGACCATAATTTAAATTTTTTTGTTTTTGATGCTTCGGAAAGACAGCAACAAAACAGAAACTAAGATCTAGAAGTAACAAAGACAATTTATTGATTTTCATAAATAACACACACAAATTCATACATCATAATTCATATTGCCATGGTGCAAAGTGACTTGCTATTCCATCAAAAAGAAAACTCGGTGCGGGATCAAATAAAACAGCTTCGAAAGTACAGAAAATCAGCATAAATATTCTGGAAATCCAGTCAATTTAGAGAAAAATGTGGTGAGAAACATTCTGGAAAAGGGTATTTAATTTCTTAGGAGTTGCTGTTGCCTGTGATGAAATTCTTGTACCAGGTAACTGATTTTTTGGGGTAGCGCTTGTAATCATCATCGTAGTCAATGTAATGTAGGCCAAATCGAACGGTGTAATCTGATCCCATTTCCATGCAGTCTAAGAGGGCCCATGTGAAGTACCCCTTGATGTTAACCCCGGCACTGTCCAAATAAAGGGGAAAAACAAAAAAAACTCTTCAACATGTTGTCTAAATCTATCATTAGAAAGGGAAGATCAATGAATAAATGTAAATCATACATATACCCAGTTGGCTAGGACCTTGTCACTCCCACAGTAGTTAGGTAGTATTGGATTTTCAATCATTCTTTCCATTAGGTTTTTCCATGCATGTGACATTTTTTTTCTTAAAAATTTTTCCATTTTACCACAAGTTCAAAAGATTTAACCATGTGACATTTTTTTCTTAAAAGTTTATTCATTTGACCACAAATTCAAGTTATTGATGTAATAAATATAACACGTGCTATAGTTTAATAGAGATGACTATTTGAAACTTAGTATTACCTAACCCTAGACTTTTTTAACCGTTGGCCTTCCCTTCTGAATATATTCCTAGCGGTAAGGAAAAATATAATGAGATATTTGCGTTTTGGATTTGAATTCTCTTCATTTCATCAATTAATAAACTAGATGAAACCTTATCAAATATCTTACCAAAACTACGTCATTTTATGTTAAAATTAATGTCTTTATATATATTCGCAAAATCATCTATTGGTAATAAGTTATAACTCAATTTGTCGTAACCCTTTATTTTTATTTTAGCTGATATGTCAACTTCTCACTCTATTGATCTCTATTTTAACCATAAAATAGAGAGGATTCTAAGGCAAAATGATTACTTGCATTGGGACCTCTAATTTACTTGGTCTTCTAAACCTTTGTCAATATATTAAAAAAAGAAAGTTTTTTCAGTTTTCTGTCTATAGCACTATTTATAGGAAAATGCTATTTATAAGGATTACCTTAAGGCCTTTTTCACATAGGTGAGATGTTCTTGGAGGAACTCAATTCGCACATCATCTTGCAGTGCTTTCTCAATAGCAACCGAGTCGTTCCTCTTCTCCGGATATCCTGTTTTGGGGTGGTACTTCACTGACTCAGTCATTCCACAAAAGTATTCTCGTCTCACCTATATATATATATATATATATATAAAATGCTACATATAATCTCATTTTTCAATTTATTTTTTCACTCCTTAGATACAAATGAATGAATGAGTTTCACGTGAATTTATTAACGTGAGTCTTACAATCTTGTGTGAGTGAGAAAAGAGATTGAGAAATCGAATTATATATAGCATTACTATACATATATGTATGTATATAGGATCATTGATAAACAGTTCAAAGAGTTATGTAGCTGATTATCTAACCGTTTTCAGTAATGTAGATCTTGGGGTTGTTATATGCAAGCTTCAAATGTAGCAAAACTTCACCCAGGCCTGCTGGATAAACATAAATCTGGTCGAAACCTCCAGCCTAGAAAACAATCAAACAGCAGCAAAATCAGATCATAAAACAAGTCCCATGTCTTCATGTGTTACAAATTTTTATTTGTTTATTATGGTTCACACATAAAACAAAAGGAGACTTCACAGAACAAGCTGGGATCGTACCGGTTCACCAATAGATACTCCATCTTTCTCCGCTGAAGATAGGACACAAAAAAAAAAGGTTAATATAACTATATTGTTCAATGTTTATGTAACAAATTGATGTATTCTAATATGGGTTGTTACTACTTTTAAGAAAAAATTATGGGGTCGTTGGAACTATACTTAGTTTTTCGACATATTGGTCGTTTTCATAGTTGGTGGGCACATCGTTGGCAGAAATCTTCAGGGGTTTTGTGTATCTTGATGTGTAGTAATTGATACCAATGAAATCGAAGGACCCTTTAACCATTTCTTCCTGCTTTTCAGTGAATGTCGGAAGCCGATCCCGCACAATAGCCTTCATGTTGAAAGGGTAGTCTCCGGTCACTAATGGATCCAGAAACCTAATAAAAACCAACAATAGCAGGCCAAAACAACCATTAGAGCTATGCAAATGTCTTTTTAAAGCTCAATATAATTTTATGAAAATTGACAACATATGGAGAATCTCAAGCAGACACTTTTTTTTTTTCTTTTTTAATGAAGGAGAATAGTAGGTACCGAGTTCAAACAACCTTATAAACACCAGCAACAAAGAGCCAAAAACATAAATAGATATTAAAAAAAAGGGAAAGGAAAAAGACATTAAATTTTGTGAATGTTTTTTTAGAGCTCAATCTGTTAAGTCAGAAACATAAACATTGTCTGCTATCACATGAAAGAGAAAACATTGACAATATCAACAAATTTAATTTTCTTGTTTCATATGGAGAGATAAAGGCTTTAATTTCTTGAAAGTTTGAATAGTTCAGTTCAATTACCATCCAGTCAGGAAGTCCCATGCCCTCTCTGCTGCTTGTTTATCCGAAGGCATTACGCCAAGCGGCAGAAACCATTGGGCACTCAAAGAAATACCTATTTCTCCCTTTCGAGATTTCTGAACAAAAAACCAGTCAAACACTTCATTATCCATAACATCAAAATGAAGATATTTGTTGTTTTAAGACATTGCTTAAGACATAATTGAGAAATTAAAAGACAGCACATTGTAAGTATCTTTGTAGACTTTGGCGGCACTGGCGTGGGCTAATATGATATTATGGGCAGCTATGTAAGGATACTTCATGGGATCATCTCGCATGGACAAACTCATTTGATATCCATGAACAGCAAAAACTTGCGGTTCGTTAATCGTTATCCAGTTTTTCACCCTATCTCCAAAAGTCTTGAAACAAAGGTCAGCATAGTCCGCAAAGTCATCCCTGAAATCAAAATGAAAAACAAAAACGATTCATAATTTGGTATATTTTAATTTCTTTTAATTCTAGATCCTATATGAATATGTGTTCTTTAAATAGTTAGAAAGTATTGAAGTAGTCGAAAAGCGCATACACAAAGTTTGAGCTCAACAAGCCATTGTATTCTTCTTGTAGAGCTGATGGCATGTCAAAGTGGAATAATGTCACAAAGGGCTTGATACCTACCAAGGGAATTTCATAAGTTAGAGATAATCAAGTCCAAGTATGAAGTCAAATGAATTAATTTCTGACATAAAACTTGTTCGTACCATTAGCAATTAGTTCATCTATCAAATTGTTGTAGAAGTCAATGCCATTTTGGTTGACACCAGCACTCAATTTTCCAGCTGCAAAGATAACAAAGGAACTTGAAAAGGGTCTCAAACAATTACTTCTATTTCATCAATAAAAGATAAGAGAGTGGTATAAACTTGGAATTAAACGGGGCCAAGAAATGGAGAATCTGTAGCTGTCTGCTTTCATGTTCTTCAAGCACTGTACATCTTCCTGTCATGAAGATTATAACAAATATCAATCATATCGACAATAATTAATTATAATTATTGTTATTTAGAAAGCAAAGATAGATATGATAAAAAAAAAAAGTGGGGCATTAGGTAAGTTCTGTATAATATTGTTTCTAGCAAACATTTTAAACAAATAGAAATACCGAAGCAGCATGATAGAATATACTGACTTTGTATTTGTAGTAGGATTGAACTGCTGGGATGTCTCCAAGGAAATAGTCCCAAGTACTTGAACCTCTCCCTCCTTCATGAGGTGAACTTTCTGTCTGCATACCAAATTAATGAATCAAATCAGCTTAGTTTCTAATTTGAGAGAAGATGATGATGATTATGATGATGTTATATTGCAATTCATATGAGTCAAATATCAAGCCCTCACTGGTTCCTAGGGTTAGCAAAGGATTAGTGTTTTAGATCAACTCCCAACAGCACGCAAATTGCAAACTCTTGTTCATACTATTGTGGGGTTGGATCATGATATGGCTATTGTTGCAGCTTCTTGTAAGTTTTTATTTACTCTAACCAGCAAATTTAATGATCACTTTTGTGATATATATGCATGTATGTATGAATGTATGCAGTTGCATGATTTGGGATGTACAACTACTATTCCGAGACATATAACAGTCTCAGACCTGAAGAGCAGAAGAAGACGCCCCAAACTTGAAATCAGCTGGGAAGTCACTTCTTGCTAATTCCGAAGATAAAAATGGATCCATCTGGCAAATGAATTTTGAGTAGGGCCGTGAAGAGAGAGAGAGAGAGAGAGAGAGAGATTTTGTTCCCTATTCTAAAGACACAAGAAGTGGTGCATGGCTATTTATAAAGGGGAAGTAGAGAGAGTTTATTAGACGTACGTATATGGAAAAGGCTAATGGAATAAGATAGTCAGTTTAGGCGAATACATGTTTTCAAATTCAAGTTTCTATTTTTCTTCCACGAGGAATAAAATAATGGTCCAGATTGGACAGTCTGCATGAAATGGTAATCCATCTCCATCTGAATGTATAATTTAGAGAGAGAGAGAGAGAGAGAGAGAGAGAGTAATAAACGGTCAAAGTTTTGAAAATTATTTCAATTTCTCTTAGACTGAATTGGCACAACTTGAAGGTCTCTAAGCCTAGCTGAATGTAAATGTGGATCATTGATATGGGCCATTCTGTGTTCAAATGATGGAAACATTAATACATATGTTGTAGAAATTCATCCCCAACCACCAAAATCTCTCATCAATTGAAGTTTTGAAATACAGGCGAATCCTACATATTATTGGAGAGATAAAATGGAAAAATATCCCTATAGTAGAATTGGAGTTAATTATAAAAATGTAAAACTGCAACAATAGTACTGTTGGGGGAGAGAGAGGTTATATGATTTCCAAAAATAGATATTCAACTTCAGCTTAAGACTCATGATCACCTGCTTCTGCACTAATATATTTATATATATATATATATGTTTAGATGCAGTCACAGCATCATTTGTGTATCCATGATATCTAGATTGAAAATCACATTTAACATTCATAATTGTTATTGAGAAACATATCGTTTTCTTAAACACATCAAAGAGATAAGTCTTCTTGCAGAGGAAAAACTTGGCAGGATCGTTGGTCCCCTAATGGTTTAGTTAGGTGCACGTAGATACATACGAAAATAAACAATTCCACGCAATGGCGGGATCATGCACGAGCCACCCTAACGACCCGATTAACTAGTCAGCAAATCATGTGTTTCGGCATTTCACGTTATTAGATCCCTAAAATCTCTACTGACTAGGATTAATTGTCTGTTTGTTCTTTGTCTCATGTATGAACAATCCAGCTGCCCAGGGCAGCAAAACAACATATATTCATATAGTCATACTGATGGTGATATCCAACAACCAAAGCTGCAAATAGTAACTTTGTTGTAGCTTGATAAAGCTGTTTTTAAAGAGGCTGAAGTCGTTGCAATGCATTTTTTTATTTTCTTCATATAGATTGGTTTGACTATTAGTGAGTCATTTTTTTTTTTTTTTCCCTGTAAAGATTGATTCAACCAGGCATCCATGGACTTGCACCAAAGACTATCCCGGCCAGTAAAAATCAAATGTTTCTGATAGACCAGCAGTTTTGAAAGTTAGGAACACAATAAACGAGAACATGGATATGCTTTTATAGGTTTAACCAATTTAAATCTTTTTTCTTTCTCCTATTATTTTTTTTTTTGTTTTTTACTATAAGCATCGATTCTAGCCCGCCACCATACTACCATAAACTATTACCAGTTACCAATCCCAACCAATAAATATGAGAGCATATATGTCGTGTTTGAGTAGCGGATCCAGAATTTTTGTTCAGGACCAAACTTTTTTACTGGTTTGATTTGGGATTTAAAATTTTAGTATTTGAGATTTTTGCTAATAAACAGAGCCAGTGAGGGCGATAGGGTTGCCTTAAGGGCCTCCATCTCCGGGCACCACACTATATTGTGGATAGTTATCTTGATCATGAACTTGTCTAGCATCTGTCCGCGATTGAGCATAAATTGGGTTGATGCTTAAAATATCAGCCTAGACACATCAATCTTCATTTGATGCTAGACTTTTTTACGATTTCTCCTGATCAGTCTTTTATTCGATATCAAATTCTCCACTTTTGAAGTGATGTTATAGTCACATTACTTGTTAGTATATTCATCTCAATACGCATATCATCTCTCAGATCCATGAAACACTGACCAACAAACAAAGAATAGCCAGCCATGAAATAGAGCCCCAAACAAGTATGGCCCAGTCTCAACACAGAACAAGAAACCAGATTTCGATGTCTGATTGATATTCATATGCCAGAATTATTGCCCAGTGCCACCTGTGGGAAATTCTAGATTTTGATCTCTTCTTGCAGCCAGGGATGGAAAAGATGAATATATAACTAAAGAAAGATCTACCCATGATCTCTTGTCGTAAAACTATTAGCAATTACTGAGATTCGACATCAATCAGCAGATGAAAATTATTATACTCTACCCATACTAAATCATAAGGGCCAATATCAAGTTATCAACTCATAATCCAAATTTAAAAAAAAAAAAATCATCATTGTCCATTATAGTTAATCCTCATGGGAACAATCTGTTGAGCATAACATTATCATGTTTTCACCCTCCACAGTTATAATCATGTTTTCTCATAGTGAAATGTTCGATAATATAAGCTGATGAAATCCTCAGTTCTTCGATCTATGATATTGAATTTGCAAAGATTTGAAGAAAAGCATGTATACATTTTTTCTGTATGAAACAAACAAATTCTTTCTTTCTTTCTTTTTTTTCATTCTTTCTTGCAACTCCATCATTAAACACAATGAACAAACAAGTAGGAGTTATAACTTTGAGGAAACACCCGATAATGCGAGCTTGATTAGCTCTTTTCTCAACACCTTACCAGGAGCATTTTTTGGTATTGAATCAATGAATGATACTCGCCTTATTTTCTTGTATGGAGCAACCTACAACAGTATATTCAAAAGCTAAGTACAAAATGAAAAAAAAAAAAAAAGAAAGAAAAAAGACATGAATACTGGGGAAAGAAACTACCTGTCTGGCAACAAAATCCTTAATCTCTGATTTATCAATGGTGCTCTCAGGTCGTCTTACGACAAAGGCCATCGGAACTTGGCCTGCTTCCTCATCAGGGTACCTGCGAAATTTATCATTGATTACATCTATGTGCGAATTTTATCAACTTTCCTATAACCAGGACATGGAGTTGGAGCTGTAAGTGGAAGCATGATAAACTAGATGCAAGTGGACAATACTTACGGAATCACAGCCGCATCAACAATATCTGGATGGGTTTGAAGCAGATTTTCGATCTCCGCTGGAGCAACCTAATGGAATGTGAAAACATAGCGCACAGTGTTGAGTATATTCGAAGGAAAGAATATATAGAATATATATAGAACTGATATCTAAACTGATTGTTACCGTTCTTGCAGTAACACTTGCAAAATTAGTAAGAGGAGCCTCTATACACAACCTGATAACCTTTGTATTTGATTAATTCCTTCAGACGGTCCACGACACATAGGAATCCATCACTGTCAAAATAACAAATGTCCCCAGTTCTTAACCATCCCTCTGAATCCAGAACTGCTGCAGTTGCTTCTTTGTCATCCACATAGCCTACACTCAGCGGTGGACCAAAGATTTTATACCATAGGGCCCAAAGTAAAAAAAAATTTGTTCAAAGTTAGGTAAAGTAAAATATTTTAAATTTTAGAAGGCCATTCCATTATATATATATATATATATATTTAAATATACAAAAATCTATAGAGTTTTAAGAGAAATTTAAAAATTTTGAAGGATCGCGCCCCTGCCCGTCTGCCCCCTTCCGTCGGCCATTCCCTACGCTAAAATCAGAAACAGCCCATAAAACTCTTTTTTGTACTACCAGGATCATAGATCCACGTTGCATTTTTCTCCTTTTTTTTATTTTCTCCCCAGAAATCAAACGGAGTCCTTATTTTTGCTTCCAGCTAGGCCTAGTCTTAAAAAAAAAAAAAAAATTCACTTGCAGGGATGTCCGAAATCAAAGAAGAAACAAGAAGTGAATGGCATGTGATATTACCCTTCATTATGAATGGCCCTCTAAGCCAAAGTTCCCCATGCTTGAAAGGAGGTAAACCAATGCCAGTCTCGAAGTCTACAATTTTCGCTTGGCAATATGGCACGAGACGGCCGGACGATCCGAGTCTTCGGCTTTCATTTGGACCAATCATTCGCGAGATTCCGCCAGTTGATTCCGTCAAACCATAGGCCTAAAGCAGACAGAACAATATCATTAGCAAATAGTAACCCATCATCAAAATTCATAGTAATTGTCATGACCAGATGCAAATTTAGTCGGATGTGTATTTGATTCAACGAACATCTACCAGTGATACTAACATGATCCCTAGAAAGGACAGTCACTGACAGAGGCGAACTTAAGAATTTTATTAAAGAGATTAAGGTAAAAAATTTTAAAATAAAATTTAAAGGGCCAACGTAAAAGAAAAAAAAAATTAAATTTTAGAGAAGCCAATAAATTATATCATATTATAAATATACATTAATACATAGAAGACTAAAAAGGAATTTTAAAAACTCGGGCGCCGGGCACTCCGTAAGTCCGCCATGGTAACTAACCTGCGGTAGTTGCACCGTGGGGAACCTTTTCTTAAACCTCTCGATCACGGCATTCGGCGGCGGAGCTCCGCCGGACGCCATAACCTCCAGCGAGCTCAAGTCGTGGCCGTCCATCAAATCAATATCTTTCACCATGGTAACGATGGTAGGTGGGGCTGCGGCCACGTGGGTGACCCTGAGCTCTTCAATCGCTCTGATCATCAGTCCTAAATCGAACCTCCCCATGGAAATTATACTCTCCCCCATCGCCATCGCCCTCACACAGTAAAGAAGCCCGTAAATGTGAAAGTACGGAACCACACACAGGATGACCGCAGGCGACTGTCTGACAGGGCGAGAAGCTTGTGAACCGGCCAACAACGATATGAAGTTCCTGTGAGTCAACTCCACGCCTTTGAATTTCCCGGTAGTCCCGGAAGAGTACAGAATCACAGACGTATCGGACTGAACAACGTTTTCTCGGAGTAATTCTCCACTTTGAATCGTCATCATGGACTCGAACTCGTACGAATCAAGTAGAATCGTACGGTGGAAAAGCGAGGGGATCTTGTGAGCGGTGTCGGAAGTAGCGAAGGCGATCACCGGTTTGCAGAGCTTGATTTGCCGAGAAATTTCCGATTTTGAGCTAGTCGGATTGGAAGGAGAGACGATAACGCCGATCGAGAACAATGAGAGGTAGAGAATCGGCACGTGAATTGAGTTCGAGGACAGAATGAAGGCCGAGTCGCCTCTGGAGAGTCCGATTTGGTGTTGAAGATAGGCAGCTAGGATTTTGGTACGGTTTAAAACTTCGGTATAGGGAATGCGTCGGCGGGTGGGAGCGTCGATGAATGCAGCAGAGGTGGCGGTTTCCGGCGAGGGAGAGTTTTGGCGGAAGAGAGAGAAAATGTAGTCGGTGACGGAGAGAGGGGTGGTTTCGGGAGGGAAAGGCGCGTGCGGTCGGAGGCTGTGGTAGATTTTGGTCTCTGAGCAGAAACCACTCTTCAGATCAATGGAAGAAGAAGAAGAAGAAGAAACAGAAGAAGTATGGTTAGGCTTTGGGTTCGCCATTTTTGGAGCTGCGAATGCGTTATGTTTGGATTTTGTAATTTTGTAGGCTAAATATATTAGGATTTTGGGGTCAGTCTTGAGTATCATTTTCTGTGGGAAGATATATTATGTAAGAATAGTTATTGAAAAAACTTCAGCACAATATTGCGATAATAATACTTTTAAAATTTTGTTTCAATAATATACACTCTATTTTAAAATAAAAGAACCACAGATACATATAAATTGTATTTTGTTCGGAGTTTGATTTTTGTTTTCAATCTAATTGGGTTTTGCCTCTTCTAGTAAGGGAGAAGTAAGAAAAATGTAATTCTTCAAAAAAATTTATATATCTATAATCTCACCAAAATACATCATGATAAGTGCATTATTTTAAAATAAATTATTCACGTTCACTTTCAGACAAATCTAGATGAAAAATTATACATTTAATGGACAGAAGGGTACATATTCAAGTAAGGATATGTGAGACTAATTATTTTATTTCCTTGCCTATCCAATTCTTATCATTATGTGCTGGTCCCCAACTCTCAATTATGGTGATGATGCTGGGCATTTAAAAAAAAGGTAATCTTATTATTATATTAATATAAAATTCATACAAAATAATATATTTGAATAAAAATCTTTTATTTTAAAATAAAATTTTTATCATAATATATTTTAATTATAAAATTTTTACTGTCACATTATTTTGTAAAAAATTTTGTACAAATTTTACGTAAAAATAGCAACTTTTCTTTAAAAAAATTAGCTACTTTCAATTACAATTATGATGACGTTGACATGAATTCTTAAAAATATGCAAGCTTGACATCAGGAAAATTATTTGCTCTATTTTAGTACTTGTGTCTTTAGCTTAGTTAGTGATGCTTCACCTTATCGGTTAGAGATCTATAGTCCTCCTTTGGATCTAACATTGAAAGAATAAGTGTGAATTATGCTTTCACCGCAAATGAAACAGGGAGCTAAGCTTCCTTTAATTAACTAGCTGCTTTCTTTGCTTATCCTCCCGAGGTTGTTGTCCATGGCTACTTACAGCCTGTTTGGAACTTGGGAGAGGGAAGGGGGAAGGGAAAATGAGGGAAAAAAGGAAGGAAAGTTTTAAGTTAAATTATCTTTTTCTCTCTCTTCTTTTTCTCCAATTTTCTTTACAAAATCAAACAAGAAAATGATAGGAACAGTATTTTTCCTTCCCTTTCCCAAGTTCCAAACAGGCTATTAGGCAGCTAGCTTCTCCTTTCATCTATTATGGGTCATACCTAGAAAATTTCGTGTGAAATCCTTTGG
Organism: Euryodendron excelsum; assembly: GCA_033060915.1. Classification (NCBI taxonomy): domain Eukaryota; kingdom Viridiplantae; phylum Streptophyta; class Magnoliopsida; order Ericales; family Pentaphylacaceae; genus Euryodendron; species Euryodendron excelsum. The sequence goes on along the minus strand of CM065378.1, from coordinate 14,396,331 downwards.
AGAAAATTCAAACCATGGTTCGTAAAATGGAAACTTCAATTGCCTGTTCCAAAGGTTGACGGTAAACCAGGCTTGGGTCTCTATAGCAGTGGACATAGGCAACACTTTGACATTCAGCTAGGCTTGAAGTTTGAAGGCTTCTAAGCCTAGCTAGCTGAATATCGAAGTGTTGCCTTTGAATATGGGTCATTTAGAATATCTCAATAGTGGCCATTGCACTGTTAATTAACCGTTAACATGCAAGCAATTTTAGTAACTTTGTTTAATGTCTTATAAGCTTCACAATAATCTAAAATAATTATGCATGCATGTTCAGTGTAAGCAACAAATGTCTCGTGCACTGGGTTGCAATTATAGAATTTCAATTTATTTTCAAAACTAACAGAACCAACTAAATTACTGGAGATGTGAGAGAAATTGCATATATCTATTGAAAGGTCCTTCTTGAAAAATGTTAGGCATAAACCAATTTTTTGAAGTATTTTCTTACTTACAAGACACAAAGTGAATAGATTTCACATGCATTTATTAATGTGAACTCCATTGCATTGTGTCTTGTGAGCGAAAAATAAAATTGAAAAATTAGTTTATATATAGCATTACTTGTCCTTTTTAGGAGGTTGTGTTGCCTGTGAGAAAATTCTTGAGCTAGGTAGCTGTTTTTTGGACGTAACACTTGTAATCGTCATTATAGTCGGTGTAATGCAGCCCAAAGCAATTTTAGTAACTTTGCTTTTTGTCTTAGTAGCTTCACAATAATCTAAAATAACTGTTTGCATATTTAGTTTAAGCGACAGAACTCTCATGCAATGAGCTGTAATATGGAATTTATTGTCAAAATGAACAAAACCAACTAAATTACTAGAGATATGGGCAGAAATCATATCTATTGAAAGGTCTTTTTTGAAAAATGTTATGTATAAACTAATTTTTTTAATTCATTTTTTTAAAATGAGTGAGTCTCACATGTATTTATTAATATAAATTTTACTACATTATATGTTATAAGTAAAAAAATAAATTAAGAAATTGACTTATATATAACATTACTCGTCTTTTTTAGGAGGTGTTGTTGCATGTGAGAAAATTCTTGAGCCAACTAGCTGATTTTTTGGCGTAACGCTTGTAATCGTCGTTATAGTCAGTGTCATGCAGCACAAATCGAGTGGTGTATCCTGATCCAAATTCCATGCTGTCCAACAGGGACCATGCGTAGTACCATGGACATTAACCCCAACGCTGTACAAATGAAGGGAAAAAAAAATTTCAACATGTTCGCATATATATATATAGAGTATATTTTGATTGGATTACCCCAAGGCCTCTTCGACGTAGGTGAGATGGTCTTGGAAAATCTCAATCCGCGCGTCATCTTGCAGTGCTGTCTGAATAGGGATCGAGTACTCCCTTTTCTCTAGGTATCCTTTTTTGGGGTGTTATTTAGTCATTTCATAAAAGCAAACAAATCCAACCAAAAAAAAAAATTAAAAATGGACAAACAGTTCAAACTGTTACGTGTGAAAATAATCCCCAACCATCCAGCAGCTCACATATGAAAATTTTTCGTAGTCCGTCATATTTGAAGATTTGTATCATTCTTAAAATTTTAAAAAAAAAAAATCTACAACTATCATTGGATGACTCTCTTCTTTTTTTTTTGTCTTTAATAGAAAAGAAGTCAGTGAACAAAGAGACATATACAATTTTTTAACCCAAGTGGGTGTGAGAAATCGTGAGGAGAGAAAAGAAAAAATAGTGACAGTTTGTGTAAGAGAGAATTTGTAAACTTTTGTAACTCCTATTGTAATCTCCTATTTGTTCATAATGAATATCGCAGTGATTTAGTGTAGACGTAACCCTAAATTAATTGAGTAAACCACTATAAATCTGTGTATTTCTTTGTGAGTATGTGCTATATTTATTTTTTTTCTTTATCTTCTATACAAATTTAATTACTCAGATTATTGGCAAATGTCCCCAACAATTGATATCAAAGCCAGATTTCTGTAAAATTGGTAAAGCCCGTAAAAGTAGACATTTGTTTGCAAAAACACGATCTGCTAAGGTTCCTTCTTGTGAAGCTACAGTGCGTCGCTACGGTAACTGACTTGCAGCAGTCCGAGTTGTAATAGTAACTGAGTTACAGCAATACCGAGTTATAACAATACTGAGTTGTAACAGTTTCTGAGCTACAATAGTAGCTGAGTTGCAACAATTCTTGAGTTGCAACAATAGCCGATTCCTTGAAACATCAACGATGGTAGAAGACGGAAAACTCAAAACTGAAAAATTCAATGGTTCAAACTTCGAATTATGGAAGATGCGGATAGAGAATTATCTTTACCTGAAGGATCTTTATCAACCTCTCGAAGGAGTGTCAAAGAAGCCGACAGAGATAAAGAAGGAAGAGTGGAATCTATTTGACCGTAAAGCCTTGGGTACAATAAGGTTTACCCTTGTTGCCTTAGTTGCCTTCAATATCAGGAACAAGAATTAAAAAAATTTTAAAAATTAATTTAATATAAGCTGATGAAATCCTCAGTTCTTCGATCTACGATTTTGAATTTGCAAAGATTTAAAGAAAAGCATGTTTACATTTTTTCTGTATGAAACAAACAAATTCTTTCTTTCTTTCTTTTTTTCATTCTCTCTTGCAACTCCATCATTAAACACAATGAACAAACAAGTAGGAGTTATAACTTTGAGGAAACACCCGATAATGCGAGCTTGATTAGCTCTTTTCTCAACACCTTACCGGGAGCATTTTTTGGTATTGAATCAATGAATGATACTCGCCTTATTTTCTTGTATGGAGCAACCTACAACAGTATATTCAAAAGCTAAGTACAAAATGACAAAAAAAGAAAAGAAAAAAGACATGAATACTAGGGAAAGAAACTACCTGTCTGGCAACAAAATCCTTAATCTCTGATTTATCAATGGTGCTCTCAGGTCGTCTTACGACAAAGGCCATGGGAACTTGGCCTGCTTCCTCATCAGGGTACCTGCGAAATTTATCATTGATTACATCTATGTGCGAATTTTATCTACTTTCCTATAACCAGGACATGGAGTTGTAAGTGGTAGCATGATAAACTAGATGCAAGTGGACAATACTTAACGGAATCACAGCCGCATCAACAATATCTGGATGGGTTTGAAGCACATTTTCGATCTCCGCTGGAGCAACCTAATGGGATGTGAAAACATAGCACAGTATTGAGTATATTCAAAGGAAAGAATATATAGAACATATATAGAATTGATATCTAAACTGATTGTTACCGTTCTTGCATTAACACTTGCAAAATTAGTGAGAGGAGCATATATACACAACCTGATAACCTTTGTATTTGATTAATTCCTTCAGACGGTCCACGACACATAGGAATCCATCACTGTCAAAATAACAAATGTCCCCAGTTCTTAACCATCCCTCTGAATCCAGAACTGCTGCAGTTGCTTCTTTGTCATCCACATAGCCTGCACTCAGTGGTGAACAAAGATTTTATACGATAGGGCTCAAAGTAAAAAAAATTTTGTTCAAAATTAGATAAGGTAAAAGATTTTAAATTTTACAGGGCCATTCCATTATATATATATATTTAAATATACAAAAATCTATAGGAGTTTAAGAGAAATTTAAAAATTTTGAAGGACCACGCCCCTGCCCGCCTGTCCCCTCCCATCCGCCATTCCCTACACTAAAATAAAAAACAACCCATGAAACTCTTTTTTGTACTACCAGGATCATAAATCCACGTTGCATTTTTCTGCTTTTTTTTTTCCCCATAAATCAAACGGAGTCCTTATTTTTGCTTCGAGCTAGGCCTAGTCTTAAAAAAAAAAAAAATTCACTTGCACGGATAACCGAAATCAAAGAACAAACAAGAAGTGAATGGCATGTGATATTACCCTTCATTATGAATGGCCCTCTAAGCCAAAGTTCCCCATGCTTGAAAGGAGGTAAACCAATGCCAGTCTCGAAGTCTACAATTTTCGCTTGGCAATATGGCACAAGACGGCCGGACGATCCGAGTCTTTGGCTTTCATTTGGACCAATCATTCGCGAGATTCCGCCAGTTGATTCCGTCAAACCATAGGACTAAAGCAGACAGAACAATGTCATTAGCAAATAGTAACCCATCATCAAAATTCATAGTAATTGTCATGGCCAGATGCAAATTTAGTTGAATCTGTATTTGATTCAACCAAAACCTACCAGTGATACTAACATGATCTCTAGAAAGGACAGTCATTAACAGGGGCAAACTTAAGAATTTTATTAAATAGATTAAGGTAAAAAATTTTAAAATAAAATTTAGAGGGCCAACGTAAAAGGAAAAAAAATTATTTTAAAAGAGTCAATAAACTATATCATATTATAAATACACATTAATACATAAAGACTAAAAAGGAATTTTAAAAACTCGGGCGCCGTGCACTCACTCCGTAAGTCCGCCATGGTAACTAACCTGCGGTAGTTGCACCGTGGGGAACCTTTTCTTAAACCTCTCGATCACGGCATTCGGCAGCGGAGCTCCGCCGGACGCCATAACCTCCAGCGAGCTCAAGTCGTGGCCGTCCATCAAAACAACATCTTTCACCATGGTAACGATGATAGGTGGGGCTGCGGCCACGTGGGTGACCCTGAGCTCTTCAATCGCTCTGATCATCAGTCCTAAATCGAACCTCCCCATGGAAATTATACTCTCCCCCATCGCTATCGCCCTCACACAGTAAAGAAGCCCGTAAATGTGAAAGTACGGAACCACACACAGGATGACCGCAGGGGACTGTCTGACCGGGCGAGAAGCTTGTGAACCGGCCAACAACGATATGAAGTTCCGGTGAGTCAACTCCACGCCTTTGAATTTCCCGGTAGTCCCGGAAGAGTACAGAATCACAGACGTATCGCACTGAACAACGTTTACTCGTAGAAATTCTCCACTTTGAATCATCATCATGGACTCGAACTCGCACGAATCAAGAAGAATCGTACGGTGGAAAAGCGAGGGGATCTTGTGAGCAGTGTCGGAAGTAGCGAAGGCGATCACCGGTTTGCAGAGCTTGATTTGGCGAGAAATTTCCGATTTTGAGCTAGTCGGATTGGAAGGAGAGACGATGACGCCGATCGAGAACAATGAGAGGTATAGAATCGGCACGTGAATTGAGTTCGGGGAGAGAATGAAAGCCGAGTCGCCTCTCGAGAGTCCGATTTGGTGTTGAAGAGAGGCGGCGAGGATTTTGGTACGACTTACAACTTCGGTATAGGGAATCCGCCGGCGGGTGGCGGCGTCGATGCATGCAGCAGAGTTGGCGGTTTCCGGCGAGGGTGAGTTTTGACGGAAGAGAGAGAAAACGTAGTCGGTGACGGAGAGAGGGGTGGTTTCGGGAGGGAGAGGAGCGTGCGGTCGGAGGCTGTGGTAGATTTTTGTCTCTGAGCAGAAACCACTCTTCAGATCAATGGAAGAAGACGAAGAAACAGAAGAAGAATGGTTACGCTTTGGGTTCGCCATTTTTGGAGCTGCGAGTGCGTAATGTTTGGATTTTTTAATTTTTTATTTTCGTGGATTATATCGATTAGGAAAAATCAAGAAGCATGGAAAAATTTCTCATCGATTAGGGTTTTGAGGTCAGTCGGATAATCATTTTCTGTCGAAAAATATATTTTGTAAGAAAAGTTATAGGAAAAACTTTACTACAGATATATATACTCTAATAGTTTTAAAATTTTGTTTGAAAAATTATTATTCTAATTTAAAATAAAAAGAACACAGATATATATAAATTGTATTACGCATGGAGTTTGAATTTTTTTTTTTTAAATCTAATTGGACTTGGCCTCCTCTAGTAACGGACAAGTAGGAAAAATGTTAATCTTTCAAAAAAAATGATACATATAATCTTACTAAAATAATGTAATTTTTGTATTTAAATATTATCATGATGAATGAATTATTTTAAAATGAGTGGCTCAGCCAATCATGTTGATAAAAATGTATGTATTTGATGGACAAAAGGCTACATGTTCAAGCCTTACTTGCGCTCGCAAGGATTGCGAGAGTCATTAATTCTATGATTGTCTAATTCTTATCATTATGTGCCGATGATGCTGGTCCCAAAATTCAAATACCTTGGTCCCAACTCTCAATTATGGTGATGATGCTGACATTTAAAAAAAAAAAAAGACAAATTATATCTACTTTTCTTAAAGTTTCAGAGAAATTACATTTTTCTCACTTAAGGTTTGAGGTGAGTTGTATTTTTTTTTAAATGTTAAATATGTTAACAGAATATATGTAATGTCAGCAAAAAAAAAAAAGGTTCATTACTTAAATTGTCCTTAATGTGCATAAAATGACATAAATAAGGTTTTTTTGTGCTTTTAAAATTAATTAGGTTGTGTTATTTTTTAAACCTTTGTTTTTTTGCTTCTAAATTCCACCACACGTGTCAATTTTTTTTTATTGTATATAGGATTTAAAAACTTTGGTACAATTAATTTTCTTAAGTTAAATCATTTTCTTTTTAATATAAGTTAACTAGTGTTGTTGTTTTCGATATTACTTTTTGTAGGGCATTTTTTCTCATATTGACTAGAAATTTTTTTTATAAAATTTATAAAATCTATATAGGGTTTTAATTATAGCATATAAAATTTTAAAAAAATATGAGATTTATAATTTATTTATTAATTAAAATAGTGTTTTATACAGATATGACATTTAATATGCTCTTAGAATCTTGTACTGGTAATGTGTCTTTTTTTTCATTAAAAGAAAGATTAAAATCAACACACTAATTAATTTTATAAGCAAAAAAAAAAAAACTTATTTATGTCATTTCATGCACATTAGGGATAATTTAGGCAATAAACCTGTTTTTTTTTTACTGACATCACATATATTCTGTTAAAAAATTTAACATCTGAAGAAAAATGTAACTCATCTCAAACTTTAAGGGAGGGGATGTAATTTCTAAAATTTTAGGGGGTGAATTGTATTAGTCTGAAACCTTAAGGAAGATAGATATAATTTGCCTAAAAAAAAATACTATTACTATATAAATAAAAAATTCATATAAAATAATATATTTAAATGAGAGTCTTTCACTTTAAAATAAAACTTTTGTCGTCATAATTTTTAATTATAAAATTATCACTACTGCATCACTATGATAAAAGTTTTTGTACAAATTTCACGCAAAAATAACATTTTCCTTAAAATAACTACTCTCAATTATGGTGATGTTAACATGACATCTTGAATTATGCAAGTTGACATCTAAAAAGTTATTTGCTCTAATTTTAGTACTCGTGCCTTTTAGCTTAGTGATGCTCTCTACCGGTGGAAGAGTATTTTTCAGGGTGGGAGTTCTGTCACCAAGGCAACCTATTCTAAGTTTTGCTATTCTTGATCTTTTACGATTATCTGTGCCCAACAAACCCCCCCAATGGGCTCATAATTTCAAGAATACTGTTGACATAGTTTTCTAATAGAGTTTTGTACAAGAGTACTTTTCTAAAAGGAAAATGTTATACCAATAAAATTTTTATACAGCAAAAAAACTCATCCAAAATGATGTGCCCATGGCTTTGTGATTATTAACACAGCAAAAAAACTCATCCAAAATGATGTGCCCATGGCTTTGTGATTATTAACAACAGTGATGAGCCTTTTGTTTCAAAATAATAATGACCACAGTGTGCCACATCATTCTATACGAAAAATTTGTTGGAAAAATACTGTATAATGTATCCAATATAATAAAGTAAAATTAACAATGTTAAATAAAGTGTGTGAAATAATGTAACATGACATACTCAATAATTCATATGTGAAAATGCAATAAATATGCAAAGAAAGGCTGATCAAGTCCACACAAGTGCTAATGGGATTAACAAGTGTCCATCTCAAGGATAAAATGATCATGACACTCACTAAGTAGCACTACAATATTCAGCTCTAGGCAAATCAAACTTCATATCCTATTCTCTCAATATACAATATGAATGCAATATGTATGAAGGAAAACAGAAAAAAATTTCTGTCTAATTCAACACAGAATTATGACAGTAAATTTCATACAAAATCTTACACCGTTTCTGACAAATTTAATATGGCATGATAACAAAAGACAATATTTTCTACACTAGAAAAATACTGCAATTCTGTAGAATTTCAACACTGAAATTCAATACAAAAACGCAAAATAAAGTGGTTGAAATTCCATGGAAATTCACCACAGCATACACAGAAATTAAACTAAAAACATGAACTAGTAAAACATTTAATTAACAGGACAAAAAAACCTGGATAGAAACTCATATAGAATTTTTAAGCCTACAAGTGAAGATGAAATCGATCAGAAAAGGCTGACTGAACAGTCAGAAATCGCCTCCAACACTCACTGAAAACTGGGCAATACTTCGCCAGTGTCGCTGCACTTACTCGGAGAGAGAGAGAGAGAGAGAACAGAATATATATATATATAACTGTTTTAAATTTGGAGGGGGATCTTTCTACATATAGAAGGATTCGCACTCCTTCGAAAATAGTGCCAGCCAAACACACCCTTAGGAAGGGTTGCGGTCGTTGAAATTTAAATTTAAACCTGAACCGGTTCAATTCGATTCTCACCCGGTTCACACACTTTTAGTTTAAATCACTAAGTCGAACCGCGTCTAAAAATTAAATACTAAACCGGCCTAAGCCTATTTAATATTATTAAATTGCATCTGAACCCGAACACGAGCAGAGCCGGCCGGATGGGCATGCTGGCAGCAGCGCGCACAAAGTATTGGGTTAACCCATGAATTCCATAGGTCCTCCCTCTTCCATAAAAGTGGAGTGTCAAACCCTTCTCCAAACTTAGGCTTTATATATTCATTAATTTTTTCATAGACAATCAATGTGAGATAAGCCTTTAGTTCCACTCAATAGCCATACTCATGGTATTTATTTTGGAGGTCATTATTTCATTCAAACCTTCATAAATTTAAGCATGTAGATGTTTGTTCTTTTATCTCCTCATAGAGAAAAACATAAAACACCTTGAGCCCACTAACAAGGACATGTGAGTCTCACTTTAAAAATTGTTCAAAATTATTGTGTCACACTAAATATTTTAACAAAATTTACATACTTAAAAGCACATATTAAGTATGCATTATCAAATTATACCAAGTATTAGAAATTGTCAAAAAAAGCATATGCCCCGCACTTCAACCAACCAACAATGCAAACTTGACATATGAACCATTTTAGCATTTTCCACATACAAATATATTGGAAAATGCTATTTTAAAAAAAAAAATTGTACGAAAAATTCTATTAATGGTATTTTTGTAATTGACATGCCTCTCCCCTTTGCTGACGTCAGCTTGAACCCCCCTCCCCCCTCAAATTGACTTGGTTTCATTATACGGCCTGACCTTTTCTGACGGTCAACACAGAGTATGGGAGCCGGCTTAGTTCATGCATTGGTTTATGTTTATGCAAACCATACAGATTGGCTATCCATTTGTACTAATTGTCCCATGCATCAAGAATCCAGCCACACCGTCCAGGGCGGAGAAACATGTCCAGTCGGCTGAATTATATGTATGTATTTGAATGTCATATCTATGATGAAGAAAAGTTTTGGATTGCTTTCGAAGTCTCAGCTGAATATTATAGAATAAATCACGTCCTTAGCCATGCAAGATTGCACCTCTCTTTGTTGAATATTCTACGGACGAATTTGAGATGCTCTATCTTCTGAATCTGCATTGAACCTTGGCTCTCAAACATGGCGAGGGTAGCTGCTTCCAAAAACTCGGCCGAACTATAGAATAAACCACATCCTTAATTAGCTATTGTTTCTAGAGAGTAAGAGGAATTTGAGATGCTATCGGCCGCTGAATCTGTATGGAACGTTATATATTACAGTTACCTTTGAAAGTCTCTAGCCTTAGCTGAATGGCGAAGTGTTGCCTTTGATTCAGTAATTTGGGTCATTTGTATTCCAGTGATAGATACACATATGGGGTAGAAATTCATCCCCAATCAAAATCTCTCATCAGATTGAAGTTTTGAAACATATAGGATCGTCAGGAATTGTATCACCCGTGAAACCAAAAATAATTCTTCAAACTTCAGCTTGAGACTCATGATTATCCAATTCTCCATAGGGTCTTATATATTATATGTGTGTGTATATATATGTATTTATTTATGTCTAGCTACAGTCACATTATCATTTGTGTCCATCATGCTAGATATATGTCACACTTATCATTTACTATTGGGAATGATAAAATAGATCATGCATCACACTCATTATTTGTTATATATGGTGACTTGAACGCAAAATGGAGATTGTCTTCTTGCTGAAGAAAAAACTGGAAGAACCGGAGTGGAGTCTAATGCACTGGACTCTTCTCACAGAATATAGATATTTATTATCAAAGCTAGTAAAGCCAACTAAATTACGCACTTATTTCATGAGATGGGACAGAAATTATATCCATTGAAAAGTCCTTCCCAGGAGGTGCTGTTGCTTGTGAGAAAATTCTTGAGCCAGGTGGCTGATTTTTCGGGGTATCGCTTGTAATCATCTTTATAGTCAATGTAATCTAGCCCAAATCGAATGGTGTATCCTGATCCCATTTCCATGCTGTCCAAGAGGGACCATGCGTAGTACCCCTTGATGTTAACTCCCAACACTGCAAAACAAGGAGAAAAAAAAAAACTTCTAACATTTTTGCATAAATATATCGTTAGAGGGACAGAGCTAAAACAAAGTCGTTTAACAAATGATCAGCTACAAAAACTAGCACTTATATGACAGCCGTATGAAATAATTTCTTCATGTAGGTAGGTGAGATGGTCTTGGAGGAATTCAATCCGCGGATCATGTTGCAGTGCTTTCTGTCTAGGGACCGAGTCGTTCCTTTTCTGTGGCTAACCTGTTTTGAGGTGGTATTTAGTCATTCCATAAAAGCAATCGACCCAAAAAACAAACAAAACAAAAAAAAATATAGATAAAACAGTTCAAAAAGTAGAATGTAGTTAGCTAACTAACCGTTTTCAGTAATGTAGAACTTAATTGGGGTTGTTATATGCAAGCTTCAAATGTTGTAAAAGTGCACTCAGGCCTGCTGGATAAATGTAAATCTGGTCCAGACCCGGAGCCTAGAATGCAGTCAAACAAGAGCTAAATCAGATCATACAACAACTCATCAGTATGTCTTGGATGTGTTGCAATTTTGCATTAGGATTTCAAAACGGAAAACTCGTCAGTGTTTATACCTGTTTGCCAATAGGTACGCCATTTTTCTCCGCTGAAGAGAGACCACAAAACACGTCAGCCAATTTTTTTATTTTTTGAAAGAAGAAGAAAGAAAGAAAGAAAGAAAGAAAGAAAGAAAATAGTCCGTGCATTTAATCTTTAGGAAACAAACTGATGTACTCTAATATGGGTTGCTGGGACTATACTTCGTGGTTCGAAATGTTGGTCAGTAAAATAGCTGGTAGGCACATCATTAGCAGATATCTTTAGGGATTTTGTGTATCTTGCTGTGTAGTAATTGATACCGACGGAATCAAATGAGCCTTTAACCATTTCTTCTTGCTCTTGAGTGAATGCCGGAAGCCTGTCCCTCACAATAGCTTTCATGTTCAAGGGTAGTCTCCGGTCACTTAGGGATCCAAAAACCTAATAAATACAAATACAGAAGGCCAAAACAACCATTAGAGCTATGCAAATGTCGTTTTAAAGCTCAATTTGTTAAATGAGATATATATATATATATATTGATCTGTCTGATATCATATGACAAGTGACTAGTTATGGAGAATGTCAAATAAGGAGATATTAGGGTTTGATTCCTCCAGAAGCATAAATATATATCCAAAAGAAACAAAAGGAAAATGACAAATTAAGTTATGTAAACGTTTTCTTAAAGCTCAATTTTTTAAGCCAGAAATATGAACTTCTGTCTTATTTCACATGGAATCATGTGATACTATTATATCCTTCAAAGTTGGAAAATTACCATCCAGTATTGAAGTCCCACGCTCTCTGTTGTGCTTCATTATCCGAAGGCGTTGCAGCAAATGGCAGATACCATTCTGCACTCAAAGCAATAACTATTTCTCCTTTTTCAACAAAAATAAAAAAACAGTCAAAAGGATAAATTCTTGTAGAAAATGAAGTCATGCTTAAGAGATAATCAAGTAACTAAAATACAGCACTTGGTAAAATTCTCCGTAGACTTTAACCGCACGGGCATGGGCTAGTATGGCATTAAGACCAGCTAGCTAGGTATGGAAAAGTCTTGGGATCATCTGGTATGGACAAACTATTATTATATCCATACACGGAAAAAACCCATGGTTCGTTAATTGTTATCCCGTGTTTCACCCTATCTCCAAAAGTCTTGAAACAAAGCTCAGTATAGTCTGTTAAGTCATCTCTGAAATCAAAATGTAGAGAAAAGATTCACGATTTTATTTTTTTTTTCGTTTACTTCTATCTCTATCTGTACTATTTTAAAAGACGGAACCCTTAGAAGTGTTTCTTACACTTTCTGTTCCAAAAGTGCCCCTCAAGAGGAAAATAAATTACACACCTGCTCGGCCATCCCTGCGACTTTTTGAACTCACTGAAACGTTTCAAACCCTCCTCTTCTGTGTTTCTGCTTCAAACCCTCCTCTTGGTAACAATGGCTCGAAACGCAATGTCACAAGGGTCTTTAGTTACCATTTTTGTGGAAAATCTACCAGGAAACATGAATCCTATCTGGCTTTCTAGGATCTTCACGCAAGGTGGTAAAGTGGTTGATGTCTTTATCCCAAACAAGGTACGAAGGAGAAACCAGGCGAGATATGGGTTTGTGAGATATGCTACATGAAGGGAAGCTTTGGTGGCCGTTAAAATGTTTAACAGAGTCTGGCTATTTGATCTCATATTGAAGGTGCAATTGGCTTTATATGGGACGAACAATGGGAGCAAGACCAGCATTGATCCCCAAGCAACTCACTCAAAAGGAAAGAATCAAGTAGCTTCAAGTTATGGACAAAAAATTTCTAGCAATCTGCAAGCTTTCAAGGACAATAGAAGTTATAAACAAGTCCTCTCGGAGCCAAAGGCTTCACCTCCTCTAGTAAAAGAAGACGGCGATAAGGAAAAGCAAATTATAGTAGACGATATTAATGAGGAATGGATCAGGAAATGTGCCATTGGATTCCCAAAGGACCCTACAAGCATGTTCCATATAGAAGAAGCGATGATAAGAGAAGGTGTCTTTGGCATTAAGATTATATATCTGGGCGAATTCAAAATACTACTTCAATTCGTCAATGAGGAAGAAATATCATGCTTTCTGCAAGGCAGTTGAGATTGGCTCAATCAATGGTTCTCAGTCGTTCATGAGTGGTCATATAGGGAATTCAACCTCACAAGAAGAGTATGTTTACACATTAGGGGTGTCCCTCTACATGCATGGAGTGCCTCTAACTTCAGGAAAATTGGAGATCAATGGAGTACGGTAATTTTGGTTGATGGTTGCACTTCCTCTAGATCAGAAGTTGATATAGGCAGAGTATTAGTTCAAAGTTATTGTATTGAATCAATAAGGGAAATTATCAAGCTTAAAGTCAACAAATTCTTATACTCAGAACAAATAATGGAATATGATGCTCCGGGGATTGTTTTCAACTATGATAAGAGTTCATTACATCTATCTGCCTCAGATACTCAACAGTCCTCTCAAATGAAAGCTAACTACAGATAGAAAAGCCATCACTACTCTTCCCATGTTTCTGATGCTCGTAATCAAAGGTCTTTAAATAGCAATGGTGGCCGGAATATAATATCCAATTCATCTGAGAAAGGAGAAAAAAAAGTACAGTCAAAAGGATGTCGATGATAACAATGATGATTTGGCAGTCACCATCCAGGTGGATGAATCAAAACTGGACACATGTATCAGAAATATAAATGATGGTTGGAATGACACTCAAAGTGTGAGGCTCAAAAATAACAGTGGGTTAGGTGGGGAAGATGCCAAGGTGCATGCGGAGGCTTTGGAAACTGGCAGGTTGGCTTACTATGATGGTATGGGGAACAACATGTCCAGTTCTTCATATAATTTGAATATTCAAGCAAAAGAAGACGTTGGAAGGAAATTAAGTTAGCAGGTGAGAGGAGTTGGAGTGGATGAAGGTGTTTTGGGCCTCGGGAAAGATGATTCATTGGGTAGAATGTTTTAGCCCAAACTCATCAGGCATCACCAAACGACATCGCTGACACTAGCGAGACAGGGATGAGATGGAGAAAAAAGAAGGATTCAAAAAAGAAGAAGAAGAGAAAAAAGTTATGGTCAAATAAGAAGATGAATGTATGTATAATGAATATAAAGGATAATAATGATCACAGCTCCTTAGTGTCAATATTACCATCTCAAAACATCAGGAATCGAAATATGATTCTGCTAAAGAATTTTGAGAATCACTGCCAAGAAGAGGCAGAAAACATAATAAAAATGGGAAAAAAAAGTTAGACATTAATTTCCAGAATAAGGAAGCTCAAGTTGGTGAATTAATAAAGGAGATGGAATGGAACGATCTGGTCAGAGTTCAGAAGTAAAATAAGGGGGAGAAAGAAGGTGTATAGGCAGTGGAGTTGTAGACAGTGTGTTCACAAAAAAGCATAAATGAAGATCTTAACATAGAATGTTAAAGGGCTTGGGGGCAAAAACAAAAGAAGAATGGTTAGAAAAGTAGTAAAGGGGAAAGGAATAGATATGGTTATGATACAAGAAACCAAGTGGGAGAATTGTAACAATTGGAAAGTTAAATCTGTGTAGGGAAGTGATGAAGGGGAATGGGTGAAGGTGAACTCAGAAGGGGTATTAGGAGGGTTAACAGTTTATCAGAATGTAATGGATAAAAAGTTTATATTACTGGAAGGAAGTTTCAAGGGAAGGTGTCATTGTGTCTTTGTTAATGGATACAATCCAAAATTGGAAGATGATAAAAAGATGTTATGGTCAAAGTTAATTACTTTGCTTGAGGCAGCAAAGGTACAAATCTTTATAAGTGGGGACTTCAATAAGATTCTAAGGATAAAGAAAAGGTCTTCGTGCAAGAGGGAGCGCCTAGGTATGAAAGACTTCAGGGAGGTAGTGAGAAAGCTGAACTTGGTAGATATGCCATTACAAGGGAAGCAATTTACATTGTCCAATATGAGGGATAAGAAAGTGTGGAGCAGACTGGATAGATTCCTGATATGTCCTGTGTGGAATTCTAAATTCAAATGTACTTAGTGGGGCTTACAAAGAATCTTCTCTGACTATTGTACAGTTTTCCTAAGTGATGAAGAAAAGGATTAGGGGCAAGAGCCCTTTAAGATTTTTGAGTCATAGTATAATGTTAAAGAGTTCTCTAGCATATATGGTTGATAAGCAATGGAGTGAGACAAAGGTACAAGAGTGGAGGGGATTTGTATTGTTAAGGAAGCTGAATGAGCTCGAGAAGAAGATCAAAGGATGAAAAAGCACTAGAATTATCAATTGGAATGAAAGAATAAAAGTTTTGGAAACTGAACTACAAAGGAGGGTTATCCAATGGGAACTTCAAGACTTAAATTAGGGGAAATTGCAATAAAAGAAGGAGCTAAAAAGTAAGATTGGGAAGTTGTATCTAAAGCAGAAAGCTGATGCAAGGCAAAAATCAAGAATATTATGGTTAAAAAAAGGTGAGAAAAATACTAATTTCTTTCACACCTCTATAAAGCTAAGGCAGGGAAGAAATTCTTTAAGCCAATTATTCATGAATGGAAAAGTGATTGATGAGCCTGAACAAATTAAGGAAGAAGTATTTAAGTTTTTTGAAGGAAGATTTAAAGAGGCAATGACCATAAGGCCTGGGATGGAACGAGGGTGAGAAAGCAGCTAAGATAAGAAATGGCATAGGCACTTGAGGATGACTTTGAAGAAAAGGAAGTGTGGGAAGTAATTTCCTCATGCAATGGAAGTAAGGCACCATGTCTAGATGGCTTCAAAATGAGCTTCATAAAGAAATTCTGGAAGGTGAGCAAAGGTGAGGTAATTACATTTATAAATGAATTTAGTAAGAATGCTAGGCTTGTTAAGGGGTTAAATTCATCTTTTATCACTCTGATTCCAAAAGAGGAGTTCCCAGATAATTTAGATAGTTACAAACCTATTAGCTTGATATCATCAATGTACAAAATATTGTCTAATACTATGGCAAATAGATTGAGAATGGTTATGAAGGAAGTTGTTAGTGAAAAACAAACAACATTTATCTTAGGGAGACAGATCCTTGATAGTGTCTTAATAGCAAATGAAATTATTCATGCATGGAAGGTTGAAAAGAAAAAAGGGATAATGTTAAAAGTGGATATTCAAAGAGCTTATGATTCAATAAACTGAAAGTTTCTCTTGTCAATGATGGAGAAGCTGGGGTTTGGTCAGAAATGGATGAAGTCGGTTGAGGAATGCCTAGCCTCTGGAAGGGTATCAGTCCTAGTGAATGGCTCGCCAACCAAGGAATTTATAGTACAGAAGGAGCTGAGACAGAGAGATCTCTTATCACCATGTTTGTTTAAGATTGTAGCTGAAGGTTTGAATGAGTTACTTGTAAGAGCCATTGAATTAAACATTATCAAGGGGATTAAAATGGGATCAAGGGGCATTGGGATAACCCATCCTAATTTGCAGATCATACAATCATATTTTGTGAAGCTAACAAGAAGGAATTACTGAATTTTAAGAGAATCCTCAGATGCTTTGAACTGATATCAGGATTAACGATTAGCTATCAAAAGAGTGTTGTGAGTGGTACAGGGGTGGAACCAAGCTTTCTTAAAGAAGTATTTTAGATTTTCAAATGCAAAATTCAAGCATTACCTATAAGCTACTTGGGTCTTACAATAGGGGCCAATCCTAGGTTGGGCAAGTCTTGGGAAGGAGTTATCAAGAAAATTAAGGGCAAATTAGCTAACTGAAAAAGAAATCAATTATCTATGGGAGGTAGACTCGCATTAATTAAAGCTACTTTGGCAAATTTACCTGTTTATTATATGTCATTGTTCAAGGTTCCAAAGGAAGTAAGTAAAAGGATTCAAAGGATTCAAAGAAAGCTCCTATAGGGAGAGATGGATGGCAAAAGGAAAGTGCATTGTGTGGGTTGGAGCAAAATTATGATAAGCAAGATCAATGGAGGCTTGGGGATAATTCCAGTAGACTCTTTGAATTTATCTTTATTAGCAAAATGGTGGTAGAGATTTGCTAATGAGAAAGTTGGTGTGTCAGAAATATATGTATGATGAAGACAGATTGATTTCTGGGAGTAGTTCTTTGAAATCTCAATCAAGGATTTAGTCTGATATATCAAAGGTGCGTTTGGAATAGTCAGTATTTTTAAATAATCTTGAGTTAAAAGTAGAGAATGGCAAAAGTATCAGTTTTTAGAAGGATAACTAGATGGGTGGGATTTCTCTTAGTAATGAATTTCCTAGATTATATACTTTATCAATGCAAAAAAATGCTTCCATTGCAGATATAAGGAGTGACAGGGGCTCCTGGAATATTCTATTCAAAAGATAGTTGAGGGCATAGGAAGAAAAGAAACATAGCAAGTTGTTCAGAAAAGTGGAAATGACAAATTTGAAGCTCAAGAAGAGGACAAGATGGTCTGAAAATTGGAAAAGAGGACAAGTTTACAGTAAAATCTTGCTACAATAACGTAATTGATCATAATTCCTGGAATTCTACTGATCTGAGCATGATCTGGAAAATCAGTGCTCTACTTAAAGTTTAGATATTTGGCTAGATTGCTATTCAGAATAGGATTAAAACTAAGGTTTTGCTCGCCAAGATTAAAAGCTTGTCACAAGGCAGTGGGTTAGCATGTCCTTTATGCAATCAGTCAGATGAAGATTCGAATCACATACTTCTTAACTGCTTATCATCTTGAAAAGTCTGGTGTGTTATTACTAAATGGTGGGGTCTAAAGTGGGTAAGTTGAAATTGTTTGTAGTCACACTTGCTATGATGGAGAGATCTGGACTTCAAACATATTGGAAAAAGTTATGAAAAGTTTTGTTTTTATCAGTAATTCGGCACATATGGAAGGCCAGATCATTTCTAGCATTCAATCAAGTGGCCATCAAACAGAATGTGATCCTAAAAAATATAAAGGTTAAGACAGTCCTATGGGTTAAAGCTCGAAGTCCAAATGTGTCTTTTTTTATAAATGATGTCATCTACTCATTTTAAGGGGCGAAGGAATTGAAAAGATAGAATAGGAGATGGGTGTGTTGTAGGTAAATGTTGTATTAGCATGGTGTGTTATATTATTTATAACAGTTGGTTACTCTCCAATTTATGATAGTGGATATCCTGGGGTGATCATTTTCGTAAGGTCGGAAGCAGTTTTGGAAATGCAGTCTTCTTATATCAATTAAAGTTTCCTTTTGCTTGTCAAAAATAATAATACCGTTTCCGTACTTGTGTCTATCAACACCATCAATGAATCAACCGCCGCCTCCAACCAAAATGTAATTTTCTTCGCAATCTTGAAGTTTCGTTTTTGCTTGTCAAAAATAATAGCACGGTGCTACTTACGGGACGCTCCCAACACACCCAATGCGCGATCAAATTAGTATTTTTCAAATAATAATACCGTTTCCGTACTTGTGTCTATCAGCAACCATCAAACGTCATGAACTTTCCAACCATCTTATAATTTCCATCGCAATCTATCGTTTCGTTATTTGTTCTCATATTTTAGAGACGCTCCTCTCGACGATCAAACTGTACGATCAAATGGATGGATACCCACTCCTCTAACAATCATATCATTGAGTTAGGCTGTAGACAAAGGTTTTCCATTGAAGACTCCTTGAAATTCCTCCATTCTGTACGGACAAAGTTTTTCCAGTGAAGACAAAGTTTTTCCAGTGAATTTTTGCACTGAAGACTATTCTGAAAATTTCTTCATTATTTCTAAGTACAACAATTAGGTCTTTGATCACTCCAGGTTTGTTCTCTATACACTTGCCTCCAAAGTGCTGATTACCTATTACTGCCTCTAAGATGTTTGAAAAATTGTGTCTATCAAGATTGATTACAAGTTCCAAATTTTCTGTAATATTTTTAATTTTTAATTAGTATCATGGTTGAAATATAAGCTATAACTTGTCATTTTTTGGTGAGCTCCAATCTTCTTATTGCAATCTAATAGCGATTTTTGTTCCATCTTTAAAACGGATCACAGGGCAAAATGTCTCTCTATCACTCTCGCTCGCTGTCTCCCTAAACCTGTAAACAGGCATGCATTGAAAACTTGTTATATGTCATCGTGGTCTTTTCTGATTATGCATTTTTTGGACTCTTCAAGAGTTTTGGCAACTAATCAGTCCACTGTTGCGGGGTTGTTTGGATGCCACATGCAAATTTAACCTGTACATTGGGTTTGACAAAGGAATTAAAGACTACCCTGCGATAGAATGCACATGAATTTGTAGGATTTGATCAAATGAAACTTTAATCAATATGATAATTTTTGTTCTAATTTTGGTGATGAAGGTGTGCTATATGGGTTGTTGCATGTTGGCATAGTAGAATGGAGTATGAACTGTTATTGTTTATAGACTAATGTAATGCATGCTTATTCTATGTTTTCATTTGTGTTTTGTGAAGATTGTTTCCACCTAGAATTGTAAAATCAATTCATGCTCAATTCTGTGTCTCTTTTATTTATGGGTGAATCATTAAATTCTCATCCACAAATTTGATTATACTAATGTAGTGAATATCTTGCTTTATAAATTTTTACATCCAAACCATATCATAGTTTTTTTTTTTTTTCTCTCTAATTTGATGCAAATGGTTAGCATTGTTACTTAATTGCTTCTATTTATAAACTTGGTCGCTGTTAAGAAATTTAGCACCACTTAAACGGTTGAACCTATCATATACGGTTTAGGGAAAAAAATAACTAAGGAACTTTTGAGAAGTCCGGGGGCCGTAGGTGACTGCATATTTTATTTTCTAGTGAACATCTTATTCAAAATATACTTTAATGGATAATGGAATCATATCATTCAAACAAATTCATGATAGTATAATAAAAATCAAGAGCACGACAATTGACACGACGTCTTCTTACATAGGTGCAAGAAATTGTCTTAAAAAAACTTAGCATGTGCAACACCACTAGTATATATAGAAGATCCTAGCACGAACACAAAGTTTAAGCTCAACAAGCCATTATATTCTTCTTGCAGAGCTGAAGGCAAGTCGAAGTGGAATAGTGTCACCTTCGATACCTACCAAAGGAATTTTAGAAGTTACTAACAGGAGGAGATACTCAATTCCAAGTATATGTATATATATATATGAGATAGGTGAATTAACTTCAACATAAGATCGACTTGTTCATACCATTGGCAATCAGTTTATTTATCAAATTGTTGTAGAAATCAATGCCAATTTGGTTGACTCCAGCATTCAATTTTCATGATGATTATAACAAATATCATTTACATCAATCACACAGATCCGCAATGTTTATAAATTATTGTAAGTTAGAAAGCAAAGCTAAATTTAAAAATTCTAACTTTGTATTTGTACTAGGATTGAACTGCTGGGGTGTCTCCGATGAAGTCCCACGTACTTGATCCTCTCCCTCCTTCATGAGGTGAACTTTCTGTCTGCATGCCAAATTAATGAAAGATATCATCCTCCAATATTAGAGAGAGAGAGAAGAAGAAGAAGAACAAGAAGAAGATGATGATAACATAAGACCTGAAGAGCAGAATAAGATGCCCCAAACGTAAAATCAGATGGGAAGTCACTCCTTGCCAACTGCGATAAACCTCTTTTGCTAAGAGGAGATTCCCTCATAACGCTTGGGACTTATATTGCCCAGCAAGAACATAATCTCCTTTATCTAAAATTGTCAAACACCATAAAGATAAAAATTGCAAAGCGATTTTGAGAGAGAGAGAGAGAGAGAGAGAAATTGTTGGTTATTCTGAAGAACCAAGAGGTGATACGTGGGTATTTATAAAAGGGGAGTGAAGAGAGTCAATAAGCAGTAGATGGAAGGCTGATGAAAAAGACAATCAGTTTCGGTGAATTTTCTATTTTCTTGAACATAAACTAGATAAGTACTACAGGACCAAAAAAATTTTATAAAATTTTAACAACATAGTGTCACGATTCTAAATAGGATAAAAACTGGGAGGTCCATATGCTTATAAGGGTAGGCAGCACCGCCTGATGGTTTAAACTTGTGGGTTGAATGACGAGCGCTTAGCCCGTGACAAATAGTATTAGAGCCACTCATTTCTAATCCGATTCTACGCCAAACACTTAGGAGAGTGGCATGTTTATAATGTGTTTATAGAATGATGTGGTTGAATAACTTGAATTAGAGCTTTCACTTTAATAATTTTTAATTATAAAAATATCAAAACTGCATCATCCTAAGCAAATTTTTCGTTCCAATTATTTTGAAAGAATAGTATTTTTCTTTTATTAACGTGACTCTCACCCTTTTACTCACGTGAGTTTGACTTTAGTTCTGCCACACGCAGGGAGGCGAAACAACAAGAAGAATGTCCAATTGGCTGAATATGTAAGTATTTGAACGTTATATATGTGAATAAAAGTGTTGGCTTAAGCTTTCTTCCAAAGTCTTAGCCGAATGATAAGAATAAATCCATACTTAGCCATGGTTTCACCTCTCTTTGTTGAGTATTCCTAGAGAGGAATTTGAGATGCTCTATCAGCTGAATCTGCATTGAAACGTTGGCTCTAAGGTAGGCTGCTTCCAAATACTCGGCCGAACAACTACAGAATTATCCACATCCTTAGCCATGGTTTCACATCTCTTTACAGAGTGTTCCTAGAGAGGAATTTGAGATGCTATCGGCAGTTGAATTTGTATTGAACATTATATATATGACGACAAGTTTTGAAAGTTTGAGAAATTTGTAAAATGTGTTCAAAGTTGAACTATCGGCTGACTCTTTTCTGAGACTTTGGAAGGAAAGCTCAAACCCACTACAAATCCCAAAAGGACTAATTTAAATACCCAACAAGGATTTTTCCATTGTCAAACCCACTAAAACAAATGTGTATATATATTATACTATAGGAATTTATATCTATAGGGAACAAAGAAATATGTAAATAAACGTTATGAATATGCATATTATGTATAGAATGTTGTATATAAAATTAAAATGGATATAAGCATGTCTTCTATTCGGGGCACATTGGATGGAATTCTTTACGTAGATAATGAGTTAATCCACCTATAGTTATCAATACTGTATCAGTTAATATTATTTTTTGGTACGACCTGTATTGGTACCCATGCATTATTGGATACTGTTTCGAACTTATTGCTACATGTATTATATATTTTGAAAGTAAATAATTACTTTAAAAAATATAATATAAGTGTATTATCTAATCCAAATATATATTTAATAATATTAAAGATATATTAATTGTCTAGTATATTTTTAATTTAGGTAGTTTTACTATATATAAATTATCAAATTCAAGAAAAATAAATTATTTTAAAATAAATTATCTGGTACCATTCAGAATTGGTCGACACAACCAACATTGACTAGTGTTTCTCGATATTGAAATAGAATTGAATATAGCATTACTCACGATTCAACGGCATCTATTTATAACTGGACATAGTTTCTAACTTATAATTTATTTTTAAAATGTTGTTTGGCTCGCTCCTCAAAAAGTTGATTAAATAAATCACTTATAAAAGCTACTTACTAAAGCATTATTTAAAAAAACAGCTATAGACTTCACACTTTTTTTTTTAACAAAAACCACTTAACAAGCTGCTGTTAAAAATAACTTCTAACTTTTACCTTATAGCTTTTAAGATTCTGTCCAAACACCCCTAATGGTGGGTCTGGAGGTTTCATTCGCAGCGGACGAAGAAAATAATGAATGCAGTTCCAAGTTCCACCCACCAAACAGGACTTTCCCTCAGAAACGTCAGGGAAATCTGAGACTGGGATCAGATACTACGCGACCTACAGAATTATATGCTCTTATACATCCGACCTGTCGTTTCTCGTAATATTCCTACTGCTCTATCATCGCTTTTGGTGATCAAATGTTGATGTATAAATCATATGATTTTCATCCGCATTTGACCGTCAATTCTCTTCCTCTTCAAGGATCTCAACTTGGTCTCAACCCTTTTATGTCCACTCGAAAAATTCAAGATCTCATCAATGGCCGATTCTCATCTACTACCACCAAAGGTATCGGAAACCGAGAACCAAACTCCTCTGTTGAACCACACAGAGGAAACCCAGGAACAAAAGCCAGAAAACCCAGGTGGAGGAGAAGAAGATTGTGACACCCATCTCGATCAATCCCTTCAACGGCTAGAATTGTTTCTCACTCTTTTGGGTTTCGACCAATCCTCTGCCTTGAGCTCTTGGCTTTCGTCGGCCGCTTTTCTGCTGATTGGCGTCGCGCTTCCGGTGGTTGTGCTTGAGGTGTCGAACTGTTCCGGTTGCGAGAACTACCAAATTAGGGATTTTGAGCTCAATATCATTGTTTCGCAGGCGTGTTTAGCCGCTGTGTCTCTGCTTTGCCTTACGCACAATCTGCGCAAGTATGGTATTCGGAAATTTCTCTTTGTTGATCGGCATAGTGGTCAAATGGCGCGATTTCGCGATGAGTACATTCAGAAGATTTCGGTGAGCACTGCCCACTTTAGTAGATTTGTTACCCTTCCACACACACATGCACACACACAAATGTATTATTTGTATATATGTCTATCTATGCGTCTGTTTGTATATGGTAGAGTTTATGATGATTGGAGATCGAATAGGTTTGGTTCCATCTGTTTTTGAACCTGTTCAGTTAACAATTGGAAAGATATTGTTTTACTGATGATAGTATATATATATATATGTACACATGCATGTCAGATTTTTAAAGCAATTTGTGTAAGAAGAGCATTTGACATTACATCTTTACTGTTGAACCCCATGTCTGGCAAGTTTTTTATATCATTTGATTATCGAATTGTACTGTCTTTAATAGGCATTTTGAATATGGAATCAAGTTCCGTCTATTTTTCCAATTTCTAGGACTGAGCAATTGGAATAGGTAAGTGCACTCTGCAATATGTTATGGACATTTTTGGCTCAGAAAAACAGCTTTTCATTTCTCTTGTGGGTTGTAACTGAACAGAAAAAAATAAATGAAGAACTAAAATGATAGGTTACAGTAGTGAAATTAAAATCGTTATTTTCCCACCTGCATGAATTGAAGTAACTGGTTGCAATACGTGCCCTTTCATTTTCTGTGTTCCAAGCTAAGGTGTAATGATAAATTCAGTGTTCTTTAACTACATAATAGAGTCCTTGGTTAATATCTGAACCCCCTTATCTTTGTCAACAAGTATCGCAGTCCTACCATAGTAGATTGTGAAATTAATTGGCAAGGTGTTTTATACAAACGTTTTTTTTTTTTATTACTCCAAGCATATGTTCATTATACATGAATAACCAACTTCTTAATGTACTCAAATGTAGTTGTCCCTAAGTTCACCAGAAAAAGTTATATTTCATCATCCAGGATTGATATGTCATTCATTTGATCTTTAAAAATCCATCATCTTGATTGGCCATCTTAGAAAATGGCAACAAGTACACAAATGCACATATTTTATTGAACCAATAAGAAAGGCAAAGTTATTTTCAATACTTATATCTAGGGCATGACCTTGGAAATTAAGTGACAAGGTGTTATTTTCAAATTTTTTATTTTTTATTTTTGATAAGTAATTGGCAAGGTGTTTTGTTCCCAAGCTTATAAATCTGGTTGTTCATAATATTCTGCAACTCCTGATCTGTAATCTAAAATATCAATTTTTGTGTTTACCTTCGTACTTGATGCATAAATAAAAAAAGTTTGTATGGATTTCTTTTCTCTTTTTGTTTTTGGCAGGATTCTGTCCGTTTGCTCGTATTGTGGATACTACCTTGTTTTATTCTGAAGACTACACGTGAAGTCGTCCGCATTTTATATATGCATCATGAGTCATGGTGGCTGTCTGTTGCTATTTTATTAGCTTTAATCATATCATGGACTTATGTGGCTGCAATCTATCTGTCAGCTTGCACTGTGTTCTATTTGATCTGCAATTTGCAAATTATCCACTTCGATGATTACGGGAAGTCCTTGGAAAGAGAATCCGACTGTTTGGTATTAATAAAGGAGCACATTCGTCTGCGGCAACACCTCTCTAAAATAAGCCATAGGTTCAGGATATATCTTCTTCTGGTGTTCCTGTTTGTCACCGCAAGCCAGTTTGTGACTCTACTCCAAACCACAGGATATAGGGGCATAATTACTTTAATAAATGGTGGTGATTTTGCAGTAAGTTCACTGCTACTTATTTTGTTTATATGGTCTAGATATATAACTTGTGTGCTTTTTCATGTTTCTTGATTGGGAGCTACATTGGTAGTTATAAAGCTTCACGTGCTTGGAAGTCAGACTTGTCAATGCTCCTGCTCAAAAGAAACAATCATTTAGAATGAATCCTCACTTTACATTATCATCCAACCCATTGCTCAAGTAAATTCTCCTAGTCAAAGAAAGAAACCAGTAGCACCTAGTGGCTTATGTTGATTTCAAAGTTTCTGAAAACATCACACAGAAACCAATTCTCTGCAATCAACATTGGTTTGGGATGATATCACTGGGGTTGGCCACTTGAAAGTGGTCCAGCTTGTTACCTGTTTGTACATTCATGTAAGGGATTGTACATTCAGTCATTGCCAAATATATGGGAATGAATAAGTGAGCAATGGAGGCTTTGCATTGGTCATATATTCAATGCATGCTTCTCTAAATCCGTGTTGCTCTGCTCATTCAAGCTTTGGTTTCATTCCTGGTTTTCCAGGTCTCATCAATTGTTCAGGTTGTGGGGATAACTCTTTGCTTAAATGCCGCTGCCAAAATTTCCCATAGAGCCCAGGGTATTGCATCACTAGCTAGTAGATGGCATGCTATGGCCACATGCAGTTCTAGTGATGCATCTCAATTGAGAGTTTCAGATAGCGTAGGAAACTTGGTGGCTGCCGAAAGATTGGGCTCATTGGCTATAAACCCCTCAGAAAGTGATTTGGAGTCGCTGGATTATATTGCAATGCCTACGAACAATACACAAGTGGCTCCTTGTATGTCCTCATACCACAAGAGGCAAGCCTTTGGTATGTAAATCAAATTTTATTGTGGTTGTGTTGCGTTTAGCTTGTTATTTGCACATATTTTCTCTTTTTACTCAACCGAAACAGTGGAACCTCAGGAGCAATATATGAAACAAAATAGAATATGGTAGCAAACCTCTAAAGTAACCTGCTTTTGATCAGGCTATCCAGGCTTCTAAAGTAACCTGCATTCGTTAAGTTATTCCAGAGATATTGCTCATTGCTTTTCCCTTATCAAAGCTTGAGAGTATACTCAAAACACTTAAATTGTATTTCCCTTCATTGTGATATGTCAAAAAACATTCCATGTAATTGTTTTTCGTTTTCATCATGATGTGCTTACAAGAATTGAGCACTTATGTTGAGTTATGCCAAGTGACCTTTGCCTCCCAGTTTTATTTACTTTTGAAAACAATATGATCTCTTGATCACAAGAATTTCACCAGATTTTCACTAGTGGCAGAGACTAACAGAGAGAACTCCGTGACCAATGAACATGAATGCAATGTCCTATTCCAGCTTTTTTTCTCCTCTCTTCAACATATATATATATAACAAATAAATTAGTTGGAGACATAACAGAAGCACCCAAATGTAAAGAAAGTAGAAGTCGAGCAGAACCTCTGTATTTCATCATTGTTCCTCTTACCAATAATTTTGACTCAGATATCTAGATATTATACATACACGATGGGGAGTATACTATCACCCACTAGGGACCACTGAGGAAATCCGCCCAGAATTTGCATTCTTGGAATCCTAATTACATGCTTTATTTAGTTGATGCCACGCCTCTGAATGCATTATAATAATTTACTTTTTTCATTTTCTTTTGCTGGTAATTTTTTTGCTTTAGGTTTCCTTCTTCGTGTAGAAGTTTATTCTTTTGTCTCTTTACTTAATTTCGATTTTCCAATGGCTGTGCAGTGATGTATTTGCAGAACAATCCTGGAGGTATCACAATATTTGGATGGACAGTTGACCGTGGTCTTATTAACACAATCTTCTTTATTGAGCTCTCATTAGTACTCTTTGTGCTCGAGCAGACTGTAGTTTTCGCTTCAGAGTGACTGACTGACTCATTCAAATCTCAAATCTACCTCAACACAGATCAGACCCAGCTTACAAGGTGAGGGTGAGTCACCCATTGCTACTTCCATGTAATGTTCATGGCTTGAGAGTGAGACCTTTGAGTGAGATCATTGCTAATCAGGTCGTCACTGCCCCCATCGTTGCCGGGGAAAAAAAAAATAAAGAATAGGGTCTCCATTTCCACCTTTTGGTCACTCTCGTAACGACCATAGTAAAAGATGCTCGCCTTTTTTACATCAAGAAGGCAGTTTGGGTCGGTGTAGTGCCCTTGTGAAATGCTGCTCTGACTGAACTAAGAGAAATGGTTCGACTACTTGGTTTCTCCTGATGTCTATGTATAAAGCTCTAATGAACAAAAGGAAGGAGAGAGAGAGAGCTTGGACATGGGTTATTGGTTGATGCATAGCGTGTGATCTGTGTATAACTTCTTGATGTATAGCGTTTGATTTGCGTCATATTGTGCTCTATTTTCGCTTTACAAATATGTGCAACTCGAACATAACCAATTATTGATTCCTACAATAACATGCCCCTCTTCCTTTTTGATTCGGTGGGGTTGCCAGAGCAGAAAATAAAATGAATGTCAAACAGGTAACTAGCGAATGAATGTCATTTCCATTATTCTAGTTTCTATTCTCTGTTTACCCTTTTCTTGTTTTCTAAAACAGAAACAATGGGCAAGTCTGAAAATGCAATTGTTTTCATGTCAGTTCTTTTCTCATGCATTCGGATTTTGAGAACTTTAGAAACAATTGTCCCATTTTCAAAAGGCAAATCAAAGTGTATATACATACGATTCGGGTATGATTAAATTTGCATCAAATCGAATGAAGTTGTCATTCTAACTAGACACTGGCTTGATCAAATTCACATACGATGTCATTGTAACTAGACGCTGGCTTGATCCAGGCATAATTCCTGAGAAATACATATAATAATATCCCAACACTGAAAATGACAAAATAAAACAAAAGGACCATTAAAAGGAGTTGCAACCAAGATACTTGCAAGCAATAAAATTAATTTACTTCAAACTAAATTTCCCCACTCAAAAAAATTTTCATCTCTTTATTGATATTTTACTCCCCCAATCCAAACAACCAGCAATCTGAAACTCAAAAACCATTCAACGATGAAGGCCAGCCATTATCAGCTGCTGGCTCAACCTCAGTTCACAAAAAGCTACAGCATCCAAGTGTTCCCATGGCAGGCTTAAAGCCATTACATTGATGTCGTCTTTCTACAACCATCATCTAAATGTAATATATCACCACAAAATAGGCCAACCACACAGCAAAATATGACTAGGCAAACCCATAGAGAAGCTCATATGTAGATTCAGTATCTGCCATTTGGCAATATCAGAACAAAATTACAAGCAATTCGTTTTCTAACTGCATCTTCCCACTGAATCTCAGTCCTGACTATGGGTTATATGCATTCAATCCCGATGCTTCATGTTTTTCCCCTCTCCAAATAGTTCCTCCTTGGGCATTGCCTATAATCCAGTTATATACCAAATATGAGAGGACAATCATAACCAATCCCAAACCCAACTTCAAACAAAATGACTCCAAAAGAAAATTCGGGCGAATCTATACACCATTCAGATAATAGAGCAACTAAACACAGATCACAACCATTTTTGCAGACCCACCATTTTATTGCAACTTGCAAGTACCAGCCGCAACTATGTCAATAAATATAAGAAACAATTATCCATTTTCACAATACAAAAACGGCAACAAGTCCATTTAGAAAGAATATAAGTGTTTCCATTCTCAACTTAAAATATCAGAATTGCTCAAGAACAGGAAAACAGTTGAATAGTCACACGAATTGCTCAAGAATCTAAACACGAAAACAGTTAAATAGTCACACGTGGAAACACCTTATTTGGGTTTTTTTTGGGTTGGGGGGCAAGATCCCATCCATCGTGTTACCAAACTAGAAGAGCAATATCATATTCATCCTTGCAATGTCAGCTACTGAAACATTAAAAGGCAACCTTAAAAGACGTGACTGCCAGCATTCACTCCATTTTTATCATTTAATTGTTTAATTTTATATTTAATATTGTAGTATATTATTTTATTTTTCGTAAAGTAAGAAACAACTCCATGTCACAACTGGGAATTCAACCCTGCACCTCTTCCCTATGAGGTGGTCAGGAGACACCACTCGAGCTAACAGCTTGAGCGACGATAGTCAAAACGATAAAACATTGATGCAGAATCAAGAGCGATGGTAAGCCAATAACCAAATCAGTGAGAAGCACAAATAAATTGAGAATCCATTCTACCAAGTACGCATCAAGTCCATGCAGACACACATACAAGTATCTCATTTTCTCATCATGCTGAATCAGCGTGAATCAAAATCACAAACACAATAACTCCGATAACGCATAAGATGTATTGAATTACAATTACTCCAGTCCACTTTTATCCCACTCTCTAAGGGACCTCCATATTGAACCATTGAGCTTCAATCATTTGCTTTTATTTTGTAAAACCAACGTCTTCAGTAACCCATCAAAATACAGAACAGAACCAAAACCGAAGAATTGAAGCCAATATTAGCTGCAGTCTGCTCATGACCCCAACCCCTACACCCTATGCAAAATGAGTGCGATGAGGGTTTTCCCACCTAAAATAACCTTATCTCCAAAGAGCCAAAGTAGGTACAATGCTAAATTATGAGTAGTGTTGTGCTACCAATAAGTAACAGTAAGTCTTCTCTACATAATTCAACAGTACAGCATGATAACCACAGAGACACTAGACTAACAACTCATTTTCAGAATACAATTCCAGAAAACAGAACCATACCTCAGATTTTTATCTCATATACAATTTCTTTCTCAAGCACTTTTTAATGTCTCGTCTTCACAGTTATTCAAAAGAAATAGGCACCTTCATGGCTCAGAAGGTATTTCTCAGAGCCACAACCCATCTGTGGTTCATGCAACTGACGAATCGGTATTTACATAGAAAGCGTTCAGTAGCCACCAAACTAATAGGAACATCTTTTACATAAAAATAAATATTAGTATCTTCTACATACAGAGAATAAATATTAGTATTATGTGAGTAAAAGCATAGAGAAGACATTTGAACATCAAGATCAATAGGATACAGATTATTATTCCAACAACTCACACCTGCACAATCAGATAATATATATATATCCGATTTTAGAAATACATAATGTACATGGACTAATATCCCACGTGACACATTAAAAATATTGGTATTCAAAGTTTTAAACCAAATAAGAAGGTCCAAAAGATCAAAGGAAGATCCAAGGTATGCATAAGAGAGAGCCTTTCATCATAGCCGTCAATATAAAATTTGGGGCTCCTCAGACCAAAGCATGGATTCGAAAGACATTCTAAACATTCTAAACATGCTACGATGTAATTAAGGTACACATTCTAAACAATTGCAGCTAAGGCAATTTCCACCGCTTCCGTTATTATGAAGAACTGCATGAAATGATAGAAAATACATACCTCACTGTTCCATGATAACTACAAATCATAAACCACTATGAACTGGTAATGACCAAGTCAACTTATAAAGGAAGAAAGCTATTATATCAGACATAGCACCAAACAGAAGTCATATTATTGCTTTAAAAAGATATATTCTTAGGGCCCTTTTGGTACAGTTTTTTTGCCAAGTTCTTTTTAAGCTTACAAAAAAAAAAAAAAAAAAAGTCATAAGTTTTTTTGGCTTTTTTATTTTTCTGGATTCACTTTAACTAAAGATAAGCAAAAAAGCAAAAACAGAAAAGCAAAAAAGCTAAAAAAAACCTGACTTTTTTGCTTATAAGCTTAAAAAAAAAACTAGGTGAAAAGCTGGTACCAAACGGGCCCTCATCCTCAAAAGCTACTTTGTCACCCCTCAATACAGAATTGATTCTGAACAATATTTAACTGGTGTATTCTGCTCCCTTCTATCAATGACAAAACCAAATTGAGTAACATCAACACCTAACCATCAGGAACATCAAATTATAAAAAGCTTTCCAGAACAATAGTGCAATACCAAAGGCATACAATCAAGAACGGAATTTACTGATAACAAGAAGAAAAAAGCTGCATCATAAACATTAATTTTAAACCACAGAAAATGACAAGCACAAGAATAAAACTAGATCTAGCAATGAAAAAATGAATAAATCGTCCATGACAATTATACACAAGATACAAAGGTTGGCAATTATACACAAGACACAAGGGTTGATAAGGTACCTCTATTGAGCTTGAAGGGACAAAATCAATTTCCGAAGAGTGGAAAACATAATTGGAAATTCTATATATTCCAGTTTGTATTGGTAGCCTCTCAACCTGCTTGCTTTGATACTGCAGTGACATTCGCAGACAAATGTCATAAAAATTCTGGAGCTATTAAAACCCACAATTTGCACAGCATAATACAAAACAGGGAGAACAAGAGAAAAAGGAAGGGAAAAAAAAAAAGAGGGGTGGCAGAGCTAATAGCTAATCTTTTGTACTTCCCACGCATATTTAAGGGGCCAGCATATTTTACCCATTGGTTCAATAGATAACACAAGCTTTTCCAAAAAGACCAATTTGACAGCAAGGAAATATACATAAAGGAGATCATTTATACGAAAATTCTCAATTAACAAGAATCATGCTGACAAAGCAGACATCCAAAAAAATGGTGAGCATTATGACAGTTGTAACAATCAGGAGAAAACCACTAAAACCAAAACCCAAAAAGGTTCGCTCGAGGGCTTCCATTTGATCAGTTTATATGCTTAATTTAGAACAATTGAAGCTTCACATGGGCCAAGCCACATAACTCAAGAAACAAGATGAGCGTAGCTGAACTACAACCTTCGTACACTAAAAAATGCAGAGACTTATTCACAATTTCATAGAAAGGTTATGAATGCTCCATACACCTGCATGTTCAATGGGGTGTTCTATTTTTTGTTTTTGTTGTTAACTCTGAGCATATGTTCATTATATGTGAATAACCAACTCCTTAATGTACTCAAATTTGCAAGTTCACCAGAAAAAATTATATTTCGTCATCCAGGATTGATAGTCATTTATTGTATCTTTAAAAATCCATCATCTTGAATGGCCATCTTAGAAAATGGCAACAAATACACAAATGCACATATTTTATTGAACCAATAAGAAAGCCAATGCTATTTTCAATACTCTTGTCTAGGGCATGACCTTGGAAATTAGCTTTACTGGCTGGGCTCCATTCATGATGAAAGATTTGCACCTCAACATGCCATGTAAAAGACAACAAAGCAATTCCATTTCCGGCATTTCCAAACAACCCCCAAAATAAAGCCATTTATGTTTAAAAACATTACCACGCTATCGAGTAAACACATTGAAGATCAAAATTTTAAGGTTGCATGTAATCGCAAAAACTCCATATGGAGCCTTGCACAGATTCTGCATCACACATTGATTGATTTATTGATTGATTTTGTCAGATAAAGAGAGAGAAGTCAGCTCTATCTCCTAAAGAATTATCACTATCTTCTAATCAATCTGAATACAAAGACTGTGTCACTCTTCTAATGACAAATGGCTACCCATGACAGAACCAAGCAGATGAGATGAACACATACAGGTTCACTTGCTCCTCAACAGTGCCATGATCTTGTATGAGAAGTATGTTGTGAGATAATTTATCCAAGCAAAACAAAGGTTAAACCCACAATACTATATTTCAAAGC
The DNA here is from genome assembly GCA_033060915.1 of Euryodendron excelsum. Lineage (NCBI taxonomy): Eukaryota > Viridiplantae > Streptophyta > Magnoliopsida > Ericales > Pentaphylacaceae > Euryodendron > Euryodendron excelsum. The sequence goes on along the minus strand of CM065378.1, from coordinate 14,363,196 downwards.
ATGCACCTAGGATATCTTTTGCAATAGGGAGATATTCCACAAGGATGGAAAGCAAAATCCTTAGCCTCGGTTACATTACACATATGTCAGATTTAATTATTACCTTCAATGAGGAATAGTTTCAGTCAAATTCTTTGTCAATGAAAAGCTAAGAACGCCCTCGTCGTTTTACACCAACCGTCTCTTGCAAACACAATACGATGATCAAAAAGCATAGAACAGATAGTAGGTAGTAAATCCAGACTGTTCTGGTATTTCAAAACCAAATTTCAAATTTCTAAGAGAATTTTACAAGGTACAACGAAAATATGTTACACAAGTTTCAAGTGAAACTTCTTAAAAGGAAGACCATTTTGCCACACCTTGCAATGCGAGTAGTGTCAGAGATGCATTTTTATATAAAGGCCAAAGCTAGAGAAACAAAGTCAACCCGCTACGGATCTGATAGCATGACAGGCAAAAGAATTATGTCACTGCACACAGGTCCTCACTGCTGCCTGCTAAAAAACAGCATGAATGATCATTTCACAAACAATGTTTGCAGCCTCCTTTGAATGCATGGCTCTCACCTCAATGCTCAACCATGTCAAATTGCAAGAACCTTAGGAAAACCTAAAATCGAGATCAAAGGCCTCCAGAGACGCCCTCATTTCTCTCAGCCAAACAAACCACCAGTCCCTAATTCCCCTTGCTGCAACTCCTTCCTACGCTGCTCCTCCAAAGGATCTGGACTCTTCATTATCCTTCGCAATCGCCTGAAATCACATGAATAGAAAATTCATTTAAATGAATGCAAATAAACAGATAAACAACTTTGGCTAGTCATCTCTTTTTTATATTAATGCACCTGTCCTGCGCATGTTGAGCTGGAAAAGTAGGCATGAACTCTTTAGACTTGGGAAGAGGAACTTCACGAAACCACTCATGCTTAAGTGCATCTTCAGCTGTTATTCGCTGTAACATTTACCACAGATCTTTACAATTAGCTTTACTGAGGGAAACAAGCCAAAAAGAAAGTAGTGCAAAAGTAAATTTCATATGGAGCATGAATAATCTAGGTGTTGGTGATATATTACCTTCTCAGGGTCATAAGTTAGAAGTTTGTTCAACAAGTCAAACCCAGCGTCAGAGAGAACTGGAGATCCAGTGAAAGATGTAGCTGGAAATTTCCTACGCAATAGGTTATACCTGAAACGAATACATCACTGGTTAATAGACACATGAATTATTTGTTGTGTAACTGAAACTGTCACCAATTGAGGCCAGAAAACCAGACCAGAATCACCCAAAGCAGGAAGCCTGGGAAAACAGTGGCAGAAATAAGATTACATGAATGTTGCAATCAACCAGGCTGAGCATTGAATATGGAAAATAGATACTTACTGATGCTTGACAAAGTTCACCTTAACTCCAGGAAGTTTGGAAAACCCAGGCCAAATAGTCTCATTTGGCATGCCAAGGGTTCTGAAAATCTGCAGTCATAAGAAGTCCAAGATAAACTAATTAGCCCATAAGCTAAACACAAGGTCAGAACTTGTACAGTAGCCCCAGTAGTCACCAAGGGCAAGACGAAGTCATTAACTAATTTTACCTTGTCAAGCTGATCAACCTCCGTTTTCCCATTAAACAATGGTTCCTTTGATAACAGTTCAGCCATTATACAGCCCAATGACCACAAGTCAATTGCTGTAGAATACTGCTTTGCTCCCAACAAAAGCTCAGGCGCCCTATAAAATAAATATATTAACTTCTCGATCTGTCTCCCAAGAAGAAAAAACACATAATTACGTCTACAAATAACAGATCAGATTACGATAACATATGGATTTGAGTAAATTAGCTATTCCAAAAAGTTTAACATGACGTATGACACCAGGTAGCTTAAGCATTGAGGATTCAGGAACAAGATCCGTAACAATCAAAATGTTGACAAAAAATGTATTGGAAAATGGCAACAGTGCAGCATCAACCACGGAACAGTAGTATTCACTCCTGTGGTTTGTCTTATTGAACACTTCCCCCCCACCCCAACCCCAAAATATACATAAATAAATAAATAAAAGAGCAAAAAATAAAGTTAGCAAAGCTCTCTGAATCAGTAAACATTGCAATTATAAGAAAAGCAACCGTGACTGACCCACCATATCATTAACAACTTCACAACAACAATGGTGCTGAATCACTGAATGCATGAACTGCAACTAGACACTAAATTTAACAAAACACCAAAGTAACATCACATGCAGTATTAAAGCTCTCATCCATCAGAAGAGCGGGCATTTAGCAAAGCCACAAAATCGGAAAGATCACTGAATGCATGAAATGCATCTGGACACAATAAATTCACATAACACCAAAGCACGCAGTCACTCATAAGAGTAGACACAAGCCAATTTAGCAAAACCACACAAAACTAAAAGGAAAACAAAATTAATTCAGAGGATTAAAAACACAACGAATAAAAGAACAAGATGATCTAAAGCATCATAGTAAATAGAAAAGCAAAGAGGAGCAAATAAGGTGCAGCTCACCTGTACCACAAAGTTACCACCAAATGAGTATATGGCTTCAATGGGCTGCCATATTGACGAGCCAACCCGTAGTCACAGATCTTCAACTCACCCCGGTTATTTAAAAGCAGATTGGATGTCTTCAAATCCCGGTGAAGCACCCAGTTATCATGAAGATACTCAACACCCTCAAATAGCTGAAGCATTAAACATTTGACCTCACTCTGACTAAACGGCTGCTTCATTGTCTCCATCAATCCCTTAAGATCATGTTCCATGTATTCCATCACCATAAAGATACTATCAAGACTGCTCCCCACAACAACTTCTTTAACATCGACAATTGATGGATGATGAAAAGAAAGAAGAATGTTTATTTCCCGCAGAGAGGTCAAAGGAAAACCTTCTCTTTCTTTTTCCATCTTGACCTTCTTCAGTGCAACAATTTCTCCTGTTTTCTTATCTTTGGCTCTGTAAACAACCCCATAAGTTCCTTCATCTATTTTGTTCAGTCTCTCAAAGTCGTCAACACGTCTACACCCCTGCAGCATATTTACAGTTCTTTGTGGTGGGAGCACAGGCTCGGGTATATCACGAGAATCGTGTCCATACTCAGAATCTGTATCTGAATGGCTAACACTACTGTCATGTTTCTCGTTTTCCTCATCTATCTCCATGTAATCATTATTGTCAAAATCATCGGCAGTGTAGTCATCTCTGCTGGAGGACCTAACACGATAACCTCCTTCATTAGATTCAGATGATCTTGCCCTAGTTCCTTCAAAGCCTTCTTTTTTAAGCTCCCCAGTCTCAGGAGTTAATGACTTACTGTGTACCCTCATTTTGACTGACTCAGAGAGACGCCTTTTCTTCCTCCTCTGAGGCATTTCTTCATCATCAGAAATTTTACCTTCATCAGCGGGAGAATTGGCATCACCTGCCCATCGAGAGGCTGATATATTCCGTGTCGGAATGTAATAACCATCTTCTAGTTGTTCTGTCTCCTGATAGTTACCCCATTTCTGCTCCCTGGGTGGTGAAGAAGATAAATCTACTGGTGACTCGGAGACAGCAGGCACATGTAACCCAAGCTCCACAGGAGGCTTCACTGGCAAAGGTTCAGAAGGTTCTGAACACTGAAGGTAACCATCTCTTGCTGGTGAAATTTCTACACCCCCATCTGGAATAATGTTAGGTGATTGACAGAAGGACTTCGGGAGTGGTGGCGGTGGAGGAAGAGTAGCAGTGGCTGGGGCAATTCTACTGTTAGATGTATTGTTGAATTCCTTATCATCTCTATCCCAAACTATTGGCGAAAACTTCCTCTTCTTACTCTCCACAGCTGACTGAGTCCCATTCTCTAAAGTTGAAGCCTCAATTTGATTAACCTGTGATTCGGAATCAATAGCTTGGTCAGACCCACTTTCACTTGACAATTCACCTGGCTCTCGGTCCACGGGTCTTACTGAAAACCCACCCCGCCTTGGACCACCACCACCGCTGCCACTGCTACCTGAATCACTCCTACTCGAAACAGAGTGGTATCCACCATTAATTACATCCCTCTTCTTAATATCCTTCTGTCTAACCCTAGTCCTATCCCTCATTGCTCGGTCACGAACCCGACCCCTCGCATAGTCACGATCACCGTTTCTAATTCTATTGTACTCTCCCTTGGAATACGAAAAATCTCGCCTTGAAACTTCAAAATCTGACTCGCGGTCCCTGAATTCGTTCTCGCGATAGCCCCCATGTCTACCTGCAGCCATATATGTCTGCAAAACCTAACACCCCCAAACAAATATGAAAAACCCCACTTCCCAAGTAGAACTCCTCCAAAGTTGCTTATCTAATAAAACCCTAACCGTACAATTACCCAATCAACCTCAACAATTTTTATAGTTCTTTAAGAAATCTAAATTCAGAGAACACAATTCCACACACCAGATCCAATAAAACACAGATCTGATAACAAATACGAGAATTAAACACAGAAACAGCTTGTAACAATTCAAATATCTTCTTTCTTGATGCTCTGAAGCTCGAAATTTTGCGAAGACATAAAAAGGAGTCGAGAGTGAAACCCGTAGAAAAGGAATACAGACGAAGAGGTAAAAAAAAAAACCCTAGAAACCGTCGACAGCTATTTCGTTCTCGCTCGAGCGAATTGAGATTGGAAGGGCTTACCAACTGAGCGCTGCGACTAGTAGAGAGAGAAAGGGCGACCTGATTCTAGAGAGAGAAAATCCCCAAATCGGCAGTACGAAATGAAGAACCGAGGCCGCGAGACCGCACAGACTGTTTGAGATTACTTTTGTGTACGCGAAATGATCCTCTCGAATTCTTTATTTGTTTAATAATTAAGGAAAATATCAAAATCCTCCCCCAATGTTTGTTTGACTATCATTTATCCCCACGCTGTCTCATAATTATCAGTGATGACTTGGGTCTCACGTAAAGTTGGGCTCTTTTTAAGTCCTCTTTTCTTTTCTTCTTACATTAGAGAAATCACCATTCTTCCATTTGCTAATCAAGTTAACAATTAAATAAATATTATTTTTATTGAATGAATCATTTTTTATTTAGAGCTTCTTTTAGAGAATTTATGGATTGGAAATAAGACATTTTTTTCTATTCTACATCAAATTTTAATTAAATTTGCAGATATAGAAAAGATTCAGATTATAAAGTATTAATCTGATAATTTACCAGTTAAATGGGTTGATTCTTTAGTTAGAAAATATATGTTTAATGTTACAAAAAAAAATTCATAAGGCATATTGTATTAATTTATCTAACATCTTTCTTATGTTATATCGCATCACATGAGGTTGTAAAAGTTTACTTGCAATTGAGTTCTCAAACTAAATTTTCATCTTAAATAATTTAAATGAATCTCTAATTCAATATAAAAGATTTCAACTAAATAAATATAAGTTCCTACGCAATAATATGAGTAAGTAACACTTAGCATAGGGTAGTGGTAATTTTGAAACTACAAAGTGGGATATCAATATTTGAATCTCATCTCTTAAAAGAGAGGGAGAGGGGGAGGCAATTTATGTATAACAACAAGAAGCACTTCTATTTAAAATTACAATAGGTGATAAAGCTTGTCTACCACAGGTAATGATGGCAATGGAAAGGATATGGATCGCAGATCCTACCCCATCCTCATCTAGCCTCTTTTATATTACCGTCTCTTTTATGTTATTGATTTGTTTATATACATCAAGGGCACGTTAAGGACAAAGCAAGGGGATGAATCCGTAAAAATATAGAAAAAAAATCATACTAATTGAATTTTAATAAAATATAAATATATATGTATAAATGGGAGATCCGAAATATCAAGTAATGGTATTCAAAGTTGATGTCATCATAATAAGTGTTTTATTTTAAAGTGAAATATTCTCTTTTGAGTAGGTAACGGGTGCTATTAATCAGGTGAGGCAAGAGCCACTACAAGTGTGGGGAAGCATCTACTACAATATATACTATTGTCTATGACAAAGTCCAACCTGCGACCTTTTAAGGAGAAAACAAAATTTCGCCCATTGGGATATCCCAGTAAGTTGAAAGGTTCTCATTGCAAATACATTATTTTGTACATTAATTCCCTATGAAAAATGTTATTATTTTAAAATTTTTGTACAGAATTCTACACCAGAATGATATGGTAATGATAGTTTTGTAATAAACAAGCATCTTGGTAGGTTATTTATTTTAAAGTGATAGACCCACAATTTAACCACATCATTCTAGTAATAAATTCTGTATGAATTTTCTAATTATATAACATTACTCATTCCCTATTTATTAGAAGAAATAGGCAGGATTTGGTCACAAATCCAGTAGTTGGTTACCGGTGGGATAACTTGTACCAGTATGATATATATACACAGTGGGAATGGGATAGAGCTTTGCATCAACGGCGTTGGTGTAGATGATATAATTAAAATCATGCATAAAGCAAATCATCATTCCAGCATGATTAAAAAGATTTCTGCTGCCTGCCAAATATGTTGAGGCCCTGTTTGGGCGCTCATTTTCTACTTTGACATGAAAAATGAGTTTTTCCTGTACATTATTGACATATTCCCTTCTGGAGTAAAAGGAATTAACCTTTAAAATAATGAAAAATGATGTTTACACTCAAATATGGTCTCTCTCTCTCTCTCTCTACATATACAGAGTTCGGTTCATGTTAGCTATAGCCAATGCAAGGTAATCTATGATCGCTAAGAATTACAACCTTCCTCTTCAAAAAAAAAACATAATCCATCACATCGTAAGCTTGCTTAGCGCAGTTATCCAAAATTTATTCCCGGAATTATAGCGGAATCATGAATCCACAAGTAGAATTTAGAAAACAAAAATACACGGCACAACAGAATTCAATTTACCATCAAAATATAGAGAGTAAAATACACTGAAGAGTTGCTACCAGCAGAAGGAAGGCAACTTCAAGGAGAAGGAAGATGGGAGGTGACCGGTCCTCCTTATATAATCTGCCCGTTCAGAAGTCCTAACAGCCTTTTCGTTCAGTTCAGCCTCTGCATTTGCAAGCTTCTCTTCAGCGATTCTCTTGGTTGCTGCAAGTTTGTTTGCCAACCTCTCTTGTGCTCGAGACTTCAACCGCTCGGCCTTGACCTATTAGAGCACATAGAATGCAAAAGGTGAGCCCCCAGAAGCCAATTTTTCTCAAGGCTGCAGCTTTAGACTCTGCATACATTATTCATATGCCCTGCCCTTGACACGTTCAATTACTTTTGATTTTCATGTCTATTGCTCAGTGACAATGATTAATTATGCTACTAGTGATGTTGATTATGCAATAGTTTTATGAGAATCAACGTTGTATCTACCAAATATGCAAAGGGGTTAGTAAAATACAGATTCAGCTTTGATTGAGTACCTCCATTCTCCTCATTTCCATTTCGGCTTTCCTCTTCTCGTGATTTTCCCAGACTTGTATCTTCACCTCTTCGCGTTTATACCTGCATATGGGCGATACAAACGTACCATATTCACCAGTTCTATACCAATTCAACTCACTGACATGGGTATTTCAAGATATTGCAAGCAGAAAATGAAATGAATTGTTGTTTAATTTCATATCAAAACATCACCTTGCCATGTATTTGGCGCGTTCGGCTTCATCCCAAGCTATCGCTCGGGTTTCCAGAGGATTAGGCTTTGTAGACTGCTCTGAATTCTTGTTCTCAGCACCTTTGCCAGAACCAGATTCTTCTAAATTTCTACTAACCCCTGCATGAGAACTCTCAATCCTCACTGGAGTGGATGATCCTGAAGAAACAGGGCTCCTTGCTGCTGGAGTCATGGCTCTAATGGGAGTTGCAGTTCTTGAAGGCTCTTGGCTTGCAATTGGGGTCATCTCTGTCCCCATATCCCTTAAGCATATTGATCGAACAGCTGAAGTGGGATTATTCTGCAATGGCTTATCGATTCGCCAAAGGGATTCTTCGCAATCTACTACCTTCTTCGTCTGGACTTCGTAGTGGATTGAATTTGAAGATCCATGGAATCCATTTTCCTCTCCATATCCTTCCTCATCACCACTTGAATAGTCCTCCTTTTTTGGAACTGGAGCTATCAATCTCCTGTCGTCGGCATTTGAATTCCTTGGCTGGGTTTTGGATTGATTTTTCTCTCCTCCTCTTGACAAGTTTACAAGCCATTTTTGTGCATCGTCCCATTTAGATGGTGTTGGCTTGCCCAAGGCTGTTCGATGATGAGAAGTCCGATTTGTTGCATTTCCTTTGTGGAACTCGAAATTAATGGCACTGCTACCTGAAATCTCCTGTGCCGGTCCATAGTTCAAGCAACCCTTATCCTCTATGGATCTCATTCTCACTCCTCTGATCTAACACAGAACTTGAATATCCTTTGGTGCACAAGATTGTCACCAAACTCACTCTCTCTCTAAAACTCCATTTTGAGAACTGTCTTCAACCCACTTTGTTAAAATGTAGATCCCAAGTAAGTGAATAAGACCAAGATCTTGAACTGAAACCTGAGTAACTCACTAAAAACTGCACTAAAAGATATGGCATCTAGAAAGCTATTATAGATTTATTGAAGGATATAAAAGCATGAGATAAAATTGATGTTGGATTGGAAAATAAAATTATAAAATACACGAACTCAAGTCACCCAAGTCAAGATTTTTTAGAAAGTTGGATTGGAATGATATGAAATTGATGTTTCTACCAACTCACCATATAGACATAAGCTCTAGTCTGCCTTTTCAAGTGACCACCACCATTGCCATATTTGTTATATGAAACAAAAAGCAATGAAACCCATCACCACCACTCAAAAGGAAGAAGTAGTGAAAAAGGTGAGAGAGAGAGAGAGCCTATATATATACAGAATAGTTTATACACAGTTAAACACTAAACTGCAAAACCAATCAGAAGCTCATAGATCTCCATACGCACCATGTAAGCTGGACAGAGAGTCGGTGTCACATGTAACTAGCAGCACAAACTCCAATCAGGTACAGCTTTAGTTTCTTTAAGAACAAAAGCAAATGTGCAATTGAATAAAACCTCGAATTAACCATGGGTTTTTTGAGATTGGCTAAAGACGAAGATCAGATCCATTGAACATTAAAAAACTAGTACTATACCGTATATATACTACATTTACACGGCATAGAACCAATAGATGGGCCAGAATGGTAAAAAAAAAATGCATAAGTTAGCACTCGTACATAGGAAATGGTGGCGTTCATTACTAGTGTACTCGGGTGGAGGGCAAGTTACCTTCACTTATTACTGTGGAATCTTGGACACTGTTTTAGTGGCACCCAGATAAATATATATTGTAGCGTACGGATCCTGCTCCCCATATAATATATCACTATATATATTATAGAGAGAGAGACTGGGAGTACTTACCAAATGAAAAATTATTGAGTGATATGAGATTTATTTTGATTTGGATTGAGTTTGATTTTGGATTAAGCCGCTTGAATTTGGCCTAATGAGCTTCACCAGCAGTGACAAGTGGGCTTAAATTGGGTCAACTGAGTTGCTTAAGGTAATGAGTGACTAATCGAATTACTAAAGTTGAATCCATAAACCTTAAAATTGATTTTAACTTGGTTAGGGTTCGGATGGTGTTCGGTCGATTCGGCCGGGTTGAAGATTTGGACAGTTTTTTTTATTATTTATCTGAACACCCCTAATCTATAGAATCTGTGAGATGACACGTGGACGGTTGAGAATACTCTGTATGACAGTGTTGGGCCCCAGTTTGATTGAGGACAAAGGAGCGTCTGACGTCCGACGGTGGTTTCTGAGATTTTTCACGTGGCTAAGTTGGGCAGAAACTGCGCGTACAATTACGTTTTATTACTTAATTGTTGGGAAGTCCTATCCCTTGCCCTGATTTGGGTACTGCTTCCCTCAGTGTGGACCCTACGATCTACAATATGCCAGTTGGGTAATTAATCAGGAAATAGCTATCAAGAGAGAGGGCCCCCAATTGGGTTGCTCATTAATTCTTAAATCCATTTCAGATAAGGAGCTGTTGTAGTTTTGTAGATGGGCCTTAACATGTTATGTCTTGTGACCCATGTGCATTGCCAATTGCATACATGTTTATTTAATTTTTTATCAAAAATTTATGGTGTTTTTGATACTTAAGAAGAGTTTCTTTTCACTTTCTTTTTTACTTTTTTAAAAATCAAACAAAAAAAACACCAATTTTTTCTTTAATTTTTCTCCCGTTCTTTATATTTTCCTTCCATTAGTGTCAAACACTCTTAAGACCATTAGCATCACGTTACCTTTACTCGTATCGAACTGGCCTTGCAAAGAGAATGGCTCACTGCATTATAAAATAATAAGCACGAATTGTGTGACGTGTCAATAATTTTTCCTAACAACGACAGTTGTGTACATATAAATCAAGCTTGCTTCTGGTTTTTCTTCCCGTGAACGTGTACCTAAAAGGCAAAGGTGTCAAGCTCAAGAATAGACTTCAAACCAACAACTTACTACCATACATAATCAATTGAAGGTATTTGTTGTCAAAAAAAAAATGACAGTCATTTGTCCAACCATCATACTAAAAATTTTCCCCTCCCACCATGATCAGTCGTATAATTATGCACTTGTTGTCTAAAAAAAATAACACTTACGTTTTGTTTGAAATTTTAATTTTTTGTAAAAAAAGTAAAGAAAAAAAATATATAAAACAAAATATTTTTATTTTTATTTATTTTTTCTTCACATTTTTTTCACAAAAAATTCAAATTTCAAATGGAGTTTTAAGAAAAAAATATATATAAGAAAAATATTATTCTTTAAGAACATTTGTATAGAAAAATATTATCAGAATAATGTAACCATAGAATTTTGTAACTAAAGGTCATTATAAAAGATTAAAACAAAAATAAAAAAATTATTTTATACAAAAATTTTGTATGAAGTTTCTGCTCTACTCAAAATATAAAGACCTCTCATCACGACATAAATAAATGGACGGCGAGGATGAAACCTCACTCCCAAAGTCAAAGTTCCAAATCGACTTCAGCAAACGACGTCGCTTCGCGGTACTTGATTTCGCTTCGGTGTTCTTGAACCAACCTTCAATGGTCGACCTCTGAACTCGTCACTCTCTTTGTGCAATGGGGGTGTTAGGGTTCACGAGAAGCTTCAATGGTGGCTGCATCATCAGAAACAGAACCATTACATACTCGTTCGAGTATTTACAGAGGAGAGCTCTATGTTCAGACCCCAACAACTTCAACGGCCACGATTCAATATTGCCGGTTCTGATCGTCGGTGCTGGCCCTGTTGGACTCGTTCTCTCTATACTTCTCACCAAATTAGGTACCCTTTCAACCCATAATACTCTGGTCGGTTGCTGAGAAATTTGTGAATTTAACAAGAAAATAATACTTAAAGAGAGTATAATTGTAACTTAAAAAGGCTCGTGTGTTTTCTCGGAAACCAAATGTGTTGGGGCATGAAATGAATGTCAAGTTAGCGACTTACCCTGCTGTGGGTAATTGATTCTCTGCTTGGTTTGCTTATTCAATTGTTCTGTGTTTGATTGTTGTGTTGTTTTCGCAATGTCTTTTGTTAAGATTTAGGTCTTTGTCCGACTGGTTTTTGCTTTGCTATTTGGTGCTTTCAACTTTGTAGAAAATTATAGAGAAAAATTTGTCGTGGTCGTCGGTAAAACTTTGATTTGAATGGATTATTTGTCTTTGCTTAGATTTCCCTCAAAAGACTTTGGGTTCTCAAGTATCCTATAGCATCTTAAATGATTAGTTGGTTTTATGGAGCTATAAAAGATCTGCATTTTGGGGATTCATAGCTTTGGTTGATATTTGAAGTTGCATTTGGAAAGGGAAAACGAATCACTCGAGATTCTTGTGGGTAGCTGGCTAATTTTGGCTGCATTCTTCAAGTGTGCATACCGTTGATTCTCTTCAAAATTGATAATCAAATGTAGTTGTTGGGCAGTATATATGCCTTTCCTACGAGGAAGGCTCAGATCTTGCTAATCAAGTCATAATCAACATTCAGAAAGAATTTACCCCCTATAAAATGGGGGGCTAGCAATATGAATTCTCATAAGCTTCTCAAGGCCTGTAAATTAAAAAGTCGTTACTATCGACTTGTTTGTATCTTTTAGCATCTTAGTTCAACTGACCTCTTCTTGGACAAAACTGCTTTGACTCGTTTTTTCTTGCAGGTCAGGAAGAAATTTAGCATGCCTAGTTATTTTTTCTTTTTCTTTTGTTTTTATCTCTAAATTGATTATCACCTTTGTTTCAATTCTTCATCTTTGCGCGAATTGTTGTCAGACCTGTGTTTAGAACTGCCACAAATTGTAGTATTCAATTCTCTCTCTCTCTCTCTGCTCCATGTGTTTGTGCAGTATGGATGTGTGCATGCACATGGGTCAAATGTTATATACGATGCATTTTGTTTTTGGCATTTTCTTTATATTTTTTCTTGTTATAGATATTCCGTCGTTTCTCTGAATTTCTTTTTGTGTACTTTATGGCCCGTAATAGGGGTCAAATGTGCAGTTTTGGAGAAAAACACGACTTTTTCTAGACATCCCCAGGCACATTTCATCAACAATCGATCTATGGAGGTGGGTTTTCTTATAAGATGTACTGCAGAAGGCCCCCTTGTAACATTCTGAGTTCATCAGTGGTGAAATTTTGTCTTGATATGCAGTTCTTTGCCAGGTGTTCCACAAATTGGATGGACTAGCGGAGGAGATCCTAAGGTCCCAACCCCCAGTAGATTTGTGGAGAAAATTTATATATTGCACATCACTTTCTGGTTCTATCCTTGGTTCAGTAGACCATATGCAACCTCAAGGTGCGAATAATCTGTAATATTCCATCATGGTGACTTAGAAGGTGGCTTTTCTAGAGTTTGTTCCCCAGCACTTTTCAGTCTAGCCTGTATGATTGTAGAGACTAGATATTATGGCTACCTTTAGTATTCCATCTTAAGTGGCCTATCTTTTATATGAGTGTTGACTAAGTATTATGTGCTTTCTGAATTTAATGTGTAATCGTATGATTAAGACAGCAGAAAATGCATTGATATGCTTAACTGTGATTGTCATGAATCGCAAAACTTAAATCACTCTCATATTTTCTTATCTGCAGATTTTGAGAAAGTTGTTAGCCCGGTCTCTGTGGCACATTTCTCACAGTACAAACTAGCTAGATTACTTCTAAAGAAGCTTGAAAACCTCAATTTCCAAGTTCGTACTTGTGAAGGATTGGGAGGTTTTGATCATGGGCCAGTTAGGGAAAGGGATATATTAATGGGGCATGAATGTGTATCGATTGATGCCACTGATCGTTGCATTACTGTCAGTGCATCTTTTCGGAATGGAGGGCAATATATGGAGAGAACTATGCAATGTGGTATCCTTGTTGGTGCGGATGGTGCTGGAAGTACAGTGAGAAAGCTTGTAGGAATTGATTTGAGAGGCGAAAAGGACTTGCAAAAGCTTGTCAGTGTCCACTTTTTAAGTCGAGAGCTTGGGAATTACCTGCTCAATAAGAGACCTGGTATGCTGTTTTTTATTTTTAATACTGAAGCTATAGGGGTTCTTGTTGCTCATGATCTCAAGGAAGGAGAATTTGTATTGCAGGTAGTGCAGGTTTACCATATGTTGACATTTTATTTTTTAAACTACCTCTGCTATAACATGCACCATATACCTACAACTTGATTTTGCTATGTTCTTGCAGATCCCATTCTATCCTCCTCAGCAGAAGCTTGAGGATTTCAGCTCGGAGGTACTTTGCTCTACATGCAGCATATCTTTTCATGGTATAGGAGAGCTTGAGGTTTTCTATGTGGTCAAGAGTCAAGACTAGGGGATAAATGCATGCTAGAGTTACTTTAAGGAAGAGGAGACATCATTTACAGTATTCATACTTTGCTGTGTAATCCCTCTGCATGGTAATTGCTTTTTAAAGGATTCAAATTGTTGTAGATGTGTGAGAGGTTAATCTTCGAATTGGTTGGCCAAGAGCTTGCAGACGTAGATGTGATTGATATAAAACCATGGGTGATGCATGCTGAAGTTGCTGAGAAGTTCACGTCATGTGACAACCGGATAATACTTGCTGGTGATGCTGCTCATCGTTTTCCTCCAGCTGGTGGTTTTGGTATGTGGCTTTTTTACAATCAGCGCAAATTCCCTTGCATTTGTAATGATGGAAATTGGATTTAGCACTAGAACTTGTGTGCAGTTTCTTAGACAGTGATACTTTTGAAGTTTAGCAAAAGATGTTTTTTTCTGTTTCCTTTTTTTTTCTCCCCCTTTTCTTGTCCTTTTTTTTTTGGACACGGGGGACACCTACTTATCAAGAGTTTGTTCTTTTGCTTGTGATGTTTTGAATCAGAGAGTCTCTTGACTTGATTATCTGGCTTATCTGCCATAGTAGGTTGCGGAATCACTACATGTTAAAATTTCCCAATTTAGTGAATCTGTTAATTTGAAATTTGATCAAGTAATTTCTAGAAAAGCTGTGGCATCGACGAACAGCCTGGACAAGAGTGTATAAGTTTGATTTTGAACTGCTGAATCAGGACTGTCAGATATGAATGCTTTGGGGTGTGACAGAAAGGGGGCTCAATACTTGCTGCATGACATTCATTATGTGGTTTGGGAAAGAGATGCTCCTTGTTTTACATCAATCTGAAGAAAAAAAGAGTATCTTAGAATACCTGTGTGATTTATTCAGGAATGAATACCGGTATTCAGGATGCGCATAATCTGGCCTGGAAGTTGGCTTCTGTAGTCAAAGGCATTTCTCCATATTCAACTCTTCGGACTTATGAAATGGAACGTTGGCCGGTACTAGTTTTGTCTTATATTTTTTGTTTCAGTTCTTCCACTTTTTATTTGAAGTCTGATACATATTTAGACCTCCTTTCATTGAGCATTTTCAGATTGCCATTTTTAATACGGCACTTAGTGTCCAAAATTTTAGAGCAGCCATGTCAGTTCCAGCTGCACTTGGTCTTGATCCAACTGTTGCAAACTCAGGTAAGTGAAAGTAGTTCTTTGCTTTGAATCTTTTTCAACACTTACAAGTCTTCTGATTCCGTCAGTTTGACATTTGTACTGGTTTGGCTTCCATATATAATAATAGTTATCATTATTACTATTTTGGTGTGGCAGTACATCGAGTTATTAATCACGGGGTTGGTTCCATATTACCATATGGACTGCAGAGGGGAATTTTAGATGGAATTTTCACCATAGGTCGTGCACAGCTTTCAGATTTTGTTTTGAATGAGAATAACCCACTTGGATCTTCAAGGCTTGCTAAACTGAGACATATATTTGAAGAAGGAAGGAGTCTTCAGCTCCAGTTCCCTGCTGAGGATCTAGGTTTCAGGTATTGTCACGATCTTATTTACTTTAGTTACAGCTCTAAAATTGCTCGTTACTCAATTTTCAACTTCTTGGACTTTGAATTTGTCCCTAGAGTTTTCTCAGTTAATAGAATCAATCTGATCTTTCGTGGCTATAGCTAATGTTGGAGCCTTACAGAACATGTGAAGATTGTTGACATAAGCCTGAAGTATTGATCATGCTTAGGTTTTTCTCATGAGAAATTTTAGCCATTTCCCCTTCCAAAGTTTTAAAGTCAACTGATGATTTTAGTTATTTTGTTCAGAGTTCAGGATGAATGTGTTAATAGTGAGATAGGAGTATTGATTTAGTTCTAGGAGTCGCTGAATACATGTCTAACTGCAAGCCATCCCTGTTAGGTACCTTCAAGGAGCACTTGTTCCCGACAAAGATGGTACCTTGGATGTACCAGAAACACCAACAGGTCGTAGGCGGGATTATGTTCCCTCTGCTGATCCAGGATCAAGGTTGCCCCATATGAATGTTAGGGCGTCATTGAACCTGTCATGTGAGGTATGCCCTGCTTTACATGGATTTCTACCTGTTAGTATGTGTATACACGTGCATGTACACCACAGTTTTCATGTGCTAGAGGGTGATCACTAGATAATGGTTGTTGTCTTGAGCCTGCATGCTAGCCATGTATGTTTGTGAGTTGTGACACTAGAAATGGGAGGTCTTGGTTCCAGTTGGTCATTCAATAATTGGTAACTTGGTATTGCTTGCTTGATTCCAAATGTCTGTTGTAGTAATATTGCATTTATCATTTTTATATTTGCTTTATGAATGAAGACGTGTTTTTTTGCAGGAGACATTGTCTACACTGGATCTTGTAGCTGGAGACAAAGTTGAATTTCTTCTCATTATAGCGCCTGTGGAGGAGTCTTACCATCTAGCTCGTGCTGCATTCAAGGTGGCAGAAGAATTCAAAGTTTCTGCCAGAGTGTGTGTTATGTGGCCACATGGTGCTCGTAATGGAGTCGAAGTAGGAAGCAAGGCAGCTTTGATACCTTGGGAGAACTACATAGATGTTGTGGAAGTTAAGCAGATGCCAACTTCATTGTCATGGTGGGATATCTGTCAGATGACAGACAGAGGAGCGATCCTAGTTAGGCCCGATGAGCATATTGCATGGCGGGTGAAGACAAGAGTCGTTGATGATCCTACCTTAGAGATGAGAAGGGTTTTCTCCACCGTGCTGGGAGTAGATTCTACTCACATATAGGCATCGATGTTTTATAGAAGAAAGAGAATTGGATACCTTGAAGTAGCTGGCTTCCCTCCTGTCTAACAAGCATATAGGTTGCATTTCCTTGGGATAGTTAACGGCATGATCTTTAGGAGAGAAGTCACTGACACGTATAATTGGAAATTCTTTATTGATGGTTGCACCAAACGTCCTATAGCTATGGGATATACTGGTCGGTAGCAACTACGAAGGACTGCTTTCACTCTTGCTGTGTATTGTCTTAGAATTTGCAGCATTTTGTATGCACCAAGTTGCTATGATTTTTGCTTCCAATTAATTTAATGTTGTGTATATATATTTTGGTATGTGTACTCTGTGTGTGTGTGTGTGTGTGTGTGTGTGTGTGTGTGTGTGTGAGAGAGAGAGAGAGAGAGAGAGAGAGAGATGCAAGGGCAGGGTGATAGTCCTACTACCCTGAGGAAGAAAATTTCGAAAGGGCAGGGTGATAGTCCTACTACCCTGAGGAAGAAAATTTCGAAAGGGCAGGGTTATAGTCCTACTACCCTGAGGAAGAAAATTTCGAAGGATGTCGATGTAGAAAGTCTATAGGGCTGGTTGGCCTAACGAAACACCTATTCAAATGTAGGCCGCGTACAACACACATGCAGTTTCGTTTCTGCATTAGCGGTTCAAGCCTTAAAAATCGAGCAAGGTGCATATCTTCGGAGAGGATCTAGATTTCAAGAAATGACCCTTTCATCAACAGAAATGAAACTGCTCTATTATTGACTAATATTTATAAAAGCATTGTTAACTACCTTTGGGTGCTTACAGCACTTTGTCCCATGATCTTCCCAGGGCAGTAAGAATCCAGTCATATATATATATGTAAATATATATTCTGATGAAACGAAGTATTAGGAATTGAATCCGATGCATCAGAAATTGCCTCTATGAATTCAAAGACTCAAATAATATTTTCATTTGCATCATAAATGGCAATCAAATAGTCCACCTTTAATGTACTATTGTTCCAATGGGAAAGATCATCTACTACAAGAATATGCTAACTAAATTACACAACACCAGCTTGAAGTTCTGATTCGAGAACACATCTACGACAAGATGGCGAGTTGCATTACTGATTCATAGCATCTGGCGAGATTCAATGGCCAAAGAAACTGCCAAAGGACATCAATCTATGCGTCAAATTTGAGTACTAGACCCAACAATCAAATGGCCAATTGTTGCTGTGACAATTCCCAGCAACGCACCAGCAATAACCTGTAATGCAGTAGGAAAATAAAGAAAGGATAATCACAAGGACTAACCAGTAATATACTAGGAAAACTGACAAAGAAAACAACAATCGCATATACAAATACATATCTCTAATATGATTTTTTTTTCCTGGTAAAAAACCACTGGCTACACACTTGGGGTTTTTCCCTCCCCTCCCCTCCCCTCCCCTCCCCTCCCCCATATAACCTAGCCACCCATATCCTCTCTTACGTGGACTTGAACAGTACACCTCCCAAGGAGGGAGACAAGATACCACCTGAGCTAGACAGCTGGTAGCATAATGTAAAGGAATTTTAACCTACAAGCTGTTACACAGCTTATGTAAGAGATGGGATTTGCTTTGAGAGGGAGGTTAAAGAAGACTAACAAACTCCAAATCCTTGAAAAGTGAGCAGAACACATTGCTAGAAGAAAGAAGTGAGTCATTATAGAAATGGGAGATCCACAGGGCTAAGAATAAAATGAGCCGAAGTTAGATGTGCTTCAATCTTCTACATGGAATTTCTTGGCACATGACATTCTTAAAACTGCTAGGAAGGATGGGCACAGCGATTCAAAAAAGCCTCAAATTTTAACTGAATTTCACTATAGAACAAAGGGAAAAAAAAAAAAAAAAAGGCAGTGAGAGAAGACATACCCAAAAATTACACAAGGGATGACCCTAATTAGAGTTGTATGGTGATAACTGATTACTGGCGCGTAATCCAAGTAATTGGGACACAAGGTTCCCCTAAGCAAAGTGGATTTCTGACAAGAAGCACCATTTAATCTTTCGTTCACTATGAAGATATGTGGGTGCTAGGTGTTAGCACACCATCACAATTTCTGACAATCCACACGGTAATATTATTTGAGGGAATACCATGGAGGTCATTTTCATCAAAACTGTCTTTTTATCTATTATCTTCATTTTTTTTAACAACTGAATCATGATTTCAGAGAAGTGTGCACTATGTGTGATCAGATATTGGCAATCACATATTCAAAACCAAGTGCAGGTAAATAAGGTGTTGAAATGGATGAATGGAAATACAAGAAAGAAAAACAAGAAATGCATTTGTGAGACAGTAGAGGTGCACCAGTTGAGGAAAAGATGAAGGAAATTCATCCAGATGATACAGCAATCTACAATGAACTGATGAAGAACAATGAACGCAAGGAAAAAAGATTTGATTCAATCTCAGGTGCTGCAAGAACAAGAATCTCAAAATACGGCACCGGGGTTTTTTTATTTTTATTTTTATTTTGTGGGGGAGGGGGGGAAGTGGTTTAACGGGGGAGCTAAAAATGACATGATGGCCTCTTAATTAACAACTTATGCTCTATTACAGTTGAATTTAATATTAGTGATCATGGAGCTTTTTGGAATTGCTTGTGGAACATAAACTCACTTCTTTATAGAAACTACTTGCCAACTTTTTTTTCTCATTGGGGGAGGGGGAATGGTAGTAGAGGTAAAATAGTCTGATGTTCTAACTCGACCATCTTCCCCATTTTCCAAGAAGAGGATGATAAACTGTTGACACTATCATAAATAGGACTATTCAAACATCGTCGTCTTAATTTGTCAAGACAATCAAATAATCAATCATGTATCAATTAAAACATGACGGTAATCTAATGCATTCAACCATACCTGTGTAGGGGTGTGCCCAAGAAGTTCACGTAGTGGTCTACTCTCAGCCAGAGGATGCTCAGCTGGAAGTTCATATACAATTTGATTCAAAACCTGAAGAACTCCAGATCAAAATCATAGAATAAGTCAATTCAAATCTCCATAAGATGTCTTGCAGCTATTTCCTATTAAAAGTTTAGAACATGCATATGCATTATCAACAAAACAAGAGAGCATCAAACCTCTGCTTGGCGACCAGCATGTAATCTTACACCAAATGCGTCATACATCACCTGTCATAATATTCTTTACATAATAAATCTCCACTCTAGCTATGGCATTAGGCATCATGAAGAATAATAACTCTATAATAAGATTAAGTGAAGGACCATACAACGCATGCTAAGATCAATGCAGTCGCAAACGTGGATCCTCCAAAGCCATCGTAGTAACCAATGGCCGCCGCTAGAGCAGTAACAGTTGCAGAATGGGAAGACGGCATCCCACCTGATCCAATAAGTCGCTTGACATCCCAACGTCTTTCCTTATACCTGCAAATCTATGAAAGCTTAAGACTCTTAGGATGAACTATTATATTGTAAAACCAGACCACTCTAGATAAAAGTTCAAGCATTCAAGATAAAAATAGCTCAAACTAAATGTACCAAGCTAGAGAAGGTGTTTGACAAGCTTATTACTTGAATCTATAAGTGAAATCAATAGTTGCAGAAGTTTCCTTTTAGTTTTGTTTTGCAGTAATGTTCCTCTGCTTATCTTTTTATAAGAAACATGTAGACCATCAAGTTCGCAAAAAGAGAGAGAGAACAGCAACATATAATTTTCCTTCCTTCCTCTATTTGTTCCTAGTTTGGGAGGGAAAACAAGGGAAAGTTATTTTTCTTCTCACTTTCCTATTATTTTCTTTCCTCTTTTCAAAGTAATAGTTACCCTATTATTTCCTTTCCACTTTTCTTTGAAATCAAACAAGGGAAATTTATTTTCCTTCTCAGTTTCTTCGCTTTTTCTTTGCAAAGCCAAACACAGAAAAATAACTTCCTTTCCTAGAATTCCTCTCTCACTTACATTTCCATTCCTTTCTCTTTCCCTTCCACAGGTTCCAAACACAACCTTAACAATAGAGCTATCAACTAGTTGCAGTGAAAAAAGCAATGCACCAAACAGTGAAAGGAAGAAAAAAAATTACGACCTAAAGAATCAAATGATGAAAACAACCAATGACCAACACAATGATCACATGTTTAGGTCCCTAATTCATGTTCATCTTGAGATCCAGTCAGAGAACAATGGAAAATAAGTCGACTTTTTAAATTTATTTAACATAAGCTTACTGGAACTATGCACCTACTTCAATAAGGTGCTAGAATTGAGCCATTTTCAGAAACTTGTACATTCCTGAAAGCCAAATTTGACAAATTTATTAAGCGATTTCACAGGCACTTCAACGAAAATGGGTTTAGCGTCCAATTAGAAATAAAGAAAACAGAGATCAGCTTCGAATATTTCAATCACATTTATATCCGAAACAGAACACAGCAAAATTAAATCAGAATTAAAAGGTTTCTTCCCATTAAAGATATATATATATATATATGCATATATGGGATGATAGAGAGAGGGGTGCACCAGGAGGTGAAGAACTTGGTGGATTGGGCGATAGCGAAGGCGATGAGAGCAGAAATGAGAGGGTAATTGGTAAATATCGTCAAAGGTGAAGACGAAGACAGAGCAGATGTCGTTGTGGCTATGTTTTGCATCAGCGATCCAGACGAACCCGCCAATTCATCCATCGTCCTTTCAAAACCAAAATTCACCAAAGATCTCTCTATTTCTGTATCTAATATATCTACAAGTTACAACTAACCTAATTAGAGTACTTTCCCTTTGATTCCCCGATAGATACAAGACGAGGTAGAGAAAGAGAAAGATGAGAGAGAGAGAAAGAGAGAGGAGAAGACTGATTCTCAAACAGTAACGATCTTACAGCGTACTATTAGGAAGCTGACTATCGACAATTGCTTGGAACTTGTAAGAAGAGGAGAGAGAGAGAGAGAGAGAGAGAGAGAGAAGGGGGGTGGGGTTTCTGGTATTCTAAGTCTTTGTGGTAGAGAGAGAAAGAAAGAGGCACGTTTGCTTCTTCTTCTCTCTCTAACTAACAGTCTTTCGCCACATTCTCTCTGCTTTTGGGCTATCGGGGGCATTCTAGTGAATATGCCTCGCTTGTTCAAATGGAAGTCTTGGAATATGCCCCCAAAATGGCAATTATTTTTTATTTTTTTTTTTGCTTCCTTGGTTTTGATGCCAACTGATTCTTCTTTTGTTCTTTTTTTCCCCCTATATTTATTTGAATTATTGTTAGAAAATTTTTATTGAATTATATTCATGATCCTCACGAGTTGAAGGGTGTAATAAAAAATTAGAAAAAATAGCACAACGGTGCAAAATACATTTCACAAGCTGGATTACAACTTACATCTAACCCTATCACAAGAGACGGTCCTGTAATTACAAATCCCACTATAATTTGGATATTTATGTACTTATATAGACCTACTCTAAAGACTAAAATTACAATAAAAGTCATACATGTGATGATCATATAAAATAATTTGACTTCATAATGATAAGAGCCTTTGTGAACTGGAGTGAGCCATCAAAAAAAAATGATAAGAAGATTTATTTTGAGGAAATTATAGATTGCTACATCATTATATGAAATGAGGATAATGATAGCCTTGATATGTTTTTAGAAAGAGAGGAAGTAGACTATGATTATTCCTCATGGTTTAATTAGGTAAAGATGAGTGAAATAAAATTAGTAGGTGTATAATGATTAAAGTCTTTCTGAGAATGTCCAATGTCCATATTGTATTTGTCAAGCAAAAATGGGTTTACCCTTTTGGAAGTGTTTGTAAATTGTGTCCCTATAAATCTCATATAATTGTAGAGAGAATAAACATTTACACGTTCACTTTGATTAGTAGATGTTGGCACAACAATTACATTGCTGACTTAATAGTTCAAAACACGAAAAACAAAAATAATTTGTATCATAGCTATCAATCTCGTACCATACTAAACAGTATGTATCATACCGGTCATGAAACAATACTAATAAAGGTAAGTTGCGTATCAGTCAATACCAAACAATACCAAATTTTGTGTTATTTATTTAAAATAATTTTATCTTATTTTATTTTAATAATAATTATCTATTAAAATTTATGTTAAACATATACTAAACAATAATATGACTTTTTAAGTATTTTTAATATATATTTAAATTGGATAATACATTTACGTTATGTTAAAATAATAAATAGTATTTGATAAGAGTAATGGCAAATTTATAATTGAGTATTTTGTAAATAAATATATATTTTCTATAGATATATAATATTTATAACAATAAATTCAAAACAATACCCAATATTGAACCAATACTAATACATATCATATCAATCATAAAAACAGTATACATAAGACTATTACCATCTTATCCTTCCTAAACTCCACAATGCTATGAGCCTCCGTTTGGTTTATGGTTATAAAAGCATAGCTACAATAAATTACTTGCAAACCAAATTAAAAGAGTAAAGAATTGTCCAGCAATCTTTATCAACTTGGCTACTCTAATTCTAATTTAATTCGGAAGAAATTCCAAAAGCATATATTATGGCAGGCCAAACTTCCACTTGCGTACACAAACAACACTTCTGAAAAAGGGTCCTCGCGCTGGTGAACCAATAATCTTAATTTAAACCTACATTGTTTTCTAGGTAGCTGAATTGCCACTTCAGGCAGCAGAGCTATTAGACCAGCCAGGCCCATAGACACAACTCTCATTCAACCATATGAACAAAAAAAAAATTATTAGTTCCTCTTGAAAGACCACGTGGGTCCCCCTTCGAAGTGAAGCCGAACATTCTCACCTAATTGTGGGACTCACAAGTACTGTGAGAGAAAAAGAAAGGACACGTGATTTTTCAAGAGGACCGAATAACTTATTGTAAACAAATTCCCATGATTCAAGATGTGAAAACATGATCTGAAATGCCATTTGCTGTTAGCATCAATAATTTAACTAGAGGATGCATTTTTCCGTGATGTGCATTGCACAGTACCCATGTTACAATCTGGTAAACTAGGATGTAATTATTATACAATGGCCACTAATATCAAGACTATTTGTGATCCATGAAGTAGAGGAAACAGAGGATAGGAAATAAATTTAGGACTTCAGGTCTTCAACTGTGATGATGGAGAATAAAGTTAGGCTGTAATTTAAGCACAAAGCTACAAAGGGAAAAGTCTAGAGGCTAACTTATCGTGCATGTCGCACCATTCTTCCGTTCATGTAGATGTTTTTGCCAGCCTACCAGCAATCTAAAGCACTGGATCTGTATAGAGTAGTGTTGCGATATTACTGCAGACATATCCACCATTTTCTCTTCCTTTCTGGCTCTGCATCTCTGGTGTGTACATACCTTATCTAAGCCTCTGATTACCGCCAAGACTGCCACCTAAGCAGGAATAAAACATGATTATTAGCAGAATTTACTATTATCGAGGCTTGTATCCTGTTATTTCTTATTTTTTTACCAGCTTTGAGTATCTACTTTATAGACACCTTCATAAACTTGTGAAGGCAATTGTACATTCAAATTCCCCACAAAAAGTATATAAAAAAACAAAAAGCAAAAACAAAAACAAAAATACGGTAATAATATCCCAACAGAAAACAAACAAATAAATCATGTTTGTTTTTTTGCATCTAGGAGGATAGTGAAAATCAATCAAGGACTCTGCTACTGGGGCCTGCAGTTGATATTACAAGGCAAGGCCATGTGGTGACTTCGTGCATCTATATTCACAGTTCATTTGCATACAATCTTATCGTCAAATATGGTTACTTTAGGGACATAGCATGTATAAAACTTGGTAAAGTGCACGGAGGCTGCTATTCAGTAAAATATGATTAATACTGAGCAGACATGACGTCAGAATATGGAAATAAAGCTTGGCTTTGATGGAAATAAAGCAGCTTACCTGTTCTAAGCTAGCACTGGGAGTTCTTCATCTGGGAAAACCATAACTAAACCATTTGGCTCAAAGATACTATCTGCTGATTCTGAACCACACAAGGCCTGTGAAGGAAAAAAAATAATCTAAGCAGAAAAATCTGTCTCCCAACTGTCAAACACAAAAAGTTTGAACAATTAAGAGTTTTAATTGCAATAAGCCCTGCATTCATCTTACTTATAAACAGCTGTCCAAATTGGCTCTTATGGCGTATGTAATGCATTGAATGCAAAGTGCTATATTACATCATTTCCTACAAAATTCATGAGCTCCGCCTTTGCCGCTTCCATTACAACTTGGAAGTTTATATGTGTGTACCTTCCCCTGCAACCCAGAATTAGAATAAGTAGCTCATCTTCTCACTCTTAAGAAATAAATTGTTTACCATAACCATGCATTGTAAATAAACTGCCAAGCAAATGTCCCAAATGCATTAAAAGGAGTGAAACACTAAGCAAAATTGGACTTCATCCACTGTATGGCACCTGAGCCACCTAACATATATAGGTAGGATCCTGACCATCAAAACTAACACAATATTCACAGAACAACTATAGGATATCTGCATACCAAAATGGAAGTTGGTTTAACTCATTACACTAGAAATGACAATTCATGGCTTGTGCAGGATCACTTAAAATTCTAGGAATGATGTAATTTACAGAACAACGATTCATAATCTCATTAGATATGCAATTTTATCATGGAAAACCAATCTTAATAATATTGTAGCCACAGCTGTCCATGGACCTTGTAAGACAACAGTGAATAGTACTACAAATGGCTGATTTCATTAAATTGATCCAGAAAATCTTCCGGGAGAGAATGGTAATAAGAATGGCCCAACCTTACTCCTAGAAAAGCAAGGTCCCCATGAATATGCCATATATTATCACACTGTTGTTATGTAAGAGTTTCAGGCATCCATTTATACATCAAGAGTAGCATATTGGGCCAAAAGAAAACACAGATGTCCTATACAAGTCAGTCATAGTTCCAGGTGTCCAATTTACTGTATCCGTGGCGAACATAATTAAGTACCATGAATGTTAGTAAAAGTAGAAATATGTCCAAAGATACCAGAAATGGGTTTTAGACCAAGTTGCTGAAGGATAGGCTGGACTGGCAATGCCATGCATTATCCTTGCAACAGCTCTGGGAGTAAATTTGGCTTGAGAATTACTCTGCAAAAAGACCTATTACACCCAAGAAGAGCAAACATTTTAACATTACCAAAAATGATTTTCCTTGAGTAGAAAAACTATTTAACCCAAGCAAACCCTCACCTTTATATCTGCTTGTAAGAATGGGCTGCAAACATAAATGATATTCTCATTAGTAGAATAAAACATACTAGTAAGAAAAAAAAAGCTTATGGCAAGAGTAAGAACAAGCTTTATAAAAGATAAATAAAAAAAAAAATTTTGAAAAGTGGTCAAAGGGGTTTTAAGTGTTATTGAACCCAACAGGCATTTTTCTTTTATCCTCCAATGCAGAGAAGCATTTTTACATGAAAAACCCTGTATTATACTGCAAGGAATCATCCAATACATGATGCATTTTCAGCATGATTTCACGAATGTCAGTGTTGGCAATGCAGGAGTTTCGGAGTGTAATATATGAGGTATTACCACAAGAAAGTGGACAATTATATCAATGTAGGGTGTTCTATATGTATGGTTGTTGGAGATTATGTCTTTGATAATGCAAGTCTCGAAATTTAAGTGTCATAATACCGCATTGAAACTCACTAATTATATATGTGCATGACATCAAGAGTTACAGATTTGTCAACCTGCTTTGATCCATCTTATTAGGTACATCACTGTCATCATCTCCATTAAAGTATTCCAAAATCTTATTTTGCAAGCACGGTGTATGTTGGGAATCATTGCAACCGTTCATCTTCTTACACAGTTGCACTGCAAAAGCTGCAGCATTTGACATTGCATCTATTTTCCGCACCTATGTCAAAAGCAGAATGCAAATCATCTGTAAGCAAAAAGAACATATTTCAATTTTTTTAAGAGCCCACAGACCAACCTGTAGGCTATTGGCATTCACGAAGACTATAAATGTGTTGATATGCTAGGCCACTTATACATAGTTCATGCCATGTGACCGATTGGAGGGGTTGTGGCAAAACATTACAGTGCGCTGCTACACATCTATTTTACTCATCAAAAAGAAGAAAAAAAAGGTGCTGCCATACAACTATATCTTGACCAATTACTTCAGCAAAAAATGGAAAATGCACTTCAATAACTCCGGAGTTAATACCATCATAAACTCACCTTGCAACTTTCAACCTCAGATAACCACTTTGTAAGGTGTGCTGTTAGATAGCAAAAATCCTTTGGGACATCTACAATGGTATAGCAATAAGCTGGATCCTTC
Source organism: Euryodendron excelsum (assembly GCA_033060915.1). NCBI lineage: Eukaryota > Viridiplantae > Streptophyta > Magnoliopsida > Ericales > Pentaphylacaceae > Euryodendron > Euryodendron excelsum. Next base: position 14,336,135 of record CM065378.1, on the reverse strand, counting down.
ATATCATATGTGATCTCTCCCTTTGACTAAGACAAAGAAAATAAATTGATTTGTGAAAATTGAATAAACAATAAATCAAAAAAACATAACACAATCACTAGAAGTAATCAACATCAAGGTTCATAATTTTATATTTCAGAAAGTTCAAACATCATATGATTTAAGGGACATAAATAGTGTTGTCAAAATTGAATAAACAAAAATTCGGAGAGCATACAACAATTACAAAGTTGAATTATGATTACAAAATGTTATGAGTATCATAGTTCAGAATTTTAATATTTCAAAAGTCCTAACAACACATCAATTGATTAGAGTAAAGAACAAAAGCTACCATACGAGATCATTTCACATTGCTTCAGCTATCACAAAGCAAATGCAAGAAAAAGCAACAGTCTAGATCCCAAGCCATTAATTCCTTTGACCTGCAAAAGCAAATGAACAGCGTTGCAGTGTGTCCTAGATATGGTACATTTGTCCAATTTGTTGTTCCACCAAGTTGAAGCAGAGAAGACAACAAAACTTTCCATCATAGCTCTGTCAATTTTTTGATTAATATTCCATGGCACACATTACTCTAGCAAGTCGAATATATTGCAAATAACTGTAATTTCATCTTTCCATTACGCTGACTCCCTGATGATAATGTCACTGTTACATCTTCAAGCTGATTCCTCCTAGATTAGAGAGGAAATTGAGCTCCAGATGATTGGCATCCATACCTCAGAGTGAGGGTCAAACTTAACCAGGCTGTATTTCATTTTCTACAGTAACTAGGGCGCGTTATCAAACAAAGATCCAACATGAAGTCAGCAAGAATTGAGAACCATAGAGAAAATCATCTAGAATACAGTTCTTGAAAGAAATCAACTCATAAGATGAACTCAGTAGTAGGATAATTTGCATGAATATACAAACCTTTAGCTTTTGCAACTGATTTGATACATCTGCGGATGAAACCCCAATGCTATTAGCCACAGTGGGTATGTCAAACACATATTGCCCATGCTTAGTATCAGACCTGAAATGTTAAGCGTAAGCTGTTCAACTAAGAGTTCCAGGAAGGAAAAAGCAGGTAATCTCTTTGTGTAATCAGAGCTGAAGATAGCACTCACTTCTTCAGAATTGCTGCAATCACAATATCCTTAGCAGCAAGCAATGCAGCGGGAGTCTGCAATTATTTTATTACCGTAATCGTCAACTGCTAACCAACGAATCTTGGAAACAGATAAAATCTAAAAGCTCACAAAGTTTTCCATATTTAATAGTGGCAAACCGACAATTAAGAAAAAGATATTTGTTACTTGAATTATTCAATTGTAACTTTATTCCATTAGTGAACACTGCAGTTATATGGAACAAGAAACACTAATGATTTGCAATACTTTGCAAGGTACCTGATGGAAATTAATGGTGCAGGTCACATTTATCTGTGGAAGCAGACGCAAGTATTGCACTTCACCCAACTCCAAGTGTGTTAGAATGGTCAGCATCACCTGCCAAATTCAAAAACCAGCAGTTCAGCTCTTAAGAAGCACATAGATGTGCCAAACTGAACTCAAAGGAAAGATGCTGTCACCATTCTTGTATTTCTACCACAAGGAAGGAGCAGGATATGATTATGATAAAACTACAGATTTATTGATGAAAATGAACCAAGCATCACAATAATTTTTTTATAAATCAAGCACTATCGGGAAATTAATGATTTCAGATATATCAGAAGCACTCAAGTATTAGAAGTAGAATGTGGAAAGAACCTCTTCTTTCATGTCAAATTTACGCGATGCAGACTCTTTGACTAATGAAAAAATTTTCCCAAGTGAATCCAAATCATTAGGAAAGACTTGAGAGAGGAATCGGCTAACTGCATATTCATCTACACCATCACTGAGAAGCACAATATTCTTAGTGAATTTCAGATCTTGCAAACCCATCAATCAAAAACTCAACAGAAAATGAAATACATTGAACCACCTGTATGTAAGACTACGAAGCTTAAAATACATGTTGTCATCAAAAAGGAGATGGCAATAAGATAATCTACCATCCCGTCCAGCACGTCCAATCTCCTATGGAAAAGCATGATTCCTTCTGTTTAGCAAACTTTTACATGAACATTATCTTTCAAACCAGTGGTTAAGAAACAAATATCCACCTGAACATACTCTTCCAAGCTTTCTGGCAAAGTGTAATGGATAACCTGAGACAGAAGCATTTAGGAAGCTTCAGTACAATTTCTGCAATGTTGTGCCACGCTAGATGTGTGTATTATATTGTGACAACAGGATATCTCTGGGTACTCAATTAAAGTTGCTCTACAGTTGCTCTGCTAAATTTTAGTGTGCCCACAAAGTCTACACCAGTTCACAAGAGCTACGCCTAGACAGAGTTGATGAAATCATTCCAAAAATCTATATCAAGATATCGACATAATTCATGGGATAAGCTATTCTGTTATTGGTAGAGAATCCTGATTTTCTATCTTTTGGATAGACTAACATTTTTAGCATCAATTAATGAGAAAATAAAGCAGAACGTTCAAGCTAGTATCATATGTAAGGTCCTTATTCTTACAGCTCCAACATCCCTCTTGTCAAGCCCCATGCCAAATGCCACAGTTGCAACAACCTTCGGGAAAAAAATGCAAGTGAGTGAATTTTCCACATGTCATGACATCTTACTCTACAATATAAATGAAAATGACAATATGCTTCAAACCCAAACTGAACCAGAATAATTTCCTTACCACTCTTATCTTGTTGGAACAAAATAATTCCTGAATACGGCACCGATCCTTCATGGGTATACCACTGTGGTAACTCTAGAAATTTTTTGACAAGTTTGTCCATGTTACAGTTAAAATAGTTAGTTTCACTTGCAAGAAACTGTGTGATTCAACTGAATCAAGAAAGCAGATGAGACACTAACCATTGCCGAAATATTGCTGTCACACAAGTATTTGCTTATGATATCAGTTTCAGACTGCAAAATAATAATTTAATCAAATGCCAGTTAATTCAATTCTATAGTGAAAAACCGAACTTAAGGAAACAATTAAAATTTAGAAACCAGGATAGACACAATATATGGCAGGAACAACTCACAGAGTTACCTGAAATTTGCAGTATATAATAATGCTTTGAACTTCTGCAAAGGGGGAAGACTTGATCAACGTCATTAGATCCTTCATTCTATTATGGTAACAATGTTGAGACCGGAATTAGATAATGCAGTTAAACATGAAATGACAAGCAAAGAGTGGTTCTATATATATGTAAATATGAACTTCTCCCCCACACCCCCACCAGTAAAAAGAAAAAGAATAGTACTTGAGAATATGTATCCAAACTTACCTGTTTCTGCTCAAAGTAACAGACAATTGTAAGTTGTCCCTCAACTGGGCTACCTTGATGAGATTTGTTGGGGGAATCGCCAGAGCACACATTACATCATTCAAAGTTTTAGTAGTTGCAGTTGCAGTCATTGCAAGAATGCATCGAACATTAAGCCTAGCACGAAGTAAGGATGCCCTGAGCCTCATATATGAAGGCCGGAAATTATGTGACCTGTTAAAATGTTCTGTAATAGTCTACATCATGTGGGAATACAATGAAGAATGAGTTCAGCTAGAAGGCAGCATAGAAACTCGAAGGGAATTCATAAAATATGGAGACTAATGAAATCAGAAGGTAAGAAGTCAAAGGACACTGCAATAACTCACCATTCAGAAATACAGTGGGCTTCATCCACCACCACAAGTGATATTAGTGGAGTTGCAGAAAATATTGATATAAATTCTGCATTTAAAAACCTCTCTGGTGAAACAAAAAGCACCTAAAACATAAACTATAAAAATTTAGCTTTCTCCATAACAAAATATTGTTGAACCAATTAGTACAGTATAGTGTATATGCCACAAAAAATATCTAAGAGGACAACAGCAAACAGAGCCCTGCGATTTGAATTCCTTCACAAGGCAGTTAAACAATCCTACTGCATTTCTGTATGTTCCTTCACAACTACATACTATGATAGAAAAAACAATTGGAGCTGCAATTACATTCAAATTCTTAATGAAGTTACCTTTATGGTTCCTTGTTGTAGCAGCCTCAGTGTCTCGGACATTTCTTCAGGTGTCTACAACAACAAAAAGGATCAAATTAGGCAATCTGTAAAAACCTGAAATGGACACAGAATCAGAGAGAGAAACCACCTGATTGCTACAAAGAAGACCACCCTCAATCATTGGAGGTAGATGTTTAAGTTGATCGATCATCAAGGCCACTAACGGACTCACAACAAGGGTAATACCCGGTAAGACCATTGCCGGTAACTGATAACACAACGATTTTCCTGCACCCGTCGGCAAAACCAGCATTGTGGACTTTCCAGCAAGCACCATGTTGATTGCCTCCAACTGCCCGTCACGAAACGACTCATATCCTTGTGTGAGCTTCAACAACTTCAGTAAACTCTTATCCGATGGCTCATTTCGAACACCCAACAAAGCCTCTTCCATCAACTCTTCATCAATTTCAACTCTTGACCGCTTACCCACCTGTTGGGTCTCCAAGACCAAACCATCTTCATCACAAAAACCTTTGTTCTCAACCTCACCACTACCTCTCGGTTTTCTCTTACTTCGTCGAAAAGATCTGCGACCACTTGCTGCATTATAACTCTTTCCTTTGCCCTTAAATTTTTTGAACTTACTTCCATATCCATTGATGTTTAGCCTGACAAAGTTACCTTCATTACCACTTTTCGGCCGCTTCACTGGCAAGGCATAAATATTACTCCCTCCAATCAAATTAGGATATCTCTTCACTACCTTCACCTCTGCACCAACAGCTTCGCCTCTTATCTCCGGTGAAGCCACATCGGTCGCTCCAACCTCGGCCAGAGGTGGCCGTGGAATTGACTCTGAAGCAAGAGCTGAATCATTCTCAGTAGACTCTAAATTGAGACTCGGCCTTCGGATCTTCGAGAACGATGCGTAACGTGATAAGTGCAAACCCCCAGCGGGAACATTGTCGATAGAATTATCGGCAGAAAGTACTTGATTTTCACTCGATGGCCGGCGGATTTGAAATGGTAAGTCGGAGAGGTAAGGCGAGGGAATTGGGTTCGGTGGTGGGTCTGGTTGAGGGGGTTTGGGGTTAGATTTCAACGGTGGTTTAGCTGACTTGGAGGATGGTTTAGCTTTAGGCCTAGGTTTACGTTTTGGTTTCGAAATGGGTTTTGAGGTGGCCCTAAGCTTGATCGTAGATTTGTTGGAGGAACGAAGAGCGGCTGGAGGCGGCGGTTGTAGATCTCTTGGCGGCGTTGCTGAGATGTGAGAGCCGTCGGAGTCGGAGTCGGAATCGGAATCCATTTAAAAAAACGATGATTGAAGGACGAGACAAGACGAGAGCTGAAGACCTTTCAGAATTCGGATGCTCTTGTAAGTTTTGCCGCCCTTTTTAATGGAGGGAAAATGAGAGGTATTACTCCCACCCTGACAAGGGGAACAGAAAATTTTTTATTTTGTCTGATTTTTTTCTTAAGTACTTTATTGGTGTAAAATAATAGTGTAGTGTTTTTTTTATGGTTAAATATGTATTAATTGTTTTATTTTTATTTTGTTTTAATTAATTTAATTTTAAAAAAAATAAGGGTCACATCAGATAAACATTTGTTATTTTTTATTTGTTGTTTTATTTTTATTTTTTTTATTAATTTGAATTCTTTAAAAAAAATAACAAAAAATAAATAAAAATTACATCAGTGAGTGAGATTATCAGGGTTCTGTTCGAATAAGATTTTCTATGCGGATATATCTCCTTCTATACACTTAAATTTATCACTGATAAAGCAAGACTTTGCTCTTTTTTATTTGTTGTTTTATTTTTATTTTATTTTGATTAATTTGATTTTTTTTTAAAATAAAAAAATAACAAAAAAAATATGAGTCACATTAGTGAGTGAGATTGTTAGGGAATATGAGATCAGAGATTTTTTGTTCGAATATGCGTCCCTCTATACACTTGAATTTACCATTGATCAGGTAAGTATTTATTATTTTTTATTTGTTGTTTTATTTTTATTTTGTTTTCATTAATTTGATTTTTATTAAAAATAAAAAAAATAGAGGTCACATCAATAAGTGAAATTGTTAGAAGACATGAGATCATAAATTTTTTTTATTAAAAAATTGGGAGGTGGGAGTAAAAAAAATTATAAAATTTGATCATAAAAATTTTATTTATATAAAAATCCAGGAGGTGAGAGTAAAAGGAAATTAAAAAATTTTGATCAAAATTTTTTTTAATTAAAAATTGGGAGGTGAAAGTAAAAAAAAAAATTATCAAAACAATTGAAGTAAATGACAATATTGGAATAAGAGGGTAAGGTTATGGGCAAAATAAGAAAATCAAAAAAATTTTAATGGTCAAATCATCGGGGTGGGATGTCAGGGGGGTAGGAGTAGAGATTTTCAGGGAAAATAATTTTTTGTTTATTTATTTGTTTTGTTTGGTTGGTATTGTGGACTAGGAAAATTAAACTACTTCACAATATGTCCAAAGTCTTTATTATTAATCTTTTAAAGTGATCTCAACAAGGCAGTAAACGAGCTGAGTCGAGTCAAGTAGTGAGTTGTTTAATATTAGTTTGAAAAATTTAACGAGTTTGATAATGTGTTTAATAATTTGCTTGACTTTTAATTCGACTTCAAACGAGCTTTAATCGAACCGAGCTCGAGTAGTTTAAATTTTTTAGTGTATATAATCTTATCAAGCTGAGTAGTGGGTTGTTTAAGCTTAATTTGAAAACTTTAACGAGCTTGAAAATGTGTTCAAGCTTGACTTATTTATATAACGAGCCGATTTCAAACAAGCTTTTAACAAACGAAACACAAACCAAGTTTAAGTAGCTTAGTTCGTTTTGTAGCTCCGGATCTTAGACACAGTTCAATTAATCGAATTAATAATTTGATTTTCTATATAATTTTGGAATTCATAAAAATTTATGGACCAAAGTTCAAATTAAATTCAAAAAATTAACAATCTTGCTCAAGCATGCATGCCTTCTTTATGTAGTTACATAACAAAGTTAATTTTGAACAAGATTTTAACAAAGTCCAAACACGAATAGTTCGATTCATTTCACAGCCTTATAATGCTTTTTGATGGACAATAATTGTATATTAAAATCAATTCCCTATAATCTGCGAGGGTGCTCTCTTTCTAGAATGAAAAAAATAAATTAGCAGGTGTCCTAATTCAAAAGAACAAAAAAGAGAACAGAGGGTGCTCTCATTTAAGATGTATTAAAGATACAGCCTTTCTAATAAAGACCACAACTCTCCCTCTCATGGTGGAGCCAACTCAGACTCTGGATTTAGCAACCTCTCACTGATAAAGTAAAAACAATATTATAAAATAAAAAAAAAAACAATTGGCACTTATCCAAACAGCCCCCAAGTCTAAGATAGAAGCACTTCGATCTTCCCCCACTGGGCTAGAGGGAGCCAAAAAAGGGAGCCAGCATCGCATGGGGGTTCACCACATTTACACTTTCTGAGTGGAGGACTTTCGCATTAGTGTGCAAGTATGCTTTGAAACTAGCTTTGGAGGCTTTGGAGTTCATCCTGACCCTTTATAGGCATCCCATCCACTTGTCATCACTCTAGGTGTGGCAAGAACAGAAGGAATTTCTGTGCCTGTTTCCACCAGAATCTGCCTGGCTTTTCGGGACATAGAAGTGAGTTTGCCAGCAATTCTGCTATGTGAAGCCTTTCTATCACATATGGGATTTTTCAGCTAACAATTCGCCAGGAAGGCCTGTTTTCCATAGGTAAGCTTGCAGCCTCCAAATCCATGTGGTGAATAATAGTGCTGCAGAAGAGTATTGCATCTGTTACTGATGCTGTTCACCTCTTGTTAACTGACCAGAAGCATATAAATCAGGAAAAAAAAACAAAAAAACAGGGGATTGCGCCCAATTGCCCGACCACTTTCTGAAGGTGTACAGGCGCAGAGGCCATATAATTTCGGTTAAGCAAGCAGGGCAGTCCTTAAATCTGATGCAACCATAACGTACACACGTAAATGGCAGTGTTTGATGATGGATGACAATCCCAGCAGCAATAAACTAAGAAATACCAACTAGACATTCCAAAATTGTGTATATTTCCTCTGTTCTGGGATGTGTTTTATCAAAAGAATAGAACTGGTGAACTTGGTTATCAACCTCAATCCAACTGCAACCGGGTGTCTTACGAGCATTCTGCTCCTTCAGCGTCTTCCTTACCTCCCGGACCTCATCCCACTTTCCCGAATCTATGTAGATATTCGCCAACATCACACCATAACCACCATTATTGGGATCAATCTCAACCAGCTTTTTGACAGCAAATTCTGCCAAATCTATGCGGCCGTGAATTTTACATCCGTTAAGCAAAGAGCCCCAAACAACCTCATCAGGTGGCATCCCCATCCCTCTTACGACTTGCATGGCTTCTTCAAATCGTCCTGCTCGACCAAGAAGGTCTATTAGGCACCCATAGTGCTCAATCTGAGGCTCAATCGCATAATCCCTAGTCATCAAATCAAAATAAGACCGGCCTTGCTCAACCAATCCTCCATGGGTACAAGCATTCAACAAACCAACAAAGGTAACTCCATCTGGTTTTACATCATCCCCATACTGCATCATTTCCTCAAAGACACGGATTGCACTCCCACTCTGTCCATGGAGTGCAAAGCAATTGATCATGGAATTCCATGATGTCAAACTTCTTCTTGAAGTCTTGTCAAAAACCCGTCTTGCTTCTTTTAAACTACCGCATTTCCCATACATATCCACCATTGCATTTAAGATAAATGAATCAAAACCAAGGCTGTTTCTAAATATGTAACCATGGATGCATCTACCAAGCTGGAGCATGCCAGTGTGACCGCATGCCGAGAGTGCACAGACAACTGTAACCTGATTCGGCCTATTGTCTCGATCCGGCCCTTCCTCTGCAAGGCTGACCATTCTCCTAAACAGAGAAATTGCCTCTGAGAACAGCCCATTCTGTGTGCACCCTGCAATAACAGCATTCCAGGATGGAATATCCCTCTCGGGCATTTCTTCAAATAGCAACACCGCATTACCTATCTTCCCAAGTCTAGCATACCCAGAAATCATAGCCGTCCAGGACACAACATTCCTCTCAGACATTTCATCGAACAGCCTTCTCGCTGTCGAAAGATCAGAACAAAACCTCGAGTACGAATCCAAAAGAGCCGTTTGCGCAACTGGGTATCTCCCAAAACCCGATTTCAAAATCTGGGTATGCACCAATTCAGTACCACGAGACTGCAGAACTTCAGGGCAAGACTTGAGGACGTGAGGATATATGAAGTGGTTGGGCCGAGGGCGTCCCCGACGAACCATGTCGCGGTACAAGACAAGGGACGACCTGTGATCGGAGCTGGACGCATAGGCAGTGACCATAGCGGTGTAGAGGAAGACGTTGGGCGAGTTGAGATGGTCGAATATGAAACGAGCGTATTCGAGGTTGGCGATGGCGATAGTGCAGAAACGAACGAGCTTGAATGCGAAGAACTGTGTTTGGCCATGGCCGATCGTTATGAGAAAACCTTGGAGCTGCTTCAGATGGTTGATGTGTTTGCATTTGTCTAGTATTGTCAATACATGTTGATTCAGATCCAGTGTGTCCGGAGCATGGGCAATCATGTTATGTTGGTTCTCGCTCTTTATTCTCTTCCCATATGTATAAACTGTTTATTCTCTTCTTACTTTCCACTATTTTTTATCTAAGGTTATATAAACTTATTTTTTAAATGTTATACATATTATACCAAATCTATATATTATGGTAAGGATAGGGCCGCGCAGTGCACGAGAATCCCAGCAAAAATTTGAAGAGAATCAGAAATACAAGGCCTTACCCTGCCTCAATCTATATAATAAAACAAGACTGTTTTTAAATGTTGACTGGACATTTGTCCTACATAGCATGTATTTCATATTGAATGAATGAGATTTATTTTTAACTTCATACAATGGTTTGGATCAATTTTGACTGCATCTCACTCCCTCAAAATTCTTCCCAAAACATCTCTCACGTGGGTGGAAAATGTCTATTAGATATATTTACATCAAAGGGTGGAAATTGATTTTGCATTTGATTCTATGGCCTAGATTGATTCTTAGCTTCCCTGACAACTTCAACTCACCAGCAGCAATGGGCCCACCTCCAATGACTCTCTTCTCTATCTTCATTTTTTAACAAGTCTCTCTCTCTCTCTCTCTCTCTCTCTCTCTCTCTCTCTCTCTCTCTCTCTCCGGATGTAAAAGACATTAAATATGCTCCACATTATTATGCATAGACCCTCTCTGTCCCCCTCACTTGCAGATACCCCTCTTTACTATATGGCCAAACTCCCCCCACTCTCTAGCAAGCAACCACTATCACCACACCCTCATAGTACTACTAAACACCAACACTCTCATGGTAGCTATCAAAGCTACCACAAAACCCATTTAAGTACTTCTCTTTAACCCACCATCTCTAATGGTGGAGGTTGTTCAGTCACCCAACTCTCTCACTCTAAATACCAACTTATTAACACTCCCTTTCTCTAAACCACTACTTCACCCAACTACCTCACAGCATCTCTAAAATGTTTCAATACACGGTGGAAAGGAAAGAGGGGCTGGTTTAGCTGGGGTGAAAAAATAGAAAGAAATAGGAAAGAATAAAAAGGTCTTCCGGCTGAGAGGTAGAGGTGGTGCTGCTGGTGGTGTTCAGCCAGGGTGGGTGATGATGCTTCGATGGTGCAAAAGCATGAGAGTGTGTGCTTCGGGTGGTGGTGGCACTGAAGATGTTGGCCGGTGATGGGTGGCCGGAGATGGAGAACAATAATTGGGGGGAACGAAAAAGGAAAAGGGAGGGAATAGTGGTTTTTGTTGGTGGTGAAGCTCGCTGGTAGAGAGAAATTTTACTGTCGGTGCTGAAGTTCGAAGGTGAAGAGGAACAAAGGGAACGGAAACACAAGAAAGTGAGAAACAACAGTTTGCCTATGGGAGCTGGTTGGAGAGAAAGAAAAAGGAAGAGAAAGAGAAAGAGAAAGAGAGAGAGGGAGTGGGTTAGGCCAATGCTTTGTTTTTTTTTCTACTCTTTCCTTTAAGTAGTTTTCTCTCCGCGGCAAATATCTCATGATTCGCGTATGCAAAAGCGTAAAAGCATTATGGAACGTTAAGTTTGTTGGGAACTCGGAGAAAAAGAGAGAGAAAGGATAGGGAAATTTTTTTTTATTTTACCTAGAAGGATAAAGAAAGAAAGAAAAAGCAATCATTCTCTCTTTGTTTGGTTTTACCAAAAAAATAAAAAAATAAAAAGTGGAGAAAAAAAAAAGAGAGATTGATTTTAATTTTTTTTTTTCCTTTTGGTTCATTTTCTCTTTATTCTCCTTTCTTTTCCCTTCTCTCCCTACTAACCAGTTAAATAGTATTCCAGAAGAATGAAAAATAAATTCACAAACAAAATAGGGGGAGCGACATAGAGAGAGTATTATAATAACCATACTTGTGTGACTTTCATAATATAGTCACTATGATTTTAGTAGCTTTGAGAAAGATATACAAACTTGTGAATCACTGATAAGGCATGTAATCATCATTCATCCGAAGTAACGAAAATTTAAAAAAAAAAAAAAGGACAAACCATGGAAGAAGCAGTAATAAACCAACTCACTCTCCCCTTCACCGAGGGATTAGCCCTCTATTTTACCAAAAAAAAAAAAAATTAATAATTTTAATACAATTTTTTAAACCACTATGACCTTTGGTATAATTCACTTGGTATATTCCAAAATTGATTCTTTGTCAATTTGAATAGGATCTCTTACTGAATGCAATCAATTATTTATTTTACTCGAATGTATGTGAAAAACAATTTTTAATGTTTCTTCAAAATTCAGACCGTTTTAACTTATTGTGCGATAAGAGTTATTCATAGATTTAAATTTTGTTAATTCATATCGTGCAATATTGGTAGAGAAAACAAAAAAGAAAACTGTAATAGACAACAAGAAAAGAAAATGAAAACAGAGTTTCATAGTAGTTTTGGTGTCATGTGCAAGCAATAATAGTGAGGCTTCTACTCCAATTTTTAGGATTTCAAGAAGCTTACAATATTTCTTTAGTCATTGAGCCTTGGTTTGTGAAGACTATATTTGATACCATATGCATTAGAGACTCACTAATTATTTACCCTATAATGAATTCATAGCACATACAATCTCCTCAAAATTGCATTTTAATTAATAAAAAAATATATATATTTTCATTTAAATATTGAATTAAATGTATAGCATCTAAAGTCCATCATTTTCATAATAAATGCAGTTTTTCCTGTCATGCACTCAAATTATGTAGCCATACACTTACATACAAATTCTGTTATCAACCAAAATCCCTTATTTATGAACTCAAATTAGACCTATTACCATATATATGCAGATTTAATTTTATTAAGAAATGCCGTAGACACGAGTTATATCTAGTATTTTAATAAATGCCATTGCTTCTATTCTATTTCTCTCTCATCTTTGTCCAAATAAATAAAAAAATCCGCGGGGCCAAAACACAAGCAGATGCGTATAAGGATGAACCATGAACCAAAATAAGTGAAAGCAATACTACAATGAATATGAATGAATTGGGTTTGAATTCACACTTCTTTCTAATAGAGGACTAGAAATGAATACAAGGGACTAACAAGAATGGGGCAATTGGAGCTCCAACGCCTCTCAATATTATCAGCCTAATAAAGATTAGAAATTTACAATGATTGTGTCACCAATAGGACAGTTACATGCTTCGTACAAATAAATTCAAACCAATCAAAAACCAATTGGCAATCATTGAAACAGCCCCCCAAATATATTAAAAAAACAAGCACTTAGCATCCTCTCCTTCCAAGGGGCTGGAGGGAGCACCAAGCACCGAGAGATGGCAGACATGGCAAGCATGCTTTTGAGTAGGAGACTTTCACATTACTGTGCAATTGCACTTGGACTCTAGCTTTGGAGGCTTCATACCATCACCCTTATTGGGAACCCCAACAATACGCGTAGTAGATACATCCAAATTCTCATCAATGTCAGTGCTGCCATAAGGGGGTTTCATGTCCGTTTCTACCAGCCTCTGCCTCGCTTTTTTGGACTTAGAAGTGCGTTTGCCAGCAGTTCTGCCACGTGGATTCTTAATATCAGAATTTGAATTTCCCAATATCGTCACCGTGGGACGTGAGCCCTCCAACGGGACCAGGTTTTCCTTTTCCATTGCTATGGTTGCAGCCTCATAAGCCAGATTGTAAACGATAGAGCTGCAGAAGTGTAGTGTATCTCTTGCTTCTTCCAACGTCAGGCTTCTTGCCTCAGTGTCACCATGGCCCTCAATTGTTATAGTTGATTCCTCTGTCACAGAAGAGAATTTTGACTGAGTATTCAAGTAAATACATTCATTGAATCAGTTTGTTTTCATCAAAGCCAATTCATATTCGTACAATCTCAAGGCCAAGTTTTGACTAACTAAGATGTTTAAGACAAGAATAGTGGGGAGTGCATAACAAAATACAAAACTGGTAAACACTTTCTCCCAGCTGTCTCTGCCCCTGCTGCAAGAGGGAGAGAGGGTTTGGGGGAACAGGTCGAAGTTTGACATCAACTGAAATAAGATCAATTCAAAATTTAAAGCTATGGGTAGAACATTTTGATGTCAAATACATAGAACAGAAGCAACACAATGAGACAGATCCCCAGCACGTGGAAACCGGAGTTTTCTTGAGTACGAATTGAAGCAGAAAAAAAACTATACATTAAAAGGAATAAAAAGTTCGCAAATAACAACTAAAAGAAACCCAACTCAGAATAACCAGTTTGACACATCGCGCAAGACTCAGCTCACCACACCATTGAGTACGTGGTCTACTATCTTTTCCAAGAACTAAATTAGGATAGTGTAATAAATCAAAATATGAATCTTTAGGCATTGATATCATTCATCACAATCCCATTATAAATTTGTTCAAGGATGGGCATAGAAAACTAAAAGATTAGAAATGCTCTCTGCCAACTGGGCTCATAAAGAACTACATGTGAAAGTATAGAGTCACTGATAAAAAGTTCAGTAGTTATTATACTCATTTAATTATTCATCCAACTGAGAGATCGCTAGTAATAACTATAGAGCAAAACAACTGAAATGTAAGATGAGGAGGAGGAAGGGGCAAGGAAAAGAGAGAAGAGAACCCGCCGGGGGGGGTTGGGGGCGGCCGTGGTCGGGTTCTAAGTTATAAGTATTTGGAGTCATTTCATGCAGGTTCAGCAAAAAGCAAGCAAGCAACGAACTACACACAAACCCAAAGAAACTAGTAAAAGATTTCAAAGCTAAATAACCATAAAAGATCTTCCCCATTGGAATGAAATCAATAAAAGCAACATCAAAAACAAAAGACTTTCAAAAATTTCAAAATTCCCACTAAAAGCTCATAACGTGTGAAACATTGTACTTCCAGGACGAGGTGCAATTATTCATCTGCTACACTTTCAATAAATCCACATATTCTGCACACCACAAAAAGTGTGAGATCCCTAACTGAATAATACAACTAAAACCGTAAAATGTCCACCAATTACAAAAGAAGTCTATTACGTTAGCCCTAAGTTTGTTCATGTGAAGTTTTATATATGGTTTTGATGATAACTTACTTTGATTTATAAATGTTTTCTTGATTAAATATATTTAATGCTTTTAATTCTTGATCTAGTTGGTATAATAAAGTTTTGCAGGATTATGAAGCACTTGAAAGAGTGATCAACACTTGAAAAGTAATATCTAAATATTTGAGAATCATGTTTTAAGGAAACTTAATTCAAGGAAGAAAATTAGATAACATAATTGTCTTCTAAGGTTGAAAATTTGATGAAACTATATCCTATGATATAACCATAGTATTTTGTCCATATCTTTTGATCTAACTGCTGGATTGATCTGATTCTTATGGCATTATAAAGAAGACTCAAATGTCTAATTTCGGTATTTTATGAAGTGTTCATGAAAATAACATTTTGTGAGACGAAAATGAGTTACAAGGTGACTTATTGGATTTAAAATTCAAAATATGACAGTTTGGAGGCAGTCATGATTATTTGATCATATCTTTTGATCCATAAGTCCAAATGATCTAATTCTTGAAGTTAAGAAAATCTAACATCCATATATACATTTGATATGTTATATGAAATTTCAAATTTAAATGTTATATGGGTGAAATACAAGGTGAAAGAAGACTTAATGAAGCAGAAATTCAATGATAACGGCTAGGAGACAGTCTGAGTATTTCTCTCATATCTTTTGACTTTGATCTTTAAATGCTTTGATTTTTGAGGATATGGAAAGATAACGTCCATATCTATATTTCATATCTTATAGAGATTTTCAAAATTGAATGTTTACTATATGAAAAAGCTTATGCAAAGTGGCATAGCTGTGCAGAAATTCAAATATGCCAGTTAGGAGACAACTCAAGTGATTTGATCATAATTTTTGATCTGATCATTGGATCGACCTAATTCTTGAGGTTCTGAAAAGTTGACTTCCATGTCTACAACTTTTCTCTTATAGACATTTTCAAATTCAAACGTTATCAAAGCAAAAATTGAGGTGGAGTTGAAGTTGAACCACGATAAATCTTGGTGTCGTATTCTGTTCTCTCTATCTCATTTACTTTATAGTTTGAATTGCTTGCATTTATTTACAACATATTATTAATTCATTAATATTTGTTTGAATATTTAGTTACAATTTTTAAATCTGAAATTATTTGTTGAATTATTGTTTAAACCCAATTCACCCCCCTCTTGAGTTGCCACCTAGACTAACAATTGGTTTAGGATCAAGCGCTTATCACTGCACCAAAAACAATTACTGTTAGTCAAGACGCAACTTTATTTCCTTATGCCTTAGCACCGTACTAAGTGGCAGGTGGGCATGAAAGTCTGCGCCATATAAACGTCACGAGTTAGCCAGTCACATACTCCACGTGGGTCCCCATAAGACCCAATCAAGTCAAAGGTCGATTACTAGCCCCCATAAAATCAAAAAATCTCCGCCCCCCCCCCCCCCCCCCCCTTTCAACCCCCCCAAAAGCAACGACCTTGGGACTCGAACCCGTGACCTCACTCTGATATCAGATTTAGGATTAAGCACTTTCCACTGCACCAAAAACAATTGATGTTAGTCAAGGGGCAACTTTATTTCCTTATACCTTAGCAGCGCAGAGCTCTGCACTAAGTAGTAAGTGGGCATGAGGGTTTGCGCCATGTAAGCGCTACGGGTTGGCCAGTCACGTACTCCATGTGGGTCCTCCATAAGATTCAACCGAGTTAAAAGTCGATTGTTGGCCCCCTTAAAGCCAACATATTAGACTTCAAAAATAAAAATATATTTAACTTCTTTTGTAAGTAAAACACATCAAAAAACATGCCTCTACTAAAAAGTAGCAACTAATGGGATCAAAAGCAGTTGATCTGTGCCCACTGCCCAATTACATATCCAATTACGAACAACTGACAAAGATACGGACCATAGCAATTTGTATTGAGCAAGCACGAAAATCCTCAGAGCTGGTGCACCAGGCATCCATACACAGACAGTTTTCAAATACTAACACAAGTCAATTAACATATGCCATAAAATAATCTATTTGATATCTCCTGGTTGTTTTCTTCTATCCAAAAAGCTTAAGTTAATTAAATTTACTAACTATTCACTCTAAGAATCTTTAACAGATCTACTAACTCATATTACCCATTAAATCAGAGATCTTTGGTAAATTTATAGACTTACATTTTTGTAAAAGGTATCACTGTAGTTCACTTCATGTTTAACATGATCAAATGAACCCATGGCTGCTCCATTAGGAGACAGCCATAAAGCGTACCTTTCATTCCTTCTCTAAAATCACACTTCATTTAAGAATAGATGTTAAGGTTAAATTCAAAGCTTTATTATAGTTCATATTATGACAAATGCACACCTATGCCTATATATGTGTTATTTGTATTTTCACATATAATATCATATGTCAAGGATTTGGTATAATACAAAATGACACATCAGAGCCATGAGCGCCAGCTTTACAGTATCTCACTCAGACTAAAAAGGCAAATTAATTTTTGCTATCCAACTCAGGAAGAACCTTCAAGCTTCTATCAACTGACACCCATGATATGTAATAACCACAACTCTGATAACTAATCCCAAGATAGCAATCAATGGATAAGTTGGTTCCTCAACCCAACCTCCCCATTCCACCTCAAAATTCTGAAGGAAACAAAAAAGAAGAAAGGAAGGAGAATGTCAGAAAAACTAAAAATCCATTAGAAAGTCTCTTTTCCCTTCCTATGTAGTGAGTAAAGTGGGTAAGTCATCTTGACATAATCCTGGGTTTACAAGTGTAAGCAAGACCATAAAGGTGGCATTATCAGGTAATAGGTAACAGAAAATGAAGACATTAGACTACATCCCCCAGCAGCATAGTTTGTGAGAGAAATTTGAAAAAGTAAGCAAGCAATGTCTCAGCTTGCTTTAGGAAAAGGACATATTTTCAATCTGTTCGACCAGAAAAGAGTATGCTCAAAAGATGCATGTTGCACATCCACTGTTTAAAAAAGAAATCAAAATTATTCCATAAATACTTGGGGGTATTTCATGAGAATAATTTAACAAAATCATGGCCTGGTATACACTAAAATCGCTGTCCAGCATTGTTAGCCCACCCTACATTATTTGGGACAAATGCTATGTTACATCAAGTTGGTTTAAACTGAAGAAACTATTATTAATGATCTGTGCAACTTTCTATTTGATTACTACAATAGCAGTAATCATTTAAACTAAATATAAACATCAAACCAATAAATTGGTAAGAAGAGAAGCTCATTAATATTCTCAAGTACTTTTAGACATACAGATAATCTTTTATAGGTTAGTGGAATTGGAAACAAGATTCATGTAGCTGATCCCAAATGGTGGACTAGAGTCAGCCTACCTTCAGTTAATTCGAGAATTGTAGATGGTTCAAAAAGATTTTATATATTGCCTAACATACCCTGTTCCTTGAAATATAATGTGACATCCATGCATTCATTAGAAACATTAAGTTTAATTATATGTTGATTAGCTTAATCAAGGTGCTTGGGTGACACGGTTTAATGTTCATAATCCTCTTGCACTTTCATTTACACTTAAACGTGGTTAATTAACTTAAGCGAGGATTAATTATCACTAATCAAGGTGCTAGGTGTCCTATTGTTTAAGTGCCACATAGGTGTGTGCTTCATCATATAATTAGGTGCATGATTCATCTACACCATATGTGTGTGTTTGACATGTATGCAATTAGATACAAGGTTATTGCTACAGTGTTTGCATCAAGACAAGACAGGAGAGAGAAGGGAGGTGCTTGTGTAGTAACATGTGTTTGGCAAAAGAGAAAGTGTGAGAAAAGAAGAGAGAAACGAAAGAAAAGAAGATAAGAAAAGGAGATTGAGGGAGAAGGTTTTTGTACTCTTTGTTGGAGGTAAGGAATTCCAAGACCATGATTGTTTTCATGTATTAAATTGATTGTTGCATTTAGAAAGACCTCTTCATGCTTTTGGAATTGTGGAATTAGATCCAAGAATTAGAGATTTCACGTTAGAGACAAACTTAGAATCATTTGTAATGTTCATGTTTTGATATTTGTAGCCTTGTTTGAGACTTTAGAACCACATTCAAGACCTTAGGAGACTTTGAAATGTGTTGGATTAGTTAAAGTTACCTAAAACCCTATTTTGGATGCATCATTCTCGAACCATGAGCGTGCCAGTGCGGGGTGGAGTGCACCTATTGGCGGAGCTCACTAGAATGAGCATGCCAGTGCGGGGTGGAGTGCGCCTATTGGCGGAGCTCACTGGAATGAGCGTGTCAATGCGGGTAAGTGCGCCTATTGGCGGGTCTCACTGGAATTCTTTTTGTTTGCATACTATCTTCAAGGGCCAACACCTCATGTTGGAAGGGTTGACACCTACGTTTAAAGAGTTGATACTTTGTCTAAAGTGTTGATACTTTTCCTTTAAGTTTTTAATATGTTATTTGAAGTGTCATCTCTTATATTGGTGAATTATAAGCTATGAACATACATGGATTGTGAGCAATTATATAATTTGATAAGTATGATGTTGTGGCGTATAATAGGTTCAGAAGCCGCTAAAGACACTTTAGTTCCACCTAAAGAATGATGCAACTTTTGCTTTATACAAAGAAATGAGGTGGGGGTTAAAGATATTCTTAATCCTATTGAATTGAATATCTTATTATCTTATTTGTATTATTATTGATGATGGTGTTGGATTATGTGGAGACATTGCATACAACATACATTATGTACATAACTTGCATTGCACTGGTGAGGTTATGTCATGTTAGACTAACCTAAAGAATGTCATGGTAGACTTAGATAACTTGCCAACCATGAATTGGGTATTGTTATCAAAACGGTGTGCATATGTGGTGACATCAAATATTGCATTACAGGAGATGTTGCATTACACGAGACATTTCTCATTAATGATGGTGACAGGTGTATGATTACATATTATTGAAAGGTGGATTATCTATTGGTGATTAATTCGGTGTTTATATAATATTTATTCTTTATGAGTTTGATTATCTTAGTGAGCGAGATGACAAGCTCATGCCCACACAGATTGTTTTGTAGGAATAAATGGTGATGTCTAGTCCACTGCTTCTGGTGTTGAGTTGATGAGCTTTGAGGAGCTCTACTAGTTGAGTTGTAAATCTTGTACATGTTGTACACTTTGGTGAAAAATCTTTAGAGTTTATTTACATTTTCACGTAGCAAATATTTGTGAGTTTAGTAGTTCTCTTTATGCATATAAGGTGAGTAAAGGATGGTCGTAGTATTAATGATGTTTTCAAATGCTTTATAAGACATACTTCTTTGGATTATTACTAGGTGACGTTCGCAGATTGGTGACCTGTGCGGTCCACTGATCTTAAGAAGGTGTTATTGACACCTAATTAGGCGTGGGTGTGACTTATAATGTGGCAATAATAAATATAAAAAATACCTGATGAATCTAATAAATTAGATATGACTATGAGAAAGGAGAAAAACATAAAAAGACAAACAATAAAAGGGTCAACACCAGTTACGATGCAAGATGTACATACCAAGGATGCCAAGTGCATGATCCAAGGTGTCAGACTCCGCAACTGAAGCTGTTATATCCCTAGCAGATGCAGTAGCAACAGGAGGCTCCACTAACTCATCCACGGTGCTCTTTGAGTTTGTGGAAACAACATCAGACTGAAAACCAGGTGAACGCAGTTCACCATTTTCAATTTGTATTTCTGGTAATTTATCCAATGAACTCTGAGTGGAAACATCTGCAACATCCACCCTATCAACAACAGAATTTGGTATGATATCTTCCTCTACAGGAGAAGGCTCCAGAGTCACAGCTGATGCTTCTCGATCTGATAAACTCTTTGCATCATTTTGGAAGACTTCACCATTCCCGTCTGAAGGAGAATCTTCAACATTTGAAAAAGCAACTGAACTATCACCTAAATAGTTGTTTATGGTATGTGTTGACAATTCTGAGGTAGAAGCAATCACTGTTCCCCAGTGATTGTTGCAGTCAACTTCAGTGCATGTACCATCCACTCCTGCGCTTTTTGAAACCAGCGACTGCTCTTGAGTAACTGAATTTGTTCTGCCTACACCCACGTTTTCAACATGGGCAACAGCAACCTCCATATTTTCTTCATGCATGCTCGTTGCAAGACCCAAACCTTGGAAAGCATAACTCGAAGTTCCGGATAAAGATGACCCTGTGCGTTGGTGCTTTGCGTTTATATCATACCTATAAGTTTCAATATCAGATTTCCTGCTACTTAACTGCCGCTGCATACGACTCCCTGTTTGCCTAGCTGAGCCCAAGTCCACCGAGGATGATGCAGAGGTACTGCCCTGTCCAAGGGAGCTTCTCATGCATGTTCCACCGCCTCTCACATAGGATGGATCATCATAAGAAATGCTAGTTGCAGTAAAAGTCCTGCCTTGGACAATGGGCCCCTTGCCGCTGCTTGACCTCTTCAGCAGTATGGAAATGCCTGTGCCTTCTGAAATGTCAAGCTTTAAATTTGGATAGTCACTTAACTGCTGCATTTGCTGAGCCCCAATGTCACCATCAGATGGGTTATAGCCTACATTCGGTTGGCCTATAACCTGCTGCTTTGCTATCCTCCACGTATCTTCCATTGCCAGTGTATGTGCAAGAGAATTTTCTGATGATAAATTCAGGCTCTGTTCGGCATAGGAAGTGTGGATTTCCTGAACATTCTCCTCATGTTGAGCAGCCCTTCCTTCAGCCATATTAGTCACTTCTGAAGTTTCAGGTACAGCAATCATGGGCTCCATTGCATCAAATGACTTCTGTTCACCTGAAATCTTCATGGACACACTTGGGGAGTTCTCGGAAACTATTGGCATTGGAGTAGTGGCAATCAAGGGTTCATCGGAAGACCTGCAGTCCGGACAAAGTTTCAAGTCTCCCTCTGTTAATTCAATGTCATTATACCTAAGGCCACATCTAGAACAGAGTGCCATTTCTTTTGCACTATCAACTTCTGGAAAATTACCCTTCACCTCCAAACCTCCATAAGTTGCAGTGATTTCTGTAGTAGTGCTATGGTAGTTGAAGTTTCCACAGTCACCGAGTTGAGAATCAACTACAGGACCTCCACTAAAATCACCACACTGAACATTAGGTGATCCATCATGGACTCCACGACCAATATCTTCATTTACAGCATCTGACTTCTCAAAGGAAAATACATCATCCTGAACATCAGGATATGGTGCCTTTCCACATTCACCAGCCATATCATCCTGGTTCAGGTCACTTCCCTCAGTATCATGTGCACCACTTGTACCTTGATCAGAACTTGCATTGCTGCTAGTTGTGACTGAGGAGTTCCTGGATACCATAGCACGATGTGCAGCACTTGCTTTCCCAACATAAAAGGTGGAACTGGGCACACTAGATAAGAGTGGCCTAAACATATTCTGAGGACCTTTCCGATGATCCTATAAAAAAAGATTCAATAGCAATTTCCCCTTCAGATGTGGCCTAATGTGGATTATGCATGAACAATTCTAAGTGCAAGGTGACACATCAGAAAACTAAACAATACTGACAATATGCAGATTCCGTTATGAAACTCTTTTATGTTGATTTTCCTTAGTTTGAACAGCAGTCCTTAGACACCCTCATCCTGTATGGACTAAGATTAAAAACAGAACATCTTTGGGGTTTTCATTAATTCATTGCCAATGTAGACAGAGTTAATCCCATGCAAAATCTAAATGTTCTCTGAATTCAATAGCACCAAGTTTCAAAATCCTCATCAATTACACACTGCCCTCAAATGGTAACTTTTTAGAGTTGCCAAACCAAAGAATCTGCATGCATGTCTAATTTATTTACCTACTGCAACATAATATACGAATCATAATAGTAGTGTCATGTCAAATGACGTACAACATAATAACTCTCGAGGTGTATTTGGAAGTGCCTTAAATTTGAAGGACAGACTGCAATATCTAATCCATTTTTTTATTAAATATTTACTGACAGAAATGGGCAATCAGGAAAAATGGACAGTTCACAGTATTTCTTGGTATGTGATCACCTCTAGTTACCTAAAAACTCCAAAATTAATATCATTTAACCTTATCTATAAGAAGGATGCCCTTTTCCACATAATCTCCCTTCAATGAATTCTACAGGGAATGCCAAGTATAATGCTAATGGAGCCATTAAATTTCTATTTGACATCAAAACGTCTCCTAAATTTTCTTTCAGATCCGTGATCATGTCTAAAATATACGCCATGAAAATTTGAACATACCGTGTGAGTTTTTCTAGTCTTTTGCAAATCTATTAATGTTGACAAACATAAACCCAATCATGAGTAAATATCGTCACAGTCCAAAAGAAACTGAAAATAAGTACCATTTGTCGAAGTGCTGAGTCAAAGGATCTTTTTGGAGCAGAACTCGAGAGCATTGTTTTAGTTGGCTTCTTGGAAAAGGACGGAGCTCTATTACTCGGATATGCAGCAACTCTCCTTGAAATTGAGCCGCCTGAGGTACTCACAGGAACAGATTGTAGAGAGTCTACATCATCATCACCAGATGATGCAACAGAACCTTTAGTGTGGGAGCTAAATCGGTCCTGATCATGATTATGTAATGAACTGGTGCTTCTAGAAGCAGTTGGAGACATTGAATGTCTGCCAGATCTGGAGGATGAATCCCTACCATTTTTGGATGCCGGTGAGGAACCCCTCACATACGATGCCGGTCGATCAGCCAATGAAGTACGTAGATTAGGAGGTGCATCTGAGGAAAAACCTGGAATATTTGTTTGCCATGCCCTTATTTTTGGTGATGCCGAGTTACCTCGACTTGTCTTCATAGGGGAGGTACCCCTTACGCCAGATGAGGACACAGTACCACCAGACCCTGGGCTCCTCTGAGGAGTTGGTGTCAAAGACCTTGGACCAGTTGTTGATGGTTTACTTGGTGGGGGAGACGGTCTCCGTGAAGGGGTAGCATGGCGTAAACTACTTGTACCAGAATCAGAATGAGGTGCTGAAGATGGCCTTCCCCTTGTTTGGGCAATGCTATTCCCAGACCGAGGAGATGGGCTTAAGCGATTAGGACTTTCACTGCCTCTACTACTTCTGTGACTCTTCTCCATCTGCAATAAAGACATTAGAGGTGTTATTGTATTAAAAGGATTAAAAAAACTTGAACACGTTGTTTAAAAAACGCAACTGGTATGTATAAGTAAATATATGTACCACTGACTGCAATATTCGTCCCACTGAATTGAATAAATGACCTACCGTGGATGATCTTGAGATTGTGATAGGTTGACTTCGAGGTCTTCCCCTCTGTGCAAGTGTAACCAGAGGCGTCTCATCATCCAGAGAAGGGAAGAGAGGGGTGTCAGGAGGAGTTAACAACCTTTAATTTAACAAGATCACATATTAGATCAAAATGAGGAATGGTGATGTAGTGAGACCAGCGACATGCAATTTAGAAAATAATGAAAGCAATGTAAACATTTACAAAGAATAATACGCATTCATTACGGATAATTAATGTAGTTTCCAAAATGACTAGTTGTAGACGCCATAATTAGCACTTTTGTGGTGAGAAACTTTATTTTTCAACCTATCTAAATGCATGAATGCAAACAACTTCCTCCTGCTGGAAATTTATTTATGTTGCAAGGCAATAACAAAACTTAGTGACCAACTAAGTACACGATTAGGGAACAGCCACATAACCCAGAAGGGCAACCTTAGGGCATACCCCCAAACAACAAATCAACAAAGCTTGTGATGCATCATGCTGAAGCAAATACCAGCAACTAAACAATGTAAGTTTATAGGATCAAAAGAAAAAATAATTGACCCACCAATCATAGTCATTCTTCTCCCCATCAGCATTAAGCAGGACACTGCTCTCACCTCGTGCAGGAATGGAGATTCCAAGCTTAGAATCTGAGAAGTATCTCAGTTTTGTGGCTACGAAAATCAAGTCAAAATCAAATATGAAAACAAGTAATTATCAGCCAGAGGAAACACACAAAATCTAAATTCCATACTTCTCATAAGAGGGAAGCCAAAAACCAAATTTTAACAGGCATCAGTAATGGAAACTTACAGAATGCATCTTCAAAATCATCGTTTGACTGAAGCAAGAAATTGTCACTTTCTCGTGTCTGCATCTCATTGAACAGAGCAAGATCATCATCTTTTTCCCTGACGAGTATTCCTCCCTCAAGACTGCGCCCTCTTTTGTGATTGTCTCCCCTGAGCTCTCTCCCAGGGGAACATCTCATTGCCGGAGAAGGAGGCATCTCCACCTCCCTATTTCACTGTGCAATAATTATCACTCCAAGCCTTCCATACGACCCAAATGGAAGCAGCAGCCCATGAAAAGACAGAAAATGAATCAAGCTATAGCTTGCAGAATTAATAACTCAACCTCCCTAATCCCTCCTAAAATAAAAACAAATGCATACTTGCATCAAGGTGTACAGGAAAATTGTCGAACTAAGGTAATCCCACTTCCAGAAACATAACTCCATCATATAATACACTTACTCTTTGATAATCAGAACCAATCTCAAACCCCATTGCTATCAAGATGAGTGGCATCAAATTTAATCAACTGCAATTCCATTTCCATAAACATATCCGGAGAAAATGCATCTTGCATCTAAATTGACTCGAAACCCAATCTTCGCAACTGAAGGCAGCAACATTGGATATTATCATGATAACTGAAATTCCAGTGCCACTTCAAATGGGAAGCCCTAACAACCATATCTACACTCAATAAAATAGTTTTCACAAAAACAAAAAATTCGAAACCCAGTCATGTACTACAATAACATGAACCCTAGATTTTGTCAGATTGTGATCCAAACAGTAACAGTTACACACCAAAACAAACTCTAATTCAACTCAAATTCCTCTCCATTGAAATGAAAAACTCTCTCCGGAGTCCAAATTACAAGTACAGAATCGTCATTTCGACCAATTCACTGTTCTTGACTTACCGTCAGCGAAGTCAAACGGCTTCAAACACGTACAAAGGAGCTCGTTACAAGCGATTAAGATCTCATATTACGACAAGATTGAGAATGAACAAGTTTGGAAGTGACTTAATGCGACAAGAGTTGAATCAGAGACCCAGATCTAACTTGCATTCAATTGAGTGTTCCGTGGAGTGAAAACGCATAGATCTGTGGATCGAATTGTAACCAGAATAAAAACCTAGAAGAGCATTTTCTCTCTCGTGAGATAGATTGTAGGGAAAGAGTGAATGGAGAGCACGAGCAGCATCAACTAACCTTTTGCTGTTCAGATTTTGCTTCTTTCCTCCACAGCAAGCTTTCATTACCTTCAGTTCTCTCTCTCTCTCTCCCTGCGATATTTCCTTGTCGTTTTCTTTCTATTTTTCCTTTTTTTATTTTCCTATAAATCTTTTTAACTATCGCTTTCTAATTTTTCCACTGGTTGATTTTTTTCATTTTATGTTTTCCAATTCGTGTTTCGATTACTGTATTCTAATATTTACAGAAATAACCATAAATCTAATCCTCAGACTTCACATTATGCGAATTATCCTTGTATTATTTAATAATAGAATAAAAATAAATATTACCTAAGCAAGGGATTTTTATTGATAATTTAATAAAATTACATACTACTTTGCCTAGATTTTTTCTCAAATTAGTTATGACTTTTAATTATATTCGCTTACCCTCATGCTATTAGCTAGATTTCAGGTGGATTTTATTTTAATTTTCCTATAAATTTAATATTGATTAGCCATCAAGATGGGTACTGAATGCTAAATCTGATTGGATTTAAACCATATACAAAATGGAAATTTTGTGTTGTGTTAAGATGTCAACTGACGAGTACTTTTCTATTGGATTTTACCCAAAAATATAATAATGAATAAACCTATTACCTTTATAAAGATCTATACTAAAGGTTCGTTTGATACTGACTTCTCGTTTTTTATTTAAGTCTATAAGTAAAAAAGTTTAAATTTTTTTAATTTTTTTAATTTTTTTTTTTTTACTTATTTTTAGTTAAAGTAAAGTCAGAAAAATAAAAAAGTTAAAAAAACTTAATTTTTTTTTATTTATAAGCTTAAAAAAAAAAAAACTTGATAAAAAAACTGTACCAAATAGACCATAAGACTGGTTCATTTTTCCTTGTCTAATCCAAGCAATAAAAGATATCAAAATTCAATGGATTCTATTTGTATGTTTTCAACCGTTTTACCTTCTTAATATTTAAGAAGCCTCATTATCTTTTACTATCTTTATCATTTCATTCATTTTAAGTCATTTTTTTAAAGCACACAAAAATATTCACCTTGAGTATTGGCTCATAACTTAGTTGAGCCTTCGATCAAGCCCATAATTTATAATCTGAATACGGTTACCATACTCACATTTTCAAGTCAAAATCTCAATGACCATTTATTTTAGGGGACTGTGGTTTTATAAATTTAACTGTAAACAAAATTAATCTCATAATTGTTCATAACAAAAGCATACTAGTACACAAGACTCTTGCGAGTTAAATGTACAATTTTCTTTTGCATACAGAGAAAGTGATTGAATATGACAATTATCTATGTATTATTGAAGTTAAGCCTACCCTAAAGTTGGTTACCTTGTTTAATCGAAATAGATCCGCCAACTATAAATAGTTCTTATGTCCACTACACTAATCAAGAATATAAAATACACGGCATAGTTTTTTGTCCATTAGTTTTGATAATTGTGGGAGGCACTATGTTGCTTGGAGGTTGAAGGTGACCTTTGCTTTTAAAATAAGTATGTTATAATTTTTTTAATATGGCTGCCGCCCGAAATTTATTTTTTTATTTTTTCACGATAAGCATCTTTATTAAGTTATCAATTTTACAAATAATTTATCTATGGACAATTAGTAAAAATTAAACAATACAATTACAACATAATTATTAATAAACTATTCAACATTTTTATAGTATTACGTGATCGTGATCCACCGGACACAAAATCTATTAAGTTTAGAGTTTGGCCCCATCAACACATCAACCACACAGACACAAGGTTTGGGATCCTCAAATTTTCATGGTTTTTGAACAGACCCATCAGTTGACAACTCGTTAAAGGGGTCTGTTAAAATAAAAAATTCATGGTATGTAAGAAGCATTATTTATAGAAAATTGTCTTTTGAAGAAAGACCATAGTGCTCTAAAAACAAATAAATAATTTTTAATTGTCATCATTAAAGAACAGTTAGCTTTGAACGATAACAAATTACATTGTTTAAATGGGTAGGTGGTAGGGAAAAAAGGGCTGTCATATATATCTTAATGGATAAGTTAGTAATCTATCTCTATCCAAGGTTTTGCTTTCACCAGAAAATTTTAGTAGATTTTAAAAAATTTTGTGCTGCAGCATTAATAAATTGCAATATAAATATATTTTCCAAAAAAAAAAAAACTATGTAATATATAAAAAAATGAACAATATATGCATCAAAGCCCACAGCATTGAATTGCAGACTTTCAAATCCCACTGCATATATCAATTTTAAATGCATTTGATCTATTTTTATTTAAAAAATTTGGTCCAATTTACTTAAAACATTATTATTATAGTAACTAAAGCAGCATTTTTTTTTTTATATAGCTTCCTTCTATTAAAAAAAAAAAGCAATATTTTTTAGACTATTATGAGTAGACGTCAACGTTCAAACGCTATTTGCCTATAAATAAATAGAAAAATAATAAAACTTATGCCGATCAACCATTTTATTTGGTTTGCACAACGCATAGATGCTTCGCTAGAAGCCATTATTTAGCGTGGCAATAGCTGTTCCCTCAAAATACTGGTGTAGTGTCCATTAATAATGTTATTTGCAAAGTTTCACTATTTAATTAGGGTGTTTGGATTGCGGCTTAAAAAAGTCGTAAATCAAAACTTAAGCTAAACAAACATTTTTTAAAATGACTTTTTAAAACTTAAACTAATTTTAAAAGTAACTTTTTTAAACTAGAAATCAAAAACATGCTAAAAAATTATAAGCTTAAGCTATAAACTGTAAAAAACACTGACTTAGGCAACGCTAATTGCAACGTTAATTTATAGGCGAATGGCTACTGAGAAAGTGACCATTCATTACCTTTAATTTGTAGTATTGTAGAATGGATCTTATTAACATGTATCTTTAGAGCATATTTTTAATGTGCTTTGCCTAATTGAATATGTGTTAAAATTTGTGTTTTTTTTTTTTAACAAACTTTCCTTTTAACTAAAATGCTTGTGAACTTATTTTTTAAATTCGGGCAGTCTAAGAATCTATGGTATAAAAACAAAACTTCATTTTTTATATTCCACACTTTTTGTGAATTCCTATTTTTATATGTAAATTTCATAAGTCACGTCTTGAAAACTAAAAATTGGCTGTTTTATCCCATGGTTTTCATAAATTAGGTTCAATAAATAAGTTTAAAAAAATTTGAATTAATAAATAAGTTACAAAACAACATAAATTTGGTAATTAAAAACAAACTCTATAAACGAAGAAAGAGAATGAATGACATGATTATCCTCTCAAATACGATTATTTTGTGCGAGGTTTGATGTGTTGTAAAAAAAAAGACATTCACAATGTACGAATTTATTATATTATATTAGAAAAAGAAGAATACTGAGATATCGCAAGATGACGTGATGCTTGGAGAAGATTACACAATCAAATGGTGGTGAATAACTAGGCAACAAAATCCACAACTAAGGCAAATTATAGCTTTCACAAGAATCACAGCTTCCTTTTCCGTTCCACGCCCACGAGACCCATAACTCCTAGGCTAACTTGCAAAATACAGCTATTACAGCATGATTGATGTTGGGTGAATTTAATAAGGTAGAGTAGACATGGGGATTACCTTGCTTTTTGTGTTAACGTCTATATTAAGACACGTGGAGCCCATACAAAAAGGTTCGCTCCCTTCCCTAGTCATCATATTGGACTACATTCGAATGGAGAGTAATTTTGTTGTGACTTTCTACTTACAAAACTATCTGACCTAAACGACTCACTTCGTCTACACATATTTCTGCTGCTGTTTGAATTAATTATTATTTTTTTATATTTACAGTGGATTGAATTTAAATTTTTGCGTAAACGACGTCGGTTTTGTCCTCTTCCTAATGTCGTTCTGTCTAGCCAGTCCTCTCTTTAACAGCAGCTGGGAGACCGCGGGAGACTGGTGTGTGATCTAATGTGGGCGGCTCTAAGATCTCGAGCTCTTACTCTCTCGTCATCACCATCGTCAGCGTCGTATGCTTTGCCTGCTGTAATTCAGCAATGGAAGTTAGGATTTTTAGGTTTTAATCGCAGCTTGTGTTCGTCCCTCGTCGAGAGCAACGACAACAAAGGGTTGCTGAGCTTGGATGAGGTCCAGAAGATTCTCACCGATGTCAAAGCAGACAACGTCAATGTCTTTCCCGTTCGAGACCACTGCGAGTGGACCGATTTCATGGTCGTCGTCACCGGCCGATCGGCGTGGCACGTTCGAAACATCGCTCAAGCCCTAGTTTACAAGGCATATTCGTCTCCTTCCTTATTCTATTTTTGTGACATTTATGGTGAACTATTTTGGTGTTAGTTTGATATACGGTTTTTTTGTATTCCATTTGATTTATCTATGATTGGAAAACTGAAACCCTAGAATCGGTACCAGTCGCTAATTAGTATTTTTCTAAATATAGTTTTTCACTCGTTGTTTTAGCTAGGAAGACAGTTTTTAATTGAGTCGTTCTGGTCTGGATGCACAGATTAAGCAAAAGCAAAGAGGGGCTCAGAGGATGTTACTCCCTAGTGTGGAAGGAGAAAAGGATGGCAAATGGATTGTTATTGACTCTGGTATGTTCGTGCCTCACTGTATATATTTACTTATATAAATTTACTTCTCTGGGTTGTCTTGAAGTGCATGTTTATGCATTAGTGATATATATTCATATTGGAATTTCAAGATCTTGCAAAATGCCTTTATTCGTGTTATTGACACGAGCATGAATGTGATGTTAATTCCGGTTGTTTTCCCACGCTAGCCACTTTAATGTTATGCTTGGATCTAGTATTTGTTGAGGGAAATGAAAGGAAGAGGAAATGAAATTACTTGTATTTTTTCATACCAAACAAAAAAAGATCAGAGTTTTGAGAAATGCCTATTCATTTTATTCTCATTTCTTCACCCAACCACACAAGGGGAAAAAATTTAGCTTCTCTCCGTCATTTTCCTTTAGCTTCAATTACTTTTACTTTTCCTTTCCGTCAACAAATCCTAAATCCAAACAAAACTGTTAAATAATATACATGTTTTATCCTGGGTTGCTGCAAGGGAATTGGCTCCCTCAGGGTTTGGGCTAGGATTTATTGACATTCAGTTGTGGTTAGCTTTTTTAAGGGGTTATCTCATTGGGTTTGAAATGTCTGCCTTGAGAACACATGCAATTTCAGGCCTATGATAGGCTAGTAAAATGATTTTCTACCCAAATTAATATGGATTCCTGGCTTTTTTACCAAACCTTTTATGTACTCTTCACTGTAGAGGGAGGTTTGAATCGAAGGTCTGATATACCGCATGACTGTAGTATAATCTCCTGTTAGAGATAACCAAGTTGCTTTTCACGAAATAAGGGGGAAATTTCAATCCTGAGTTATGATAATAGATGAGTATTGAGTAGTATACCCATATGACAAATGACCTACTGGCACATAGAGTGGAATCAAGGCGTGCAACTTAATGTTATATTATAATTGACAAATCAAATTTTCTAACAGTTCATGACTTGTTATCATGGATAAGTATCTCTGAGTTCGGTAAGAATGTGAGATGAATAATGAAGATATCTGACAACTCTTGTCATAGCATTATCTTTTACTTTTGAGTTTTTTTTTCCTTTCATTGGAGACCTTTTATTGTGTAGGATTAATTTACAGTTTGCATTGTTATGTAATGTCTTACCGAAAACAAAATTCATGCTTGTGAGCTTGTGTTGTTTTTAAAATTACGACCCTGAATTCTACATTGGTAAATTTTTTTCCTGTTATATCATATTTAATAATTCGTTCCTGAGCTAATTTTCACATGAGCTGATCATTGTTAACTAGTCCTTAGTGTACATGTAAGTTCATGTAAAAGATTAGTTTAATATGATATTTTATCCCATTTTGAAAAATCTCCATGCATCATACATTTCCAGTAAAGTTCTTAGCTATTAATTGCTTATTGATCGAACTGGTTTTTGGTGACTATCCTTCCTCTAGGTACAATTATAATTCATGCTCTTGATGAGAAAGCCAGAGCGTATTACAATCTGGAGAGGCTTTGGACCACTGAGACGTCAAGTAAAGAACACCCTCAGGTAAATGTGAGGTTTGCTGCTGATGGATTTCTTACTGTGAAGATTTTGTAAGCTGTTTAATTGGTTTGGATTGCATACGTAATGGAAATTATGGCATGCTATATTCTATATAGTATCATTCCAGATTATTTTCCTTCGGAATCACAAGATGGAGTTTTGGAACTTATTACCTTTTCTCGAAAAGGGTTTGTGGAGCCAGCCCCATATAGTTAGAATTCGAGGCTTTGTCGAGTTGATTTTTTAATTGAAAACTTTCTACCTTCTCCCTTCTCCCTTTAGAAAGAAGTATCCAATTATCAGAGCCGGAGGTTATAAAAAAAATTGCAACTTTTTCATGACATTCGAGTTGGATGTAAAGGTGGTTATGATTTGGGTGGACTGTTTTTATGTGGTAATCATTCTTGCTTTGTGTATGCTTTGCATGGTTTATTTTTGGAATAAATGGGGACTGGTATGTAGTTGGAGAAGCTCCACGGGTCTGTGGAGAAGTTCTGGAGCTGCATATTTAGTATACATTTAGTATTCATATATTTCTTATGGCTTCTTTTTCTTTAGTAGCGACTCCAACTGTTTGACCCTTCTTCAAAATAAACAAACTTTTAGACCATATCACTTCAGGCTGAACTTGTCTGCATTCCTCAAATGAAAATTTAAAATCAGATTTTTTTTTTTTAGAGCTTTGTCATTTTACCTTTCAGCTTTGATAGCAAGTTCTATTAATTTTCATGCCATCTCAGCTATTGGGGACTGGGCTGTTGTTTAGGCGTGTTATATTTTTGCAATTTCGTACGATGGCAGAGGTTGGACAGTAATTATTAACCCTGAAGTTGAATGATAAGCACTGATTGTTGCCCCCTCCTTTAGCAGAGGAAGAATTCCTTCAGATACAAAATGAACTCTGTAACTCTGGAAATGGAGTGCCTTAATTAAATAGTTTAATTTTCTAGATCTTGTACAACCAAAGGGGGTAGAACAACCTTTATCCTACCTCTTTTGTTATGTTCCAAAAATATGCTGCCCCTCCTTTCTTTGCCAAGTGGGTATCTTCTGTCAGAATTTGACATTAATCCAAAATTGTTGTGGTTGGTTTCTCAAAACCTTGACGTGCACTATGTTTTTTATTTTATGCAGGATTTGGAGAAGGCGTTCGTGAAGGTGCGACGCAAGAATAACTCTAAAAAACCAGCGCAGAGAAGTGCTTAGCACCCCATCTTTGAATGTTTAAAACCCATTGCCCTTCATCCCAGCATTGCAGCCAACCTTTCACTAGTAGTTACAAAATGCTTGTTCTAAATTTAGTTGGAGGCTCTTATGTAAGTTAAAATTTTGTTTGGAGTTTTGTCAGTGCTGGTTATACGTGTTTTTGACTGGATTGCCAATCTTCTAATATTTGTTAAAGATTAGTTGAGCAACCATCTGTTGTCCAGGCTGTTATGGTATTATTCTCGAAATTTTTGTTTTTGTTTTTATGTTTACTACGAAGGTTTGAAAAAACCCATCATTTTCGGGAAGTCAAGTAATTTCCCTGCTTGGTTACCTTTTTGGTTTTTCCTGTTCTCGTAAACAATTTGTTTTTTGTGTTTTTTAAAACAAAAAGACAGAACTATCAAAAATACTATTTTTTTTTTTTTTAAATTGTGGTTTTTATATTTTTGTGAAAATGTTCTAGAAAATAAGTTTAGGAACTGATTTACCAAGCAAAAGAAGTTAGTTTTGGGAAATTTTGATAAACAAAAACAGAAAACATGAATTAAGACCATAAACAAATGGGCTAATTTCAGAGAACTCTTTTTGATATAGTTTTAGGAAACATTTTGCTAAACGAGTTTGGGATTGTTTTGGTTTTTATTTTGACTTCTGCAAATAAAAAAAATAATTTGAAAAGAAAACCAAAGCACGCATCTAATGAGAGAGAAATTCATATTCTCGGTTGAATGCAGGGCATGCTCTCTGAAAATAATACACGAAGTAGTATATTCTACCTCAGAGAAAAAGAAAGACATTATATACGATCTTCTCGATTTGGGCCTACTATTTGTTGATTCTGCATCCAAGACCCAAAACCGGGCCTACTGATAAGTTGTGTTTGTAATTCCCTCTTGGGCATTCCCTCTTGGGCTCTATTAATCTAATATTTTATATAATTTATAATTATATATATATATATATATATATATATAAATTGTGTTTGTCTTTATATTTTATCTCTCTCCCACGTGATGCTCTAAATACTCAAATACTTTTAAAATACCATATCACAGGGACAATTAGTTAGATAATTATTAAATTTATTCAGTTATTTAACACACTCTATTAATTTTGTAATATATATTTAAGATTGTCAAGGAGATCTTGGTCTCCTCATCATATATATATATATATAAATTTAAAGTACCACATCACAATCTAATCTAACTAAGAAGCAAAGGCCTTAATCACATGTATCATGTATGATTTTTTATATTATTATTGATACATACAAACTATGTCATAACATTTATCTAATGATTTACTATAATAATATTTATGTTTTAATTTTTTCTTTTATACAGAGTATTGAAAAAAATAAAGATGATATCTATGCAAAACTCTATTAAGATTAACTCACCAGAGCTTTTACAATCTTTTTATTTATTTTTTATAATATTTATTACCACAAAATAAATTAAAATTGTCAACTTTTAATTGTACACATAAATATTCTAAATTTTGAACTAATTACTTATAACATTTCTATTGTGCATTCAAAGAGGCCTTACTTCTCGTATATTGCATGGTTGACACATTATGTATATAAAATTATTGCGTCTTGGTCTAGTTAAATTTTAAATATGTTCAAAGCTTACATGCATTAAGTTTATTATTTAAGCAGATTTCAAAGTGCTTTCTAAATAAAGAGAAACCAAAGGCGTAACAAAAAGGTTTCAACTTTCAACTAATAAAACCCCGATCAAAGACCAGACCCGAGGCTCTTTGTACGCATCGCCACTCCCTGGCTCCGGAGCTTCCAAAGCAAATCATCAACTAATTTCTTCTGTTCCTCTGCTTAAAAAGTAGCGTTTGTCTTCTGTGACAGCCGTCGCAGTTCTCTCTCTTTTTCTTATCTTCGCCGTTCCGAGACTTGCCGGACCTTCTATGGCTGCTTCTTCCTTCGCCGGATCGGCCGTCGTCGCCTTCAGCTCCGCCGGACTCGGGGCGCATTACGGCGACCTGAAACTCGCACGCTTCCGGCCTTGCTCTGCTATTTCCGGCCGAGTTGGATCCATTCCGCTCCGACATAGCCTTAACTCGCATTGCGGATCGAGGATCTCCTTTGCTTCGTCTGGTATCAGTTTCATTCCCTCTTTGGTGCTTTTTGGTGCCTGCATATATATACGTACACATTACATATGTGTGTGTATATGCATTACGCAAACATGCAGAAATCATCACCACTCTTTGTCAAGGATTTGTCGTTGTTCTTCTATTCCTTTGTTCTGTTTATTGACATCACTGAATTGAATAATTTCATTGCGTTATAACTTGTAATTTGTTTGGCATAATTTGATGGTATTTACTATTGTCCTATTTTTTAGTTGGAATTATTTGGCATTTGGATAATTAGAGATTTTTTGAGTCAGGTAGAATATCTAAGAAAATAGTTTTAGAAAATTGAAGAATGAATTTTGAGTGGACGATTTTGAATAACTATTCATTGGTATAGGTTGGTTTTTTATTCGCTAATTTTGTCTATCAAATTTTAAATTTTGTCTATCAGAATTCGTTGGCTTCATTACAACTCGAAATTTAGGAGAGAACCATGAGAAATAATGTGACCTATTTGGAAAAAACCAAGTATGAATTGTATGAAAGGGATGCACACTTCAAAAGCACATGGACAATTGCATTTCTTGCAAATCCATTGAAATTTGAGATAGCTCAGGCAATGTAGAAAGAAAT
Organism: Euryodendron excelsum; assembly: GCA_033060915.1. Lineage (NCBI taxonomy): Eukaryota > Viridiplantae > Streptophyta > Magnoliopsida > Ericales > Pentaphylacaceae > Euryodendron > Euryodendron excelsum. Next base: position 14,300,031 of record CM065378.1, on the reverse strand, counting down.
TTGGAAATAATTTGGCAATGTTGGGATAAATTGGAGTTTCATTCGATCAAGAATCTTGTTATCATTAATGTCTCAGACACACGCATAATACCAAATTCACCAGAGTAAAGTTGTGAGGAATTTAGAATTAGACATATTTTGTAAAATTAATACATTTATTTCAGTGTTACAAGAAGACAATGGACTCAGTTTAAGTTTCATGTAAGAAAAACTATACAAGGCAAAATCTCCATGGAATGTCCCAGCATGCAATTATTGCTCTATATATGTCATCATTGCATTGACTTGTGAGAAAATATAAACGAAGGAATGTTTTCTTACATGGTTTTGTAACCCGTGCAACAATTTCTTTTGCTAAAATAATGGACTTTTCTAACCTCTCATTTCTGGTGACACCTATCCCACAAATATCTCCCTGTTACCCAGCCATCATGTGGTATCCTAAAATGCAATCTTATTAATTGTAATGGCACATGCAGGTGTAAAAGCACAGGTTGCCACTGTTGGAGAAGCAAGTATTAGAGCGACTCAAAGTGTGGAAGCTCCTGTTGTTGTGGTTACTGGAGCCTCTAGAGGCATTGGCAGAGCAATTGCATTGGCTTTGGGGAAAGAAGGTTGTAAGGTCAGATGATTCCTTACTGCTCAAGGGTATTAAGCATTTAAGGTGTCACTTACTAGTGTATATCCCCATGCATCTATCATGCTCTGCTGTTGTGAGGATGTTATAAACACCTATCACCAATATATCCCTTGGCATTAGCAAAGATAAGTTGCTGATGGTGGTGGGGGTTGGTAGGTGAAACCAGCAGAACTTGGCATCTTGGGGGTTTTCTCTTGGACCACTCTTAAGGGTAGTTTGTAAGGAGGCTAATCTCCAAAAGTAATTGTTTGAAGTTTTAGGTTTGTTTCATATTCATTCTCCAGGAATTTGGAGACACCACCCCCACCCACCCCCCCCCCCCCCCCAAAAAAAAAAGTAGTGAAAAAGAGAAAAAAATATCAATAATATGATTCTTTAAAGAAGAGTGGCAAACAAGGGCTGGTTCTTGGAAAATTCAGCTATGCATCCTAGAATCTTGACTTGTCAAACATTTTTTTTTGTGACTCTTAGGCAGTCATAATGGTTGTTTATTTTTTATTATGTAGATAACTGAATGATTACAAATTTACAATCCATTTGAATCTGAAGGGATGTCAATGTAATGCAATTTTATACTTCCAGCCATGACATTTAGGCAATACACAATGCACAAATTATTTTATTTACTAAGAGTTGTGTCTAAGTATGTGTTCAATGTTAGTAACTAAGTTATGTTAATGTGGATTTGCTGTTTGAATGCTAACTCATTTGCATTTCAAGGGCAGCAAACTTTATCACCGATGACAAGTAATTGACTGCAATAATTTTGTTGTTCAGTGCTTCTAGCTCTTTGTATGATTCAATTGTTTTGCTTGAAATTTACTTGCCAATTGGCATGTGAAGAAAATGACTACAGCTTTGTGGAACTCTAATAAATTTGGTTCATGGAATTGAGTCTGCATGCTGCAATTACTTGCTTTTGATTACGTCAGAGCGATAAGTGATGTCATAATGAGTGGTGGAGCGGTTTTTCATTCACCTTCCCTTCCTCTGAATGTTGATTATTGACTTTCTATGACAGGTTCTGGTTAATTATGCTAGGTCATCAAAGGAAGCAGAAGAAGTTTGTAAAGAGGTTAGTGAGTTATCCGTACAAAATTTATGAAAATTTTCTGTGGAACTCTTTTTTGAGTGGTGATACGAGCAATCAAATTTTTTTTTCTTCATTTTAACAAAAGTATTTTCTACTTTAGAATGTGGTTAATTACTTCTGCTTTATCTCTTGGTGATATTTATGATTTAATTCTCTCCTGGATATCCTAGAATTTTCATAAATCATTTCTCTTACAAATACTGCTAGATTAATGGAAAAGTGTTATAAGCCTGATGCAAATGTTCTTTTCTTTTTGTGTGTTGTATCTCTTCTTAATTAACAATTCAGAACTTGAAGGTAAATGGTCGCTATTCTGTAAAGGTGTCAAGTTAAAATGAGTTTTTCCTGCCTCTATGCTCAAAAAGCAGCTAGTCATCCACTTGCCTTGTCAAGCATCATATTTGCAAATTCAAACTGGTTTATTTTGAGACCAACATGATCTGTTTACATAGTAAACTTCAATGATTCTTTATGCAACTAAGGACCAAATGCTCTTACTGCTGGTGGTTCATTTATGATATTAACATTATTTTATCTTTCTATTCTTCTGGATACACATGGTATGGACTATATTTTGCCTTGGTATGAGATATATTCTTCTCAAATCATGATTGTTAACTACTAAAACAAGAAAATATATATAAAGAGATTCTTCCATTGAATCATGCCCTTGAATCACGTCCTTAGGCTATCCTACTCACTTTTGTATCTGTCATCATCATCTCTCATATTCTTTAGACAATGAAGGTGTTGCTTGGCCTAACTGTGGAATGGAAAATGATTGATGATAGTTTATACTACCATTTCTTGCAGATTGAGACACTTGGTGGTCAGGCTCTTACATTTGGGGGAGATGTTTCAAAAGAAGCAGATGTGGAATCAATGATCAAAATTGTGAGCAAATGTTCTCTTTTGTAGTTGTTTCACTTCTTAAATATGCTGCTAATATTTGGCATGTCTCATAATTGTCACATCTACAGGCGGTTGATGCATGGGGGACTGTTGATGTATTGATAAACAATGCAGGTTCTTGAAAGTTCATTTCCGCTTCCATCATATATTAGTTTCAGATTTGGTTCACTAATGGATCCACAATGGTTTCAGGTATTACTAGAGATGGCTTGCTGATGAGAATGAAGACACCTCAGTGGCAGGAGGTTATTGATCTCAATCTCACTGGTGTATATCTATGCATACAGGTGTGTAGGTTTTAAGCTCTGAGTATTGACAGACGTAAGCTTTCCTCTTGGTTGGATGTAATGTTTTGTACTCTTTGCAGGCTGCAGCCAAAATTATGATGAAAAAGAAAAAGGTACTCCTTTCTCACAGGCTTTCAGTTTTATGTAAATAAACTGTATTTGCCAGCAATTATGCTGGTTGCAGGGGCACTATGCAGAAATCTACTTCTTTTTTTTTTGCACCCCTGGGAATGGGGGTGAGGAGGAGTGAATAGGCTTTTAGTTTCAGCATAGTTTTGATGCATTTTTGCTTGTAAGTTTCTTTTTTCTTCTCAAATTTGCACAAGAAATATTTTAAAAAACGAAGTTGAATTCATCCTTCATTTCATGGTACTACTGCCTATTGATCACAAAGATCTCCATCACAAGCTCAGTTACTTGAAGCAAACTGAAAAGCTCGGCAATCTTTCAAGTGTATATCCAAATTAGTTCTTCAAGTTTGAATTTTAAGTAATTAATTTTAACTTCACTCATGTACACCGCAAATGTCCTGCTCTTTCCTGATGCATTACAAACTACTAAGTTTGTCAGAACTGGATAAGCATACATTAGTTGCTAAGCTCAGTGTTTTATCCAGCTCTGCCCCTGAGCTAATGACTTGCACCTGAAAGCGGGAAAATTAAAATAAGTTAAGTATACTCGGCGAAAAAATTTGGATTTTTTAGAACAATTGAGAAAAAAAATTCAATTATCTGGCACTGTTTGATGTCCTTTTGCTTTGGATCTCTCATTTTATGCAATTGCTGGTGTTGCAGGGGAGGATAATCAACATAGCATCAGTTGTTGGTCTTGTTGGTAATGTTGGGCAAGCCAATTATAGTGCTGCAAAAGCAGGGGTAATTGGCCTGACAAAAACTGTGGCAAAGGAATATTCGAGCAGGAATATTAATGTGAGTTTTCCAGTATCGTTTCATTTCATTCTTCTTATTAGACACAAGCCAAGTTGCATCTGACACTAGTAAATTGATATCAGTCTTAATTAAGGCCTTTCATTCAACAGGTTAATGCTGTTGCCCCGGGGTTCATTGCATCTGATATGACCTCTAAGCTTGGGGGTGACATTGAGAAGAAAATCTTGGAAACCATCCCCTTGGGTAAGATGGATGGAAAGATGCACACACGATTTCACTCTCTATCTGAGCTAAGCTCCCACTTTCATGACTCCCTCTTTGCCATTCAGCTCTGTTACAGGGCCTCATATTTTTTTTCTTCCCACCTCAACCCACGTTGGTTTTTTGCTCCCTTTTTTCCATTTCATTTTCTGATAAATACCTACATCTTTTTCTAGTTTATCTTGTATTTTTAGCTTGAATTTTAACACTTTTCTTTAGTTTTTACTAGTGCACTTATTTCCTTTCTCTCTCTCTCTCTTCATAGACATACACAACATTAAGGTTGCTGATTTGTACTGTTCGCTATATTACCAATGAAGTGTCTATCTATTGCAATTAACCTAAGACATGAAGTTTCTTCCAATTATCAGAATAATTTATATGAAGTACAATTTGAGAATCCATGTCTTGCTGGTGATCTCATCTTTCATCCAGTGCTGCATGTGTAATTTCAGTGACAGAATTATTTCAGCCATATCATTGAGGATAATATTTTCACTGTTTGTTTATCTGATTCAGAAGAGTGCCAAACCATATCAGATATTTGAAAAGAACACAAAGCTAAAGGGTTTGGATAATTCTGATTACTTTTTCCTATTGTCAATTCAGGAAGGTATGGCCAACCGGAAGAAGTTGCTGGGCTGGTGGAATTCTTGGCCCTCAATCCTGCTGCCAGTTACATTACCGGACAGGTTTTCAAATACTTCTATTCACACCTTCATTTTGTGACAATGAGCTTGGCTTTTTCATAAGGACCTTTACATTCTACATGTAGCCGAATTCAAATTTTAAAGGGTCACACAAGGAGCTCTTTACTTTTGTTTTAACCAACACCTTGCTGCATATAAGGAACTCATGACTCTTCATAGAATCGTAGACAAATTTGTGTGGTTGCTTCACCGTTTTGCCTCCTTTTTTCATATACTTGTGAGCTTCTTGATAATAATTGTGGCCATGCAGGTGTTCACCATTGATGGAGGAATGGTGATGTAAAAGGTCATCAACTGTCCTGGCCGATCACTGCAAAACCTAGCTTTCCAGTCAGATGACTAGACAACAAAAGACTACCGATGCTTACATAGGAAGTTTCCTTTAAAATAGCAATAGAAAAATAAAATAAAATAAAGGATAGCCTGTTAAGGGTTGTATGAGTCTTTTTTTCAAAGAGCTACGTTTGGCATCATGGAAAGATAGTTTCGAAAATGAGACACCACTCCTATACTTGCAGCAACCAGGTTGACACTGACAATGTAGCGAATCTTGGGTTCCTTGCATCTCTTGCTATTACTTTCCCTGAGACGAGCTATCCGCTCATTACTAGGCCTGACATGTAGATTGTTTAAATTAGTTGAAACAGTATTTTTACCTTAATTTGTCTGATAATGCGGAAATTTCAATGCATGGGACAATGTTGGTAGGTTCTAAGCTATGGTTATTTTCTTAATTTAATTACCTTCTTGTAGTCAGCATTGAGGAATGATAGCTGATTGGATTGTCTTCTATTACCTTCTGACTTCCAGCTTCAATGTTGTATTGTTGTTTCATTCATCTTGGAATGGACATGTATGGAAAGATCTTGACTGTTTAGGAGTTGACATTGACTTTCTGATCAAACAATAGTGTATGCAAAGTAGCTGCAGGATTTTGTTAAGGGCCTGCATACAGGAATGGCTTGGTATCCGACAGTGGTTTTAGATATTGGTACCCCAGCCACTCTCAGCCCTTGGATTGGTCTTTAAAACACTTGATTTTTTGGGTCATATTTTTGGCAACCACGGGTCACAGTTTTGATAACTGCTTGTTCTTTTTTCTTTCAAATTATCAAAACCATCTCTAATATGATGACTGTTTTGCAAAGAATTTCATCTAATAGTCACTTCAAAGCGAGCTTGCTATGTTGACATATGGTATGTTTTAAATAGAATGTTTGTGAAAATGAGCAGCCATGTCATGGCCTTCGGTGGCAAAAAACAATGCGTGCTGCGTTTGTTTGTACACTACAAAGCGATTGTCGGAGGGTGGAGGCTGGTCTTCCCATATCCGTTGTCTGGCCTGTAAAATTTAGTAGTACACTTTTGGACTCCCTTTGGTAATAAGTACAGAATTAGATAGAGCCAAATAGACCCATTTACGGCCACCAATAATATAATCTTGAAATTTAATGCGTTTCGTTGCGTTCTAGTTTCTGTTTTCAGTTTCGTTTTTTGAATATTGCCAAAATTGCGTTTGGTAGCTGATTTTGAAAGTTGTTTTTAAAAAAATTTGTGTTGAATCTCCACAGTTTTAGGTATTATTAAAAAAGTTATTTTTTTAAGTTTTCCTAACCGTTTTTATATGATAATGTTTGTGATATTAAACCAATGGCGTTTCTAAATTTTAACTATTTTTTTCATTAAAATACTAATTTTTGTTTTTGCATAAGCTTCTCTTTCACATCATTTTTTAATGGATAAACATAATTAAAGAGCTATAGGAGCAACTTCTTCAATAGCTCAGGCTTAATGGAATCTGAGACTTCTTCTGACCATACTTCTTTGTCCATAACAGAAATTGTTGATTGAGCTAGAGCATAAGTCACTTTATTACCATCTCTGAACATTACACGAACCTAAATGTTTTAAGGAAAACCTTTGCCTCCTCAATCAGATGGCTTTCAGAAATAGATCGATAACTGATGGAAAGATAGGGGTAAGACTATAAACGAATTGAGCCGAACAGTGAGTTGTTTAAACTTGATTTAATAACTTTAATGATCTTCAAAATGTGCTCAAGCTTGATTAGTTTAATTTTCTAGCCGAGCTTAAATAAGATTTAATTTAATCGAGCCAAACTCAATTAGTTTAAATTTTTAGTGCATATAAAGTTATCGAGCTGAATTCGAGCAGAGCTTAGAATAATTTCGAATCTTAAAAATATGTTCAAGTAGCATAACTAGCCAATCTTGGACGAGTTTTAAACATCTTAGCACAAGACAATATTGAGTAGCTTAGTTTATTTTTGTAGTAGATAGAGGTGCAAGATTTTGTGGTTACAATAAATTTACTAGTAATAAGATTCTTACCTGGAAGAGTTTCAATGAGGTCGATCCCGCAGATTTATTCATATATTTCCTATTTGAAATAATCAACAGATACTCGAACATTAGATTAAGTATCATTTTCTATTCTAATGGTCAAAATCTTACATAAAGATTGACACTATCCCCTTGACTTAATTTACCATATCATAAACTTTGTTCTTGAATGGTATCACATGTAATTATTATGATTTTTTTATTCGTATCAAATATTTATACAGAATATGACAGTGATATTTTTTAATTTAATTTTATTTTTTTTAAAGTGATAAGATGAAAAGTTGCCGTATTATCCTGTATTAATTTTATTGTTATTATTATTATTTTATTTTATTGCATTACTCGTGATGAATTGTCCATCTCAAAGTAAGTGCCGGTTACATAATTGTAATGTGGGGTCAAAAGTGGAATATTCGATCAACATAAAGGGTATAACGTGTAATTTTGGGACAGCGATGGTGACTTCACGAAATTCTCGGTTTCCACTCGGATTATGAATCTCACTCTCTCACGTCAAATCTAGTCCCAACCCACAAAGGTTTCGCAGCCACTCCAGCTCCTTCTTTCAACAACCCTGTAGTTCTAAATCCCTCAAGTTGCAGATTTCACTTCTCTCTCTCTCTCTCTCTCTCTCTCTCTCTCTATATATATATATATATATAGTTTTTTCTGTATTCAGAACTCTGGACTCCTCTCTTTCTCTCTGTTTTTCTCTAGCTGGGTTTCCATGGGGACCCTTGTGAGCCTTCTTCCTCCATCTCTTCCTGTATTTTTCTTGATGTTTGTCACCATTTACCTCTTGGGATACTTAATTCCATTTCGTAATTGGGGTGGTGTTTCCAAGGCCGAAGCTTCAAGTTGTCTCATCTCTCTAGCCCACGGCACGCCGGCGGTTATCCTCGCCACCTGCTCAATCCTCCGCCACCACCACCACCACCCACAAAACCCCCTTGATTTTGCTTCACCAAACACGGTCTTCCAAAACATGGTGCTCGAATATAGCATTGCTTACTTCTTCATGGACCTCCTCCACTACATCCTCTTCATTCCAAGCGATTTCCTCTTCATAGCCCACCACTTAGCAACCCTATACGTATTCATGACTTGCAGGTATTTGGTCAGCCATGGAGCTTTCGCCCTCCTCGTTCTTCTCATCCTCGCAGAGGTCACCAGCCCTTGCCAGAACACCTGGAGTCTCGCCAGGTTCCGGCGAGCCGACGTTCCGGCCGCCGCCGCGTTTTATGGGTTCTTGTCGCCTGTCTTCTATTCGTTTTATTCGGTGGTTAGGGGGATTTTGGGACCGTTGGTTGTTTATAAGATTGGGGCTTTCTATTCAAGTGGAGGAGCTGATGGTTTGATTCCAAAGTGGGCTTGGATTTCTTGGATGGTTGTGATTGCCACTGCAATCTTGCTGAGCATGTTGTGGGTTTTGAATCTTTGGATGGACTTTTTCAGAGAGAGATGCAAAAAACAGAGGAAGAAATTGAGTTGAGGAGAAGCTGCTTGTCTTGTAAGATTATTTATAAATTTAATTAGTGGGTATTGTAATTATGGAGTTACACAAGATTCATAATCTGTAATTGAAGAGCTTTGGAGTGAAACATTGGGTGGTGGGTGGTGGGGTTTGTGCTCATGGGGGGAAGGGCAAGCCGTATATAACCCAACCCCTGTACCCCCGGTATACTGTTATTTAAACATTCTTTTCAAATCTTGCTTTGTAGAATTGCTAAAAAATTGGTACAGAATTGGGAAATTTCCTTCTTGGTTGTGGTGAAGTTATTGTTTCTATGGATTTGCTTCTTCTTCTTCTTCTTCATCTTCTTTTTCTTCTTTGCTTGTCTATGTATCTATATTTTCATTTATGTTTGGCATCTGTCATCTACTTATCACCATAATGATATATTTAAAAGGTATTGCCATTCAACTAGAAATTTCATACATATGAATGATAGCCTACGTTAGAGTAATGATAAACAATATAAATTTTATCACCCGAATAATATTTTTAAACGAGATTCAGCCACACCCTTCATTATGATCGTTCTAGTAAAAATTGTTTTTGATGCATTCTGATTTTCTTTTCTCTTTAAAACAAAGTACTTAAGTATAAAAATGCTATTGCCCTATCATTAGTGAGTCCTGTATAAATTTTATGGAAGAATAGCATTTTCGTTTACTCAATCATTTCAACTAATTCCTTGTAGTTTAATACATTGTTGGCTAGCTGTTTCTTGCTACTATGGTGGATTGACTCTCTCTACGTCTTCAATTACTTTTGAGTGTCAGCAACAACCTCCCCTGTTTCCTTTTGATAATGCAACAGAAGTCAAAACCTGAATACTGGAAGGTGTGCCAACCATGGGAATCTAGCTTTTTGCTTAATAGCTACGCCAGAACAGACCCCCTCTGTGAAAAAAAATAAAGAAAAAAAGAAATTAAAGAAACTCTCTCTACTTGATGCAGGGTGGCGGAATCTTTAACCTAACGCTGGCGACTCTATGGTTCTCACCCTTAGTTTATTTTTTTTTCCTCTGCCAGACGAGGCACTGTTTAAGACCATTCAATCAATGAATTAACAAAAAAGAAGAAGAGAGGCTTGTGGTTTGGTTAACAGCTCTGAAATATACAGAAAAAAGGATTCTATGGTGGCACTGGCTACATATGTTCATTCAGAAGAACCTTTTAATAAATCCTTCAGCATATTCCCTCCCTAGATTTCAACATTTCTCAAACCAAAAAAAGAAAAGAAAAAAAAGAGTTCATTGCCACCCTGTAAAACGATCAATAAGAATTAAAGCTTAATTACACTAATACATCGTGCTAATAATAAAATTAGTACCATAAAATTAGTGAAGATTGGGCCAGGACAATCATACGATCGAGTATATCTGGAACAGAAGAGATAAAGAGCCTATGTAATATTGTGAAAATCTTATAAAAATGATGTGGTAATAATATTTTTATAACTAAAAATTGTTCATTTATATAATTCTGTACATAAATTTTATACAAATTTTTTGATTGTATAACATTATTCTTTGGTAATGCCAAACTATTCTAAACTTAAATGTGATAAGCCCCGAGGTTCGCGTACACGTAGAGACATGTGTCTTGCATATTGGGCTCGCATATTTTTTTCGTGTCATTTTATATTCAGTGGCAATGAAAAGATGAGACAAAAGAATACAAGCTGTAACTTAATATTCTGGATCCATCATTTGTTAATGCTGGAAACTGGAGTTTGCATTATAGTAAAATGAAAGTTTGCTTCTCAATTAGCAGCCATGAATACGCTATTATGGGTTGAGGTGCAGGTTGTTCTTGCAGCTAAAAAGTGGGCTTTCAGCTTATAAACTTCAGGTTTTTTGATGTTATTGGATAAACCATTTTTTTGCACTGTATAAATATATTATTGTGGAACTGCTTTCGTGAAAAAACTGAACTTCTTCCAAGAAGACAAAGTTTCTGCTTGATCAGTTACTAAGTTAGTTTATCAGCAAGCTTGTTTTTCTCCCTCAGAGTTATGTTTATGTTTGCACCTACATATGTGGGTATATATACATGGGGGACCTATGTGGGGCAGGTTCCCTGAAAATTTAAAATTATGTTTAAATTCTATAGGTTTTGTATATTAATGATAAAAATTAGTACTTTAACCCCATTGAGTTTTTGAAATTATATTTATATCCAACGGATTTTTGAGTATCTAAGATAACAATTGAGCATTAGTTTCCAAAATTAAAAAAAAATTACCTTAGCTCTCCAAAATTTCAAAATTTTTTCTTGACCCCTCAATAAAATTTATGAATCCGCTCCTATTTATATATATATATATATAAAAGAGGTTTCATTGTTATATAACATCTGAATTGAAGAATTCAAATTGCTTGGAGACATTGATTATCCTCATTGGGATATTCATGGCACCCAGATGAAATAACAATGTGAAACTTCAACGTCAACATTAGCTAACAAAAAATAATGAAACCCTGTAAAGGAAAACCCATTTCACAGTCCCATTTTTTAGGCTAAACGGCTAAACTATATACACTCGACTCCCTAAAACAACTCCTAGCACCTAAAAAATAATAATACTAAGAAGAAAACTCCACTAAACAACAATAAATCCTATCATAAAAACCAAGGCCAAAATCAACATTTTCATCATCATCATCAAATCACCATCCTCATCAATCTGATTTTGAACTTGAAAGCATGCTGATCCCCCTGTCAAGATCAAGAAGGGATTTACGAGTAGAAATGGTAGGTCTTGCCTGTAAGGATGATGTTCCTTAGCGCACCGATGGGTGCTAAGATCGTCAAAAGAATACCAATGATGACACAGATCTGAAATACATGAATCAGAACATAATCAGTTGAAGTCTTGCAGAAGTGGAAGAAGAAACAAAATAAAATATTTCAATCCAATATCAAGTTAATTAGTTTACCCAATTTGACCACCAAGAGAAGCTGAATCTTTTGGGCTTGTAGATTGCAAGCCAAATGATGCAAGGGAGCTGAAGAAAGAAAATGACTTAGTTATGTTGGATTCCAATGCTTATAAATTGTTGCAAGGAGATAAAATTTTTACTTACATAATATGAGGTTGGAGCCAAAGCAAATCCACCAAAAAATCCAAGTAGGCCACCAAAGAAAGGAAGGGTGATTCCGATGAACATTGTCACTCCTGCAACCAATCAAGGTAGAAATATATACCATGAAAAAAGAAGAAATAATGAAGGATTCATCCAAAAAAATTGATACTTGAAATTACTTACCAACATATAATGTGCGAACAATGAACCGGAGTGTAGAAGAAGGCGAGAAATTCCTCTCCTTCACCAGATAAGTTTCCATCATGTCAAACACTGGCATTGAAAATATCTGCAGTTTGCTCTTGAAAAATTAGAGAAAGGAATAATGGAAATCTGGAATTAGTAAAATCCAAACCTGAAATTTGAAAAATGTCACCTGGTAGCCTCCAATGACATGGAACACAACAAACAGGTTTGCAGCGGCAATGAGCCAATTGGGTTTATCAAGTGTGATGAGGATGTTGTCATCAACAGTGTTCCCAAACACGTAGAACCCAATCAGAGCTACTGGGAAATAGCATAAGGCAACGATGATATATGCGACCACCACTCCTTTCCACATGGGTCCCTTGGAAGGTGTCTCAGGAGTTGAAGGAATGGTTGCTTGGATCTCCAAGACCACATTGTGACCAGCATAGGCAAAAGCTACATCACCCAAGGCATTGAAGGAGTTGAAAACATGACTAGCTGTGCTTGACCCTCTAGGAGTGTAATCCACTTGGTGTGGAATTCCCCTTGTAATGGAAGCCATCCAAGCAACAGTGGAGTAACTGCAGACAAACAGAGGAAACCCACAAAAGGAAGGAAATTAAAAATTGACATGAAATTTCAAAATTATGAAGGAAAATAAGAGAATTTACGTCAAGGACATGACAGCCGCAACTAGGGAGACAGCAGAGATGGAGTTGAAGTTTGGCAGGTGACAAAGGAAAAAGTGAACCGAGGCGAAAACCATGATCCAGTAAGTAGTCCTGATTGGTTGGCAGCCAATGCAGAGCGATTCATGAACTTTCTGCAATGATTTTCCTCCAGTAACCATGTAAACAATGCAGGTGCCAACTTCCACAATAAGCTGCTGAGGCACAACAATGAAGAGCCCAAGCTTCTCACCAAAAGCATGTTGGCCTAGCTCATGGTACCTGTCGAACCGTTTTCCAGGAACCATTTCGTGCATCTCAACCATTTGCCAGAGGGTGTATAAGGTGATGACCCACGATAGAATCAATACGGCTACCCCAGGACCCCTATAAAATCAAATAATATGAACACTTTTAATGTGTTATGATGAAGTCATATTTGATTTGATTTGGGTAACAAAGGAATGGACTTACCGTCCAAGTTCCGACAAAATCAAATAACACTTTTAATCTGTTATAATGAAGTCGTATTTGATTTGATTTGGGTAAGAGAGGAACCAGACTTACCATCCAAGCTCTGACATGGCATAAGGCAGGCTCAAGACACCGGCTCCAACCATGGCAGTGACATTGTGAAAAGCAGAATACCACCATTTTGCGTTCCGGGAGGAGGTGATAGGAAGCCAGTCATCGATGTTCTTCCCCTTGGGGGGTTTGCCATCGGCTTGTAGTTGATTGTCAGCCATATTTTTTTCCTGCTTTTGAAACAAAATACCCGCAAACTTAGCCCCTGTGGATATATAACCATAAAATAGATATGGCCTCTTTGGCTTCTAAAACAAATTCTAGCTTTGGTTCTGAAACAATGCTGAATTGGTTTTTCATGTAACTACACTAGTATATATAGGGATTTCAGGACAAAGAGTAGATCAGTATTTGACATGTTCTTCCTAAAAACTGAAGAGTGAAAGCTGGAGTCAGGGCTGTTATTTCTCCTTGCAACTGAAATTTAAAGCAATGATGAAGTTACCAAACTGTCCTGCTTGTGCCATGAACAGGATTGTAGGTCAAAGCTTCAAAAGTGGTTTCTTTGGTAATTCGGCAAGTCCAAAAAGTTTTAACGGTTAATTGGATCAGTCGCAAGAAGATTAAAGCCACAAGTTTGAATCTCCAAAAGGGTGAGCTATTTTCTAGGGTCAAGGCTTTATTACTGGAAGACTGATTAAAGCGATCATATATATATCTATATATATGCATATGTTTCTATATATATGTTTATATATATAGAACATAACTAAAGCAGCAAAAATTACCACGTCTACTCTGCAAAGATTTCGGAAAAAATTAAACTTTTACCAGCAGATGACATCAGTTGATGGGCAAACATATGATTGTAACAATGTCATGAAGATTGTGAAAGGAATCGAAAGCAAAAACAGAGTGGAATTCAAAATTATAATGTTGATTCCTATAATTTGTGTTGATGTATGGAAAATAAACGTAGAGTTTAGATAAAGACCTTAATTGCATCCACAGGAAATAATTCTCGAAGAATTTCTCAACGACCTTCGAACAATTTAAGAATAGGGCTAATAAGAGTGCTAGTTTTCATATCAGTCCTCTTTTACTGGGAAAGGATACTTATCGGATCTTATCTGGATAGATCTCATTATCATAGTTTTATTAGGATAAATTATAATTATTAATTGCAATAAAGTCTCATAATTAATTATTAATTAAGTAAGAGTCCTTAAAAAACTTTTTAAATTTTTTTTAAATTACACATTGCTCCTATTGTTTGATTTAATTATGGGAGAAAAGGAGGACAGAAAACTTATTCCAATGGGATTCCACATCCCATAACAAGAATAAATATTAATTATTCCACCAGCCAGAACAAATTTATTTTAATTTAGATCCAGTTCTCTTGGAAAGTGCCCATGCATTTGGCTCTTCTGAATCAAAAGTCTAGGATTTTCTTGACAACCAAACAAATATAAATTACAGATTGAATGTCTAACCACGGTTTGTAAAGTTTCTCAGTAAAGAAAAGCAGAATATATAACTACCCAGCAAAGATTTTTTAAACGCAAGTTACACAAGCCACAAGAACTAAGGCAAATCAAGAAAAGCCAAAAAACATTTACAGAGCTCAGCAAAACTCTACTGTATTTTCGGTTTCATTTGAAGCTCCCAACTTACTCAAACGGCAAGATCAAGCCGCTAAAGAAGTAGGACGCTTGTAACTCTGATGGGGTCTAGCGCAGCTAATTGAATTTTCCACAGCTAGGCCTTGTGCACCAAAACAGAAGTACTGGTTCATCAACCTCTTGTTAAAGGAGGTTTGTTTGTGTTTGGTTCTTAGTTTTTCGCCATTAAAGTAATGATTTGAGCTAGAGGATTCTTCAATTCCATTTCCTGTGTCCATGCCCTTCTTCTTATCAATCAAGATAGGTGAAGACCCTGGTGATTCTGAAGGTGATCGAACAGCTAATTGAGGCACTGCCTGAATAACACCATGCATCAGATTTGCAGCAAACTTTTTTTGGGTGGATGGACTTGGAATTTTGTTGTGTGGTAGGGAAAGCTGTTTGGAGAATCTCTGTCGAAGTGGGGTTGGACTGATTTCCAAGTTTCCACATATCTTGTACAATTCTGAAGAATCATCTTTCCACTGCTTATCAGTATCATCTGTCCTTTCTTTCCTTGGCCATCGAAGGAGAATTTTCAGGTGCCTTGCAGCATAGTTCACCGACCTTGATTTCCTACGATCCATTGAGTAGAAGTTAGTAAGTTCACTTGAGCAAGTGCCGAATTCTGTACTTGGAAGATCATAAATGGCATCAGATGCATATAAAAAGATCTCTGCATCAGGGATTCTGAAAGAAGTTCCAGGGCTGCCCCCAATTCCCCGCATTTTCAGATGGGAAACAAGGGGGCTTCTTGTCATATGATCCTGACTTTTGGAGATCCCTCCGGCTGAAACCAACCGCTTGATTAGAATTTCACAAGAAGCTGATCTTGGCCTTTGCTTGAGGAGATCAAGCAGGGTCATGCCATCAGCATCAAGAATGTTCAAATCAACTGAAGGTACAGTCATGAGGAGTTCAACCATATCAGACTGAATTTTCTCAATTACAGCCATGTGAAGGGCGGTTCTTCCATCGTTGTTCCTGACATTGATGATGTCCTGCATATTCACAAGCTTTCCACAAACCAACTGCTTCATAAGCTCGATTTGGCAATCCAGTCTTCGGAAACCTGGGCTTCTGAAACCGGCCACTGCCATATGAAGAAAAGTGTCTCCATACTTGTTTTTCATGGAGGTGAGTGAGGGAGATGCTGAAATCAGAAACTCTACCACAGCCAAGTAACCCCTGTAAGCAGCCACATTTAAAGCTGTGTTTCCCTGATTATCTGCCAAGGTGATGATATCATAGGATGCTACTAGATTCTTGACTACCTGCGTGATTGAAAAGACTAATTAAAACACAAATGCAGAGAAGCAAGTTTTTAGACTACTAACGACACATCTACATTTTAATCAAACATTCATCATAACACAGAAGTTAGGCCAAAACATGTCATCCCCTTGATCTGCCTGCCAAAATTTATGCTTTCTATTGCAATCATCACAAGACACAGGAAAAAAAGAAGTACCTAATGATATTATTTCATGAACCCTTACCATACAGAATTGAATTCAAAGTTAGAAACACTGCAAATTCATACAAAATTGTTTTACTCTCATGGGAAATCTACACAATCCATAAGCTTTGCCAAATACATAGTTCATTATATATTGCAGTGGTTCCAGGCTATTACCAAAATAAACGATTCAACAGGATCATGTGAGCTCTTTATGAAATTTATTCTCAAGTCAATTTTACTAAATCTCTGTAAAATCAAATTAGCAACAAAATCTTCTTATAAGAACAAGATCAAACTATCAAAATCTTCTGTTTATATTATTAGTCAGAAAACCTGTACTTTTTAGGTTAAGAAAATAATACAACGGGGCTTAAAGTACCTAAAAATAGTGACTAATTAAGGAGTAAATAAGAGCAAGCAAATTCTGATCACATAAGTAGGACAGAAGAATATGTATTTCCTTGAAAATCTCACCTCAACCTGCCCTCTGCCAGAAGCTGTGTGCAATATAGTAGATCCCTCAGCATCCCTATAAGCCAAAACATTGGAGGAATCCCCCAAAAGCTCTCCCAAAATCTCCACATTCCCCCCTTTAGCAGCAGCATGAACAGCTCTATTCATCATCTCCCACCTAAATTCCGAAGAAATCTCCTCCTGTTGACCATCCCCTAATTCCCCAACACCACCATGGAAACTCCTCTGTGAAACTGAGAAATCAAGCAAGAGCCTAAAAACCTCAGAATTCTTGCTCCTAGCTGCGGCATAAAGTATATCGGTAACACCATACTCTCCCTCTCCAAACACAAGAAGTGGGTCTCTGTCTAATAATTCTTTAACAAAACCCACATCCCCAGCTGAGGCCGCAGTGTATAGAAGCCAACCACCATAGCCAGCTCTAATGAGAGAGTTTTGGTCTCTCTTTGTTTCACATTCAATGAGGAGCTTCTGAGCCACTTGGGATCGACATTTGGCGGCATCATTGGACTTTGCCTCGTCGTCCCAGACGGTTTCGAGGCGGCGAATTCGCCGGAGGGAGGTGAGCTTGATGAGGAGATTGGTGTCAAGGTGGAGAAGCTCCATCACCAGATCATAGTGGCCATTGGCAGCTGCATAGTCTATCGGAGATGCATACCACCACTGGTCTCCGGTGCTCTCCCACCTGAGAGGCAAGTATGTGGGAGGCATTGGACCCAAAAAAAGAAACAAAATTGGAGACAGTTGACTTGATATACACAATGAAATTGCACTTTCTGACAGGAGTATAATCAAAATACAAAACCCAGTCTGAAATTATTTAAGAAGACACAGATTTTTGCTTTTCCAGATTGCATTTTGTAGATTAGAGCAAAGACATAGCTCAGAGCTAACAAGGTCAAAGTCAAAGTGCAAAACAAAAAGGGGGAAAACAAAAAGAGCACTTCTAGATGGGAAAGTATGGAGAAGCTAAAAAAGGGTCTAAGCAATGAAATTGGAAATCTAAGAATTAAGACATGAGATTCAAAGAGACTCAAAGGTCTTTTAAGAGTGAAACCAAACAAGCACAGAGAGAGAGAGAGAGAGAGAGAGAGAGAGTTATTTGGAAAAGGGCAGACGAAGAAGACCCATTACAGTTTAAGCTGTGGACAAGTGGTATGAGGATTTGGAGGAGAAAAGGAGGCAAAAGACAGACATTACCGCCCAAACGAGGGAGTCACACAGCAGGTAGAGGCCAAAACTGTTTTGCAGATCATAAGAAAACGAAAAGGACCAGTTGTAGATTTTCGGTGGGTTCTTTAATGGCAGAGAAAAAAATTCGAAAAGAAGATCCCTAGAAGTTACCTAAGACTCCTTTGTCCGTGACAGAACAGTAGAGAGACAGTGAGAGAGAGAGATGGAGTCTTGTTGACGGCCAAGCACTCTTCGGTTTTTGAGCAATTTTAAGGGATTATTTCCACATTGTATCAATTTGAGTTCCGAAATCTCTTGAACCTAACAGTATAAGCTTCGAAACCACTGTGGTCGTAGCTGAGTTGAGAGAAGAGCATTGTTGTAACTGGATTTAGAATCATGCTTTCTCTCAATCGTTACGTATTTAAATTTGTTTGTAATAATAATTTTATAAATCAAATATTTTTTAAAAGAGGTTGAATGTCCCTGTATTTTAATAAAATTGTGGTGATGAGTTTACTCTTTTTAATTAATAATTATGATTCAAATCAAACATTTCATAACCGATGGAAACTCTTATAGTCATATCTA
The DNA here is from genome assembly GCA_033060915.1 of Euryodendron excelsum. NCBI lineage: Eukaryota > Viridiplantae > Streptophyta > Magnoliopsida > Ericales > Pentaphylacaceae > Euryodendron > Euryodendron excelsum. The sequence continues at coordinate 14,281,531 of CM065378.1, read as the reverse complement.
AATAGGATTGCTACGCTATTCACTTACTCTCTCACCTTTTTTCTTAACAAAAATAAAAACAAAAAATACTTAAAAAACTAATATGCGACCGACCAAATATTATTGCTTCTAATCTAGTCTAGAAAGGCATAGGAAAAATTTTCACACTAAGTTTAGATCTCAACCTCAACATAGTGTGCGAATCTCCTGCTACTATAAGGTCATAGAATCGGAAAACTATGTAACCTTATTTTCACGTGTAAAAATCACAATAAAGCAATTTTAATGCTGTACTAAGTCTTGACCTCTTTTGGTGTTATGTAGTAAATAATATACAAATGTGACTGGTAATTACAAAAATTCTAACTCCACCATATTACAAAATGCAAAGTTCTAATGCTGGTAGAATAGAATATCTTCCAACGATTAGTGAATCGAGACCTTGTATATACCTATAATCTATGTGAATACATTCTGTATATTCATTTGGTTCTATAGATGAATAGTGCGTATAGATTATAGAGATTTATATATAGTCACCGACTTTCAGTTTTTTAAATGCGATGATTAGTACTCCCTTCTTCTCTTGCTTATAAATATTATATAATTCTGTCAAAAAATTAATAGCTTACATCATATATATTTCCCTAGGTTCCATGCTCTTTCGTAACCACTAAGCACATCGTAAGGGAATTTTCTTCTTCTACTATGCATAACAACAAAGAGAAATAATGTCAACGCTATCCCACCCACATTAAGTAATAAAGAATTATATGTTCAAAGTAGAGTAGAGAAAAGCTAAACACACCCGTGGCTGCCCAACACAGTCAATGGGTAGCCGCCATCTCAGTTGTGTTTCACCAATTGTTGGTGGGGCTCACCTGAGGTGGTAGTTGTCCATTGACTGTGTTGAGCAACCGCGAGTACGTTTAACACTCCTCAAGTAGAGAAACCTTAGTCTTTAGCCTTAATTGCCATTAAAAATGAAAAGAGAGTTTGGCCTACGGTGCTCATGATTATGTAGTAAACTTGATTAACAAAAGCATCTGTTATCAAGTAATCACAAATGAAATTACCTTGATTTATTAACCATTTTTTGATTTGGGGCCATTTTTGTTTCCTTTGTTTTAATAGGTATGTGATGAGTAATACTATACAACCACAAAATTTATACAGGATTTATTATCAAAATGATATGATGAAATGAGAGTCATTCATTTTAAAATAAAACACCTATCTTGATAACTCTTAATTACAAAAATATCACTGTCACATCATTCTGATAAAATTATCCGTACAAATTTTCTAAAAAAATAACATTTTTCATATATGATTCGTCATATGGTTCTGACATGAATTGATATATATTCATCATAGTTGGAGTTGCAATTTTGCTCTATTTGATTGCATGCCTTGTGTCACGGACTGACATTTTGTGAGCCGAGTAGTTACAAATGAGGTTCGTGTGGCGCTTGCCAAGTTTATCTGACAAGCTAGCCAATTTTAGATTATTTCATATGGAAGTTAGAATTAAGTATTGATGACCAACATACAAGCAACATCCATGGAGAATGTGTGAAAGTAAAGAACACAAGACAAGCATCAAATAAATCTTATTTCATTCATTAATGCATTTTTATAATGGCTAACATAGCCTTTACATAGCTCATTTTATGTACAAGAGGTGCTTCAAAGCATATAAGACATTGTGGGTTTGGAGAATAGTAGGAGCATACCTCCCTATAGTAATATTCTAAGTCATTTATGAACTTTTAATCGGAAACATAGTGTATTCTCGAGTAGTCATAATGACCTCCTACAAATTCTACAAAATTTAATAAATAGAACACTTAAGAAACATGAAACTATGTCCTAAGAGAGTTTTATAAAAAAAAAACCTAGCTCGATTTGAATTTCGGAGTTCAAAGATATACTATGACAAAGATCAAGTCAAAAGGTGTAGTGCGTGTAAACCTAGGTTGAGCGGCTGGTCAGACGCAAAATGAGGTTAAATGGAGCCTCGTGGCTGACCTTGGTAAAGTTATCTAGCAGGTGCCTAGCCATTGTATTGGCCCATGGGAGCTGGCGCGTGCGCATACTGCTAAGCATTAGTGAGATTAGGTTGTCCCTCACCTAAGCTGCTGGCTGGCATGTAGGGCGTTGGTGTGGTTATGGTGAGATTAGGTTGTCCCTCACCTAAGCTACTGGCTGGCATGTAGGTCGTTGGTGTGGTTAGGCTGTCTCTCACTCGCACTGTTAGTTGCCTTGCTCGTTGCCTGTTGCTACTGACTTCCTTGACTGCCTTGTTGATTGTTTCCTGGGGCCATTCTTGAAACACCAGGGAATTGTCTTGAACATTGTTTAGGTATTATTTAAGCAATGTTTACACAAGATTTGAACAACCTTTTAGACACAACTTAGGCCCTCTTTAAGATGTCTTGGGCACAAAGAAACGGACCATAACACTTAGCGTCCATTTCCTTCATTGGAAGACATATTGTCAGTACTGTTGGATATGATATGGCAATGGAGAGAAGCCCATGTAGCACATGACTTGATATATGATGAAAAAGTTACAGAGCCTAGTGGGCCTTCGGTGTTAAGAGTAAGGTTTACCTCAATAGATGACAAAATTCAGACCATACATCTATATAATAAAAATCAGACCAAAATAAATAAAAAAAATCTATATAATAAAACATATTTTTTTTAAAAAATGTTTCCTTACATTTATATCTGACGGCTTATATTGATTTTGTATTTAATTAATTATCAGCTCATTTACCAATTTCAAATTCCCGTCCTAACATCTCCCAAAGATGGAACCCACTACTATGTCTTGACCGACGCACTACTGTGCCTGATTGTCTTCCTTTCCTTGCCTCTACACTCTCCAAAGTTTCAAACTCTCTCTCTCTCTCTCTCTCTCAACCAGCTCTTTGGCCGTACCACCATAGCTATAATCACCTCCTCTCTCTTCTTTTACTTGTCTATTTAGAGTATTTTCAATTCATCTTTAAATCTTTAAATTTGAAGGTAAATTTTAAATTTGGTTTTTCAATCCTCCTTTATTTTTTTAAAAATTTTAAAAAATAAAATTTCATTTGCCACTTTTAAATTTGAAGGTCCTTCAAAAAATTTGAAAGGCCTTTCATTTTACTATTCATGTGAGCTAAAGTACTAATTATGTAGGATTCTTGCATTTATCTTTATTTTAAGCCTAAATAATGTATTATTAATACATTATTTACTATTTAAATACTATTTTAATAAATATTTAATTTAAAAATTTAATTAATTTATTATTTTTATATGAAATTAAAAAATAAATTTTATTTTATTGATTATTTATTTATTTATTAAAAAAGAACTCATGATTCCCAAATAGGTGGATTATCTACTATTTTAATCATGATAATTGTAGTTGCTTTAGCCACCATGCAGGTAGGTATGGAGGAGCAAACTTGCCACTTTATTAGTGCTTGTAATTTTAGTTTTTCAAGTCTCATTTTATGTGTTTTAATTAGTTTCTTATTATACTTTAATTTTTTGTTAAATGTATTTCATTAGTTTGTAATGTGGTTTTTATTTTTTTAAAATTTTTAATGTAATTTAATTTGTAATTTCATGAGTAGATCATTTAGTTTAAAAAATATTAAATAATTTAATTTGAATTAAATATTTGATAAATAATTACAATTTAAATTAAAATATGATAATAAATAATTACATTTTGAATAAAATAAGAGCACATATGTAATTTTTAACTTTTTAATATAAAAGAATAGTGATTTGAAGAATGAATAGTAAAATTAAATATTGATGAATTGGAGCAACAATGTGAAAAATTAAGATCCATAAATTTTAAATTTGAAAAAGATGTCAACATGAAGATAGATTTGAAAGCTTTGGTTAGAAATGCTTTAAGAATCAGTAGTGGAAACCCATTTCGTTTATCTTCTGATTTTTTAAAGATTTGTGGTACCTAAAAGAATTGTTTGTTCTTTATTTGCATATTTTCCCCTCTCTGTACGGCTTTGTTTCTTGGGAAAAAAGAAGGCAAGTGCTGGAATGGTGGTCGGATGGCGCAATAGGACAAGTTGATTCGGATTCACCATGATTCAGATTGTAGGGTTTGTATTTTAGTTATACCCATTTGTATTTTGAGTCTCAAATTGTTCTTAATAATATATTTTTCCTGAAAATTTTATTTTATTTTTTTCCTACTAGAGTGGTTTTTGTATAGATCTGATTGACTGTTAGTTTGTATTATTGGAATTTTTGAGCTCAAATTGGGTTTTTTTGGTGATTTTTGATTTAACATTTCAAAAACCTCTCATTGCTTCTGTGCATGAAATGCTGTGTTAAGATCCAAGCTCCATGCCACAACGCCACACAACTCTCTCCCTCTCTTACCTATGCATTTTGTCAGGGAATCCATTTTGGTTGTGTTGGTTCGGTGGTGACAGTCGACCCGAGGTAGGTTTTGGAGGTTGAGAATGATGGGTATTCGTCATATTATAAGAGGGGAGCTGAGGGGAGAAGTCATAGAAGATCGATTATCAACCATTTCCAGGAGATCCCACACAAATATTTTATTATTTTGTCCCACAAATATAAATTAAAAAAATGCAAAGTAACCAGCAAAATAAAGAATAGAAAAGCGAAGAACTTTCAAGTTAACCCACTATTTGTTTTGGGTTTTAATTTGTATTGATTGATTATTGATAGTTTTAGTATAGGGTATGCAACTAAATTATGAGATGAGTTTTTATATTTGGTTAAAACCTCACTGGTTGCTCTTGATTTTTCTACTTAAAAAAATGCATATTGATGATCTCAAACATTACAGATTTGCTCCCGTGATTCAGTCATGAGCAAATATCGACACTGGAAACGATATTCTAATGTTGATACCAAATGTTGTATCTGTTACAACTAATGCCAAGGACTCTGATTGGAAATCATTCAAAATGCTAGACATCATCCATTTGCTGTCGATACTGAAGTTGAATCTGTTGGTGAAGGAGTTCTTTCCATCGTCTTGCTAATAATCATTTGGACAATGATGGGTACCTAAAGAATCGAAGGGTATAATTTCAATTTTCAAATTAATTTTACCATGTCTGCTTTTGGTTTTGATTCAATTCTGCATTTTGATTGATGGGTTTTCCCAATCATTTTGGATGAAAGTGTTGTAGACAGTTTAGTGCTCAAGGTAAAAATCTGTAAAAGTTCCACTTCTCTCTCTATATATGTGTAATGCAATTTAAATTGAGTGTAATAAATTATCATGTGCTTCTGTCGAAGATTAATGGCTTTCTTACGTTAAGTTTTGTTGTTCCAAATTCATGTTTTTTATGTTTTCAACTGTGTATATTCATCTTTCTTAATCATCATTTAAAAAAAATTAATCGAGTTTGCAAATGGACATGTGTTTGCGTCTAAGAGGGGTGGGACTGATGAAGGTTCAATATTTGTTTGTTGTGTGGTAGTTTTGGATCTATAATGAAGTGGGTGAGTGTGTTGTACTTGGTAGCATCGCTATATAATTTGCTTTTCTTTTTAAGTTCTCTTTTGTTTGGGGGCTTTGTTTACAATCTTGCTTTTTCTGTTATGCATTTTTAGTGTGGAAGACCACATTGATTTGTCACTATTGTTTTGTTATTTCGGCTCCCCTAGCTCTTGCTAGCTTTGTTACCTCTATAACCTCTATATGACATATGATGTTTTACATGCCTTGAGAGGATATTTATGTCACCGATTAATTTTGAAATGACCACATTTTAATTTTGCCTTCAATCTTATGGTCATAGAAAATTTTTTAGGTTTTAATTTCCTAACCATGTTTTAATTTTTTAGGCTTTAATTTCTCACTACTAATTTTATTTAGAGTGCCGTAGGCATCTAAGTTTAATTATTGGTTACTGTTTAGGGCAATATTCATGTGTGTTTTGTGTAAACTTCACAAAAACTTGAAAATTTTCATTGTTGGTCATGTGACAATTGATTAATGACTCTTGATGGTGATCTAAATATACATTTTTCCTGAGGTGTTCAATGAAATTTTAGTTTGAATGGTAAATTGTGGTAACTGAGATGTTGTTGTACAACCAGTTGCTATGTAGTCATCCAATGTTGTGGATGCAGGTTGATCCGTGGAGTGCCGTATGTAGTCATCCAATGTTATGGATGTGGGTTGATCCGTAGAGTGCCCTAGGCACAGGTCTGTGTGTATATATATAAAGTACGAAATGATTGGCTTTATCCGGTTGTTGCAAAACTCCATTGGATCACGAGATTCGATTCCATTGTCTACAATGCATGTCAAAGAGTGAACCACAGAGTAAGAATCCCATGTGAATGTATGAAAAAAAGAAGTCACGTCTCTCTGCTACACAAGTGGGGTTCTAACTGATTACAATATTGTAGAACATATGATAATGTGGGAGACTTCAACAATTCAATAGAACATTTGACAGTCTAAAATTACAATACACTCATTGTGAGAAGCAAACTGTCTTAGCTAAAGCAACTCACCCACATTCACAATAGTAGCCCGGGAAAGAAGAGAAGGCTGAAGGTTTTCGTTTGAAATGGCAAAAATAATAATATCATCACCCGAACAGGATTTCATTTCATTTGCTTCATGAAGGCTTCTACCCTCTCAGCTGCATCATACATATTCTTATGCTTGATTTCATCCAGAAGCAAACGGCATGTCTGATATCTAGGTGTTATGTCTTGACCTATCATCTCCTCAAATAGGAGGTAAGCCCATTCACATTTGTTTGCTCTACAAAGCCCATGAATCAGAAGTGTATAAGTTGAGATATCAAGACTAATATGATGCTTATTAACCATGTCATCCAACAATCTGCTCAGCCAGCTATCTGTCTTCCCAGTTCTAAAGCATGACTTGAGCAACGGGTAGTATGACTGAGCATCAGGTTTACAAAACGAAGAATCTTCCATCTCCTTGAGAACATTTAAGGCTCTTAGATGTTCAGCATGATGGCAAAGCATTGCGATCATTGAATTGTATGTTGATGTATTCGGGTTGACACCAAGTTTGGGCATTTCAACCTCAAAAACATGCACAGCCTCTTGTAGTCGGTTAGCTCTCCCTAGCGTATGAATCAGGGAATTGTAAAACAGTGTATCAGGTTTACATCCAACAGATTTCATTCTCTCAGCTACTAGCAAGGCTTCCTCAAACTCCCCTGACTTTGCCAGTGAACACAGGATAGTGGTGTAAGTAACAACATTGGGTGGGCATCCTTGCGCTTGCATATCATCAAGGAGCTCATAGACTTTATGGAAGCTGGATTGGCGACAATAGGACTGGATGATGGTTGAGTAGCTGATGACACAAGGGCGACAACCTTGTCCCTTCATCTCCTGAATTGTCCAGTGAGCCTCATCGGCCCGATTGAATTTGCACCAACCATGAATGAAAATGTTGAATGTGTGAGCATTTGGTGGGATATGCGATTTCAGCTCCAAGAAGATTGCGCGGGCCTGCTCAACTTTCTTCTCTTTGCAAAGGGTGTCAAGCAACAAGTTCATGGATTCCGTATTCTTCTCCAAGCCAAACGTTCCCAACTCATCAAACGTCTTTACAGCATCTTCCCACTCTCCCGCACCAGCAAGCCTTCTCATAACCTTAGCAATGGTACTAATTGTCACGAGATTGGCTTGACGCATTTCCTCTACCAGCCCCTTCATCTTATCCATTTGCTTCGCTTTACCCAGTATGTCCACCATCAGATCATATGATTCCGGTAAGGGTTTATAGCCGGGATGTGATTCTGCCCATCTAAAAACACCTAATGCAGACTTCCAATCATCTTTGAACCGATGGAGTAATATATCAACAAAGCTGTGAGAAATCTGTAGAACATTGCAAGCATGGTCATGGCTGAGAGAATGAAAAATTTCATCAGCGCTGGTTGCAGCACGAATTTTAGCTATGACAACATCAAACTCAGAAAGCCTAGTCAAATCTGAAATTTTTTCTTCTTGACATCCAATCTGAGTTCCCCTTAAGGGGTAAGGAAACAACAATGAAGAAAAAAAACGAGAGAAATTTCTGGAGGCAGCATTGGAACAGATGCAAGATATCAAAGGGTCAATGAAGAAGCCGTTTCTTTTAATATGGTTCCTGACATGGAAGATCATAAAGGGATACCCAATAAGAGCTCTGTACTTGAGTATGTGGGTATATGCCCCTGCATCCACCGAGCAGAACAAACTGTCAGCTAACTGGAATTTAAATTCATTTTAAAAAAATAATAATAATCACACTATCACAGAATTGAATTGCGGATGAAGGTAATTCATTTTATTTCATCGTAGTTTTCATTTCTTTTCGTATGGTAATCAGAATTACCTCCCATTACTGAGTACGTCCTCTCTCTCTCTCTCTCTCTCTCTCTCTCTCTCTCTCACATTCACACACACGCACAAGCACCTACAACATTCATCAATTCATCACTGGGTGCCCAAAGATATGTATACGTTTGAGGCAATTCATCGAATATGTGGAGGCCATTGAAAATTCCAAATACAAACATACATATAACATATGCACACACATCGACACTGAAATCGAGAACAAGAAAAATACGTGAGGACTCACCAGTCACCAAGAATGGGCTTTGATATGGTGAGAGAAGCAAGGGTTAAACTTTAAACTCTAAAACCAAACCAAGCCATGCTGGTAGTGATACTTCAGGTTAGGGCTTGTTGGATAGTTAGCGGGTTGCTTAAAACGCTGTCAAAGTCGTGTGACTTGTGTCTTTGCCATAGAGTAAAGCCACTCGACAGAGTCTTGAATAGTAGGGAACTGGATTTCTAACAATACGAAGAAATTTTAGAGCAAGGGGTGTTTGGATTGCCACTTAATAAAGTCATAAGTTAAAATTTTAAATTAGTTTTAAAAGTTATTTTTTTAAATAATTTTTTAAATTTTAAATTAGTTTTAAAAAATCACTCTATTAAGAGTTTGAGCCAAATATGTTTTAAAAAGTCATAAGTTTAAACCCTAAGTTACTAAAAAAAGTCACCTCTAGACATTGATGAAATTTACTTTCAAACTTAAAAGAACAAAAAAATTTAATTTTAATTAAATAGTGCAAGTTTTTTTATTTTATTTTTATATATATACAAGCCCGCACTAACATATAACACGTGATTATGAATATTGCCTTTATGTTTCATATTTTAGTGTCCTACTTGTATTTATGTAGTATATCATTTTTTTTTACTAATCGAGTGCCTGGGTTAGTTTGCGCGTATCTTGATTAATTTTAGGGTCTGTGTAATTATCTTATCTCACACAAATTAGATAATTGTCAAGCTAAAGATCTTGGAGTGACCCTAAGGAGTTAATAGCATCTAAGATGTTTCGAACCTGAGACTTTAGATGGAACAAATCCTAGACCATAAGTTTTAACTACTAAGTCAACCCTTTAAGTGTGTTTGATTCGTGAGACAAAGTCGGATTAGACAAGTTATCCCCGTTTAATTTCTAAATAAAGACTTGACTAGTAGTCCAATAGGGATTATTAGTACAACATACTTAGTCCTTATAGAGTTTCAGAGAGAGGGCAGGTTTCATAGGCTTGAAACTGGGACAAGGGTTGAAATATATCAATTACACCTAGTAAGTCACATTATTTATTATTATATACTATATTATTTTATAATATATTAAAATACGATAATATCATATAATATAAAATTATATTATATTACATTATAATATATCTACATAATAAAACAGGGCATTTTTTGAATTTGGATGGAATATTTGTCCTACATAGCATATAATTTCATCCAATGGCTAAAAGTAATTATTTCTTTTCGATTAACGACTCAGATCAATTCTCAATTTTCCTCTTTCTGTACTCTCACTTACCACCTACATGCACCAAACCTCAGTAGTCAATGGGTCCACCTAACACAAATTGCCTCTTTTTTTTTTTTTTTTTTCTCTCTGCTTTCTGAGACTCTGGCTCATCTCTAAATGCAAGCACGGGTTACCAAGCAATATTCAAAGTTAGTGGTACATTCATTTTGAAAATATAGATGTTATAGAGAAGGGGTTTAGTGCATTGTACACCATTAAATACTCTCTGTCAGCTTTAATGCATTTATAAAAATTTTATATTATATATACATTATATACTTTGTAGATTCACTCTTCCCCTCTTAACTTTTTCTCTCTCTAAAACCCATTCCCTCCCACTAGACCTCAACAAGCTTCCTTGCTCCTCTCTCCAAGAATCAGCAATCACTACGGGAGAAGACTCAAAATTAGTGGGTGATGCATGGTCGAACTACCCCTTCTTGCCACCACACTCTCTTCCTCTCATCCTTTGTTCTTCCGTTGTTCTTTTTGCCTTTTTCTTCTCACCCCTCATCTCTCACCTCACACTGCACGGCCAGCTCATCCCTCTTTTGTTTTTTTTTTTATTTTTTTTCTTTCATCTCCATGTACTACTATAGAACTGTTATATACTTGGAGTTAGTGTAGAAGAGAAAGAGAAAAAAGAAAAGGAAGGAAGGTGGTTTTCGGCAAGCTCATATCTTTTATTATTATTTTTTTAAAGATTTGCATCTCACTGTAGTTTGCTTTACCTTTTATGGATTTATTTATTTTTGTTTCAGGCTTTTTTTATAATCTCTATTCTCAAGGACTAATTTGTCTATGCAACTATTCAACCAGCCAAAACATAGCCTACGATGTCTTTTTTTTCTTTTTCATTTTTTTCTTTTTCTTTAGCTATTTTTGTATGAGACTTTGATTCTATAGACTGTACCCATACCAGCTTATTTTCTTTAAACCCATCTCTGGCCAAAGTTCTCTCATTTTCTCTTTGTACTGATGGAGCTCTAATGAGGTCTTCTTCGACATGGTGGCTGGCGGTGCACCTGCAGGGCAGATCGCAATGGAGCTCAATCTCTATGCTGACGCCACCCCTCACACTTCCATGCCCTCTACATCCGAGAGAAGGTCATGGACAAGAGCGGTAAGGCCACCTTTGCGATCCCAAGCCTCATGTGCGTGCCAAAGCAGTGACTCCAAACACAACAACACCAACGACGAGTCTATCCAAGGTCCCAAGATATCCTCACCTCTCTCTTAAAGTCTCTGTTTCTTTCCAAGAAATGGAGCATTAAATGCTCCTCATTGAAAACCAAAAAATTAATTTTTGAATTGGCAATAAAACTCAATGTGTCAGGAAACATCTTATTAGATGAAATATTTTTTTTCTCTTTTAAATAGTCTTTGGGGCTTAGGCTAAGTTGTCCTAGAGGTTTAGGCTATGAGAGCCTTTGAATGTGTTGTTTCTTTTTCATTTTAATTTTTTTTATTTTAATAATATTTCAAGTTTTGGTAGTTTTGGTACAACCTTAATGAATATTGAATTGAAAATTTTGGGAATAAGAGTGTTTTTTTTAATTGTTTTCTTTTTCATATTGCTTTTATAGATGTTGAAGTAGTTTTTTTTTTTTTCTTTCCCGTATGTTTGAATTATCTCTTACTATTGCAATGCGGATTCTTTTTATATGCATTCCAAAATTTATATATTCGGACACAATTAAATGAATAAAAGAGGAGGTTATGATCAAAAACATTTTACTAGATTTTAAGTGGCTAAACTATATTGAGTTTTGATATTTTAAAGAACATAAATATCGGTGTGGTCCACCGAGTGTGCAATTGTTGCATTTTGATTTCATGAGTATGAGTTTTATGGTGTTTAGACTATGGGGAGGTGTACGGCCATAATATATAGTAGCATGATTGATAATTCATTTGAAATACATGTGGAAGTTTAGTACCTGATGACTTGTTCCCTTTTATGAAAAATTATTACTAATTTTTCATTTCCATGAACGATGGTTTAATGCATGATTTTCGGCATTACTGGTTAAAGTTGTAAAACTTCTAAATGCCTAATTGGTTCAGTTTATTACAATTTCTAACTTATTTGTGACAACATAGGCAACACAAATTGTATATAGTTTTTTATGATCATGGCAAATTAAAACCTTAAAATTTTTATTTGAAGCTATCAAAATCATCCATCACCAATTTGTTGGGAGTGAATATATAATAAAAAAAAAAATTGTTAAGAGTGCCGTAGGCACGGGTCATATATAGTTAAAATATATAATAGTATAAAATATACTAGAATATTATAAATGAATAAACTTGTGCAATATGCTACTATATATTTATACTTCATTATTTTATATTATAATATACATATTAGATAATGATACTATATAATATTTTAATATATAATATACTATAATATTATTATATACAATATACTATAATTATATATTATATTATATAATAAAGCACTCTACATTAAGTGATAATAAATTAAATTTGTTATTTAGTAAAGGATAATATGATCATTTCACACATTTAGTAAAATTAATCCCAACCTTTGTCCATATGTAAACAAACATGGAACTTGATGATAGATTGAAATTATATCTTATGGTTACCAATTCTTAGACTTATAGTACTAGGACTCCTTGACGGCCTAGAAATCAAACGTCCCCTTGCGATTACAAGTCAATACGTGTTTCATGATAAGTTCGTAAATAGATTAATTCATTTTGGGAAGGCAAAAATTGAACCCGTACTTTTTTGCCTTATTTTTGAATATAGAAATTTTATCATTTTATTGTATCCGCAGTTTTTTTTCCTTTCTATTTTGATGCGAAATATGTCCACACATATAGATCGCCAGGACGATTCCAATTATTTTGTTATTTTTTTCTATATAAAAAGTTGGACCCCTCACTTTTTATTATTCCCTTTTATGTTCATTTAAGGGACATATATTGACTCCTAAAATGTCTCACAAATCACAACTGAATGGAATTCAAGCGAACATTTCGTTTTTTGGTTGTGGATTTACTTAGTGCGCCATATATATATTTTTTTTTGCAGTTTCATAAAACCAAGTCTTAGGACACGTTTGGTACAATTTTTTCAAACTTTTTTTATTTTGCTTTTTTAGTTTATAAGCAAAAAAATTAAATTTTTTCAGTTTTTTTTTGGGTTGCTTTTAACAAGATAAGATAAGTAGAAACAAAAAAAGAGAAGCAAAAAAAGCTTCAAAATCTAAGCCAAAAAAACTTGAATAAAGTATACCAAATGGGCCCTTAAATTATATATCCTCAGCAAACGGTGGTTTTGAATATCTACCAATCATACATGGTGATGTTGCAAGTTGCAGCAATTCCTCTCTAAAACTTTACAAAGCATCTGTGCACCATTTAGCTTTGGTGGATCCTGCCCAAGAGACATACATGGTTTTGGACGAACATCAAGTGAAGTGCATTTTTGGCAAAAACCGAATAGTTGTCACCCTCCTCTTTCCCATTTGTATCAAGAGAATTCATAACAAGCCAAATGGTAAGCTTTCTATTGCCTCTGCCTATGATAAATTAACTGATGCTAACTGTGTTCTTAATGGTTGGAACTGGATCTAAAAAATGAAAATTCTCCATAAACTTAAGACTTTTATTTGAAAGATTATGCATGGAAAATTACTTACCAACCAAATGTGTGTTGTTAGGGGTTACTACTAATGATTTGTATCCCAAATGCAATAACCATAGCGAGTCTCTAAGCCATGTGTTTAGGGATTGCTAAAAAGCTAAAGAAATCTAGGACATATTAATGAGCAGCCATTGGTTCTCAAGAGATAGAGGGAAGCCAATTATAGAATACATATCCTCTAATCTTAAAAGGAAAAATATCAATCAGGATGACTTGAACTAGAGCACCCACTTTGTCACTTCCATGTGGCAAATCTAGAGCGATGGAAACAAAACAGTTTTTAAAAATCAAGATAATGATACCCATGGAAGTATCACCCAAGCGAGAAAATATGCTAATGAAATTCTAGAGGCTTTCCTCCCTCTCGAGACCAAGGAGCCAGTAATACCTAAACTAATCAAACGGAACTTTGCTGCAGGTAAAATTAAGCTCAACACTGATGGGAGCTCAAGAGGGAACCCATGTCCAAGAGGATTTGGCGGGCTCTTTTGAGATGAAGGAGGCAGATGGATCCATGAATGCATAGAGAAACTTCAGGACTGTACCAGCATTGAAGCAGAGCTATGGAAAATATATAGAAGCCTAACCATAATGCTTGAGAAAAATCTTAATGAAGTGGAGGTAGAATCGGATCCTGAAGAAGCTGTGAAACTCATTCTGGATGAGATAGAGCAAGGTCACCCACAAAGAGCTCTGATCAAGGACTCCCGAGCCATTTTAAGAAGATGTAGAAGCACCCTCCAATACACTCTTGAGAGAAAGAAACAACTACGCTGACAAACTCACCAAATTAGAAACTGATCAAATGGAAGGATTTGTATTCCTTAAAGAATCACCTGACTCCCTTAGGTCTCTGTTAGTGGGAGACATGATTGGCATGGTTTCTGTGAGACCCTAGTTCCTTTCTGTTTGCTTTGTTTCAATTCCGAAGTATCAAAAAATAAAAAATAAAAACCAAATCAACCTCAATCCTTTCTAGCTCAAAAAGTCAAACTTGTGGAAGAAGTATACATTAGACATATAAAAACAGTAAGGTGCCTCAATAACACCCCTGTAAGAGTAGCAGATAATCTTGAAATTAAAAAATGGGGCCTAACCTTTGATGATCCTCTAGCCGTGCATACATAAGTTCACAAATCTCTCTTACAAATATGGAAGATTTCGACAATTTCCAAGTCCATCGAAGAAGTATTAGTGGTGGAGATCAAGCAATAGCATTGATTTTGCAGGGAGCAAAGTTTAAATTATGGCATCTCCATTCTTACAATATAGTCACATATCATCAACCAGAAAGAAAAAAAAGCTTTCATTTGAAAATAGCAATTACTTATGTAAGTAAAAACACATTGAAGATATCATGCAAATTCTCATATATTAGAAAATTTTCCATTAATTTCCCTCTAAGCGCAAGCAGGAACAAGGATAACACCCACAGACACAAAGCAAAGCCACAACAGCATGGCAACACAGAAATCATGATACAACATGAGACTTGATGTTTATTCAAATCTAAAACATCGAAGACCTAAAAACTATCCCTTTGACAAGCAAAAAGCGCCCTGTATCATCTCAAAGGATTAGAGACAAGCTTGAACAGAAGCCATGTGGACGATCAAGTCAATCAGGCGTGAACTGCAAAACGATACAAGAATGTGTAAAGGTAACAACGATATTTATAATCCAACAATGAAGTAGCATGTGCAACAAGATATATATATATATATATTCAGCAGGAAGCAAATTATAATGACAATAACGCATAAAAAGAAAAGACTGGAATTACCTGTAACCCCATTCATTGTCATGCCAAGAGACGAGTTTTACAAAATTGTCATTCAGAGCAATCCCAGCCTTGGCATCAAAGATGCTTGACCTGCATAAAACACAACATATTCAACAATAATTTCAAGCAAGCAAATATTAACCCAATCAGTTAAGAGCACTAAGAATGTAACAATCTACCTGCTATCACCCACAAAGTCTGTGGAGAAGACATCGTCTTCAATGTACCCCAAAATCCCCTTGAGTTTGCCCTCTGACTCCTCCCTGAAATTAACCAAGAAATAGAATAAAATATCAGAAGACAAACAGCCATGACACCCAAACGCTAATTGCAGGTTGGCAGTCAAAGAAACTTCATAGTAAGAAGTGTTATGCTCCTTGTTCTAACAATAAGTACAATGAAACAGAACTACTAGGCTTCCCAATTTGCTAATCTTATAAACTGCACACTTGAAGCAAGTTTGAAAGAAGAATGTGAATATTCACTTGATAGCATCTTTGATTTCCTGGTAAGTAGCTGCCTTCTCAAGCCTCACAGTGAGGTCCACAGCTGAAACATCCACACTTGGAACTAGGAAGGCCATTCCGGTCAGCTTGCCATTCAGTGCAGGTAGAACTTTTCCAATTGCCTGTGAAAGTAGGGAAAACACATGCAAATCAATTGAAAAGCTCAACAACACAAGAACACGAAATATATACTATTGGGAGTAAGCAAAACCAAACAGAATACATCATGGCGATAGGCCTTGGCATAATTCCATCTAAAGACAACAGCCACTCCAATAAATGATACCACTACTCAATAAATCCAACTACTGAACAATAGTGACATCAAAACAAATACAGGCAATAATTGTCACATCTATTGACAGCAACATTGCATAATTGCCAACTACCTTGGCAGCTCCAGTGCTGCTGGGAATAGCAGC
Source organism: Euryodendron excelsum (assembly GCA_033060915.1). Lineage (NCBI taxonomy): Eukaryota > Viridiplantae > Streptophyta > Magnoliopsida > Ericales > Pentaphylacaceae > Euryodendron > Euryodendron excelsum. The sequence continues at coordinate 14,265,244 of CM065378.1, read as the reverse complement.
TCTTCCACCACTCCAATCCTTGTTTGATGGCCCATCAACAGTCTTCTGAGAGGCTGGATGACATTTATTAGAGAAGATGTTAACACCAACATCCCACTCATAAATCAAGGCAACAATATAACCAAACAAGCAACCACTAACCAGTAATGGAGTGAACAGTGGTCATAAGGCCCTCAACGATGCCAAACCTATCATGAATAACCTGCAATTTTTTGTTTGTTCATTTATTTATCTATTTTTGTAATAGAAAATTTTAAGCAAACAATGTACTAATTTCAACCAAGCCAACAATTCTGGCCAATTTTAAGTCGGTGTGTCAATGCAACCTTGGCCAAGGGAGCAAGACAGTTGGTAGTGCAGCTAGCAATGGAGACAATGTTAAGATCAGGCGTGTAGTCCTTCTCATTAACACCCACAATGAACGTAGGTGCATCCTTACTAGGGGCAGAGATGATCACCTTCTTTGCACCACCCTGATCACACCAAACAATTAACGTCAGCCCATTCACCACAGACCACAATCAAAAGCCTTCAAAACCCAATAAGTGACAAATAGACTCGGATATGATTGCACTATAATGAAGGAGTAGACCCAAGAGAGTATTTGCTCTGCACAGTGAATTAAATTGGAATCAGACTTTGATCACAGATCATCATATACAGCCAACCAAATCAAACCAATTATGCAATTAACTGAGGTACAATAGCCAACATAAACTTCCATCAGACAAAAGGGAAAAAAAAAAAACAACAAAAAGCAGATTAAATCAAACCTTCAAGTGGGCAGCAGCCTTTTCCATGTCAGTGAAAACTCCAGTAGACTCCACAACAAACTCAGCTCCGGTCTCGCTCCATGGGATTTCTTCGGGGTTCCTGAAAAATCACACGAGAATTGCAAAGCTGCATTTGAATATATTCCGACTCAAATATAAGAAAGGAAGAAATAAAATATTGGAAAGGAAAGTGAAGGAAGAAACGCCAAAAATACCTGACGCCAAAAACATTGACTGGTTTCTCGCCGAAAAGATAGGTGCTCAAGTAAATCCACTTTCCATCAAAAGGGTCGTACTTGAACATGTATGTCTGCATATACATATCGCAATCACAAAATCAAGCAAAGCAGTTTGCGACCCAAAAGAAAAGAAAAAGTAGATCAAACGTAAAGAGTGAACATAAGCAAAACGAAAACACACATGCACATATATATACATATACAGACATATATACCATGTAATCAGTGGTGATGAAGGGATCATTAACAGCAACGAGCTCAACATCGTTTCTCTGGAGAGCAACTCTCGCAACCAGACGACCGATCCTTCCGAAGCCTAAAAGATTCCATTAGAGATAAGTTCCATTAAACAACAAATTTTAACTACGATTAAAAACAAAATAAAAAAACAAACAAACAAAAAGAGTACCATTGATTCCGATCTTGATCTTCTTCTCAGAGCCTGCAAACCAAATCCGACACAAAAATTAGAGACCAAGGACACAGATAATAGAAATGACAAGACTCGAATGTAAGGCAGAAACAAAAAAAAAGAAAAAAAAAAGGAAGAAAACATTGATTACCCATGAGTCTAGAGAGAGAGAGAGACGAGAGCTTTAGTTTTAGAGAGAAAGTGAGAGAAGCGAGCAGTGAGGAGAGGGGGTGACAGTGGTGCTATTTATAGATTTATAGGGGTGGGTTTAGGGTAGATTGGGTTAATTTCAGTAACACTCCTTATGGTTTGGGATAACAGTCAGACCTTCTTAGTTTTAAAAATAAGCAGTTAGACTCCTGTAAAAATTTTTTGTGAGGTATATTCTTTTTGTATCATAGAATATTCCGTGACAAATTTGTTGAAACCGGTGGCAGGGGTGACCACGCAGTGAGCGGTTTTCTCCTCTCTGTCTTTGGGTAAAGGAAAAAAAAATTAGTATTTTCTCAGTAGAAATGGCTAATGCGAGCTACCTGAGCTTCACCTGATCGAGATGGTTAGCATTAGCGCCAGCAGCGGTTAGCGCACAGCTTATGGTTGGACTTTTCCAATTCCTAGAGTAGCTGGAAATAAAAAATTAAATCAGCATCGAGTCCATTTTATTTCAGCTGCTTTGCTGCGGCGAATTTGTAGGAAACTGGGGAAGGAGCAGTTTTCATTTCTGCTTCTTGAAGAAAACGGAAAGTATTATTTTTTGTTTATAGGAGAAACGCTAGCATCAGTAAGATTGTGTGATTGGTTCCTGGATTTTATATTATGGAACAAACCCGAGTTGATTCTATAGTTTGGTTTTGAGTCTGGTTGGTTCAAGTACATTCGGGTTAGATTTCTTATTTGGTATAAAGTTCGATTAATTCACCTAAAATTTTAAAAGAATAGGCTTAATGTAGTGTCATCAATCTCTCAATAAAGTTCAATCCGCCGTGATTGAGCTCTCTTTTGAGTGCTGTTTGTCTTATAAGGTCAACCCATCCTCAATAATCTCAGCAGCTCAATGGTTTGAATCCATCCTTTTGGGTTATATCCTAACCCCCAATTAGAGAAAGAAAACTATGCGTCCATAGCTCAAATTTGCTGAGCAAGATGAAAAGCTCGGAATGATGAAGTCTTCAACAACATGCCCGTAAAGCCCATGGCCGCCATAGCGAGAGCTAAGCTATTGAATTCATATTTGTTACAAGCAGCTTACCAGCTCCTTTCTAGTCGATCGAGAGAGGCGTAGATGCTGGATCGGAAAAATGGACTAGGCCTCCTTAGACCTCACTGAATTTGATTTGCGACGAAGCTTTTTCTCAAGATGGATGAGGTGCTCCCTTTAGAGTTATCGCTAGAGATGCTGTTGGAGAAGTTATATTTAACTACCAATTTTGGGAGAATTAAGGCACGTTTAGCTTTTGGTGGCCGAAGCTTGGGCTTTAATAGTTGCATGTTTTATGGCAAGGGATCTTGGTTGCTCTTATTTTTAAATGTAATTTACAAATCCTTATCAAATATTTGAGACTCCGTTCGGTAGGGTCTAAATTTAATTTTTTTTATTTAGTTTTATTTTTATATTTATTTATAAGCAGATTATTTTAGTTATAAGCTAAGATGCTCAAGAAGAATTTTGAACATTCCAAAAACTTGGAGATCCAACTATAAGAAGACAGACTGTTCGATACAATATTGCTTTGGTATCCTTCGCCTCGATTTTTTTTTTTCTTTTTGGGGGATTTGACTTGAACCACTTCATCTGTTTCTAAAAAATGATGAACAGTTTATTTTGTATCAAACCATAGGTATTTTATTAGTTCATAAAAGTAGACATCAAACTAATCAAAGATACCAAGATCGAAGATACGTTAATAAGAAGGATTTTGATGAATCCATCCCAAGACATCATCAAAGGATAACTGAAAATATAGACAAAAATTATTATGATTTGCTTGTTTCTGAAAATATTTTATCGTCTAGATGTTGGGAGTTGGGAATTCTAATTTGTTTCCTTAAAAAAAACTGTAAACAGGCCCTGAATGTCAGAGAGACCCGAAGCTTATGGGAGATCAGGATTGTGGTTGAAGGTATTCTTCACTTAGCGAGTTTGCAAGATTCGTCCTTTGTTTGGTGTAAAGAGAAATGTTTAGCCCATTGGCTCGCATCCCAAGCAGCTACAGAAATGTTTTTCTTCCCCCGGCTTCCATTCCACATGGTCGGTTAAGTCTCATTCATCAGTCCGATCTTTTGTAGTTCTTGCTGTTCTGGCCTTGGTGCCTTGTCTATGTTTCACAAAAAAAATAATTTCATCTTTCATTTCTCCACATTATGACAACTTTTAATAGCAAAAACAATTTAAGTTGTTAGTCGAGAGCCCGTTCTAACTAATATATATAGTCGTCTAATAGCCCTCCCATAACTGCCTCTTATAGACTTATAAAAAGGCCAACACTTACTTTTCAACCATATAATTATCTCAATAGGCAATCATGGGCTCATAACATATGATCCCATTACGAAATTGGGTCTCTCATGCATCCAATACATTTCGTTTTCACAAAGCAAAATTAATGAACAAAAGTTTACCAAATATAATAAACTAACAAAAGCAGCTCAGTCCATAGGGTGGTTCTTGTTTTTCCACGTGTGTCTAATATTTTGTCATCGCAAGAAAATTCTGTATTTTTCTTTAAGAAAACTCTAGAAAACTAAAAATAAAGATGAGTTCAAGAATTTTATTTATTTACTTATTTATGTTTACGTCAGAATGAAACGCAAAACAACAGAAACTTCCACTGAATCATTGCATATTGCTTTACCCAAAAGACAACATAATGTGATGTTGCAAGTTGCATGAATAATTTATCTCTAAAACTTCACATAGCATTTGACGACCGTTTAGCTTGATGGCCATCAAACAAGACATGAAAATCAAAAACTTGAGGTAACCATGAAAATTAATTGGTTAGCCAATTGACAAGGATCCTGCCCAAGAGACATGGTTCGGATGAAACACTTTGTAAACAAAGGCAATGGGGCTTAACTTTTGATGATTCCTCTAGCTGAGCATCCAGATACTAAAGTTCACAATATCTCTCTTACAAATGTGTAAGACTTTCTTACAAATGCGTAAGATTCAATCTCAATCCAACTCCATCGAAGTATCATGGTGGAGATCAAGCAACAGCATTGATTTTGCAGGGAGCAACGCTTAAATTATGGCATCTTGCCATCTCCATTCCTCAATCACATATGAACAAACAGAAACACAGAAAGCTTTTAAGTGAAAATAGTCAACTACAATATAAGTGAAATCACCTCAAAGATATTATGCCAAATCCTCAAATATTATAAAATTTTCCATTAATCTCCCTCCCGGGGCAAGGAGTAACAGGATAACCCACAGACTTCATGAGTAAACATCCAAAACAAGGCCACAATTCCATGGCACAAGACACAGACATGACACCATATAAGACTTGACGTTTATTCCAGACTACAACCTCAGAGACATAAAACTAACCCTTAAGACACAAGCAAAAGAAAAAGCGCCCTGTATTCATGTCATAGGATTAAGAACAAGCTTGAACAGAAGCCATGTGGACGATCAAGTCAATGACGCGTGAACTGCAAAGCCATAAAAGATGTGTAAAGGTAACAACCATATTTATAATTAAACTAGTAGTACGTGCAACAAGAGAGATATATTCAGCAGGAAGCAAATTATAGTGACAATAATGCATGAAAAATGAAAGACTGGAATTACCTGTAACCCCATTCGTTGTCATACCAAGAGACGAGTTTCACAAAATTGTCATTCAGAGCAATCCCAGCCTTGGCATCAAAGATGCTTGACCTGCATAAAACACAATATATTCAATAATAATTTGATGAAAGCAAATATTAACCCAATCAGCTAGAGCATTAAGGTTGTTATAATCTACCTGCTGTCACCCACAAAGTCTGTAGAGACAACATCGTCTTCAGTGTACCCCAAAATCCCCTTTAGCTTGCCCTCTGATTCCTCCCTAAAATTAACCAAGAAATATAATAAAATATCAGAAGACAATGGAACAGATCTACTACGGATCTCCATTTGCTTTATCTTATACACTACACAATGAGGCCCCTTGGAAGGACGACTATGAACACTCACTTGATAGCATTTTTTATTTCCTGGTAAGTAGCGGCCTTCTCAAGCCTCACAGTAAGGTCCACAACTGACACATCCACTGTTGGAACTCGGAATGACATTCCGGTCAGCTTACCATTCAGTGATGGCAGAACTTTTCCAACTGCCTGTGAGAGTAGGGAAAACACATCCAGATCAATCGAAAAGCTTAACAATACAAGAACACGAAATATACGCTATTAGGAGTAAAGAAAACCAAACAAAATACAGCATGGCATCAGAATTTGGCATAATTCCCATCTAAGACAATGGCTACTCTAAAGAAGATACCACTTGTCAAGGAATCCAACTACTTTAACAGAATTGACATAAAAAAATAAAAAAAATAACGGGCACCAATTGTCACATCTATTGACAGTATCATTGCATCATTGGCCACCTACCTTGGCAGCTCCAGTGCTGCTGGGAATAATATTGAAAGAAGCAGCTCTTCCACCCCTCCAGTCCTTGTTTGATGGCCCATCAACAGTCTTCTGAGTGGCTGGACGACAATCCATTAGAGGATATTAAGACCAACATGACGATAAACAATTCAAAGCAACAATATAACTAAGCAACCAGCCACTAACCAGTAATGGAGTGAACCGTGGTCATAAGACCCTCAACAATGCCAAACCTGTCATTAATAACCTGCAAAAATTTTGCAAAAGAAAATTTTAAGCAGTTTCAACTAAGCAACAATTCTGGCCTGTTCTAATTTGGTGTCAATGTTACCTTGGCCAGGGGAGCAAGACAGTTAGTAGTGCAGCTAGCATTGGAGACAATGTCAAGATGGGGCTTGTAATCCTTCTCATTAACACCCACAACGAACATAGGTGCATCCTTACTCGGGGCAGAAATGATCACCTTCTTTGCCCCAGCCTAATCACACCAAACAATAGAAGTCAGCCCATTCACCACAGACACCAGTCAAAAGCCACCAGTCAAAAGCCTTTCAAAACTCAACAAATGAAAATTTAACTCCGATGTATGATTACTGTAATGAACAATTTGACCCAATTGACAATGATTGAAAGAACTTTTGTTTTGCATTATGTACTATATGGGATTCAGAAATTGATCACAGATCATTGCATGCAGCCAATTAAATTAACCCAATTATACTAAATAACAGATGTATGAAATCAACAAACACTTAGATCGATATCAGACCAAAAAAATAATAATAATCAACAAACAAAAGGCAGATTAAATCAAAACCTTCAAGTGGGCAGCAGCCTTTTCCTTGTCAGTGAAAACTCCAGTAGACTCCACAACAAAATCGGCTCCGGCTTCGCTCCATGGGATCTCTTCAGGGTTCCTGAAAAATCCACAAAAAATTGCAAAGTTTCATTTGAATATTATTTTGATTGAAATATTGGAAAGGAAAGTGAAAGTAGAAACGGCATAAATACCTGATGCCAAAAACAGTGACTGGTTTCTCACCAAAAAGAAGGGTGTTTGAATCCTTCACCTTAATCTCATGATGCTTCCACTGGCCATGAACAGTGTCGTACTTGAACATGTATGTCTGCATATACATATCGCAATCACAAAATCAAGCCACGCAGTTTGCGACCCAAGAGAAAAGAAAAAGTAGATCAAACGTAAAGAGTGAACACAAGCAAAACGCAAACACACATACACATATATACATATACACACATATATACCATGTAATCAGTGGTGATGAAGGGATCATTAACAGCAACGAGCTCAACATCGTTTCTCTGGAGAGCAACTCTTGCAACCAGACGACCGATCCTTCCGAAGCCTAAATGGTTTCATCAGAGATAAATTCCATTATACAACGATTACCAACAAATTTAACTACAAATAATAATAAAAAAAAAGTACCATTGATTCCGATCTTGATCTTCTTATCAGAACCTACGAAACAAAACCCAACAAGAAACAAAAAATTAGAGACCAAAGACAGAGATACTAGAAATGAAAAGACTCCAATGTAAGACAAAAAGAAAAAGAAAAAAAAGAAAAAAGAAAAGATTTGATTACCCATGAACCTAGAGAGAGAGAGGGTTTAAAGTTTTTTTGTTTTAGAGAGAGTGAGAGAAGTGAGTTGAGATGCGGGTGATTGGGCCTTTGATTTAAAAAGGCGGAGGGTGGAATTAAGATGGAAATTAGTGGCGGTTTTGTCGAAACAGGTGGAGTGTTAATCACGCCAATGAGTGGTTTTCTTTCTGTCTTGGCGAAAAAGAAAAGTATTGTTCTCGGAGCCGCTGGAAATCAAACAAATCCGTATGAGTCGCGGATTTGTCGTCTGTTTTCGTCTAACTTTCCATTTAAAAATTGTGGACTTTCGCTCGTGGAATGTTCTTTTTTCTTTAGCTTATTCTGCAAGTTCGAAACAATCTAAACCGTTCAATAAGCAATCAAGTTGAACATGGACAAATTATTATTTAGTTGAGCTGGTCCGCACAATTCTAACAGTTGAAAAAAAAAATTGAGAACATTGAATGCAAATTTAAGGTGTTTATACTTTAAACATAATACATGGTGGTTGGCTGCCATAACAGTGGTGGCGGTGGGGCAGTGAGCGAGCGCGATGGTGTTTAGTAGTAGTGGAAGTTTCTCGTGGCCGGGGAAGGGTGAAGTTTGCCGGCCCTATTAATTTTTTTTGGGATGTGACCAATTGAGGGCCTAGAAATATAATGAGGTGATCTAATTAAGCATGCCTTTCATTCATCTTATTGTAAAAAATAAAAGCGAATTTGAAGTCTTAATCTCCTTATTTAAATTATATTTTTTTAAATAAAAAAGGAGACCCCAGGCGTGACACTTGATGCCATCTAATGGTTGTCTGTTCTTTTCAAATCTTCCCAATTCAAGTAAGACATACGAAAGTGTATTTACTCTCTTGAAAACCTCACCTCAACCTGTCCTCTGCCAGAAGCTATGTGCAATATAGTCGATCCCTGAGGGTTGGGTTGTAAATAAAAGTCTTGTTAAGATGGAGCTAGAGAAAGAAGGTTCTGTGCATGATATGGCAGAAACCTTAGTCACAGCTCTCATGAAGAAATCGGCCGAAGAACAAGACCATCTGGATCGAAGCACGAAAAAGGTGAAAAGCGATCACCCAAATGAAATTGTATGTATGGTGGAAGACCCTCCCCTACTGGCGGAAAAACTGAACCAGATAATCAAGGAAAAGCAATCACCAGTTACAGGAGAAGGCAGCCCGAAAACGAAATCCTTCAAAGATGCACTAAAGACGACAATCTCCAGACGAGGTTTCTTTGAAAGCGTTGTGGAGAATCTGGAAACAGATGATGAAGGTTATGAAGAAGAAAAAGAGAACGACGAAATGGAGACAGAGAAAGAAGGAAATGACACTCTAAGCTTACCCAAAGTTGTTCTACCTCAGAAATTGTTGAGGAAGATCAGACGACCTTGGAAAGACTGCTTAATTGTCAAACTTTTGGGAAAGACAATTGGCTATAGGGCAATCTGTACCAGAGTAACGAATTTATAGGGACTTCAAGGGGATTTCGACGCACTTGATCTGGGCTATAACTTCTTCCTCTTCAAATTTCAGATGCCAGAAGATTGCCACAAGGTGTATACGGGTGGTCCATGGGTTATTATGGATCACTACCTAACAGTCAGAAAGTGGGAGCCAAATTTCAAGCCTTCGGAAGCCACAGAAACCACATCCGCGATATGGGTTAGGTTTCCTGAGCTTCCGGTGGAGTATTACTAGGAAAAAGTCCTATTTGCCATAGGTAAACTCATCGGTAACCCATTGAGAGTAGACATCAATACAACTGCAACAATAAGAGGGAAATACGCCAAGGTTTGCTTGGAAGTGGATCTTAATCTACCGTTAATTCCATCATTTGCGATCGGAGGCAAGAAATATTCAATTGAATATGAATGCATCCACACTTTTTGCTTTGAATGTGGGAGAGTAGATCATCGCAAGGAATATTGTCGTTTCAAGAGACAAAGCCAAGCTCCGGGGATAGCCATCCTAGCGGGTTTTGACATACGGTAACACTCAGGCAAGCAACGGTCAAAATCAGGAATTAGCCGTTGAAACAACGGCCCTGATAGAGGCACCGAAATTCGGGCCATGGATGACAGTGACGAAGAGAGGCCGACGACAGGGTCAACCTAAGCGCCATACAGAACTGGGCCAAGCTAGAGCCCAACAAAACAAATTTAGTGCCCTAAACTCAGCCCAAGAGGAGGAACACATGAGGCGGACTAATAAGGGCCTAGAAATTAAGAGAAACGGGCAACAGATCAGGAAGAACCCTTATAGCCCACAAGCATACAAACTTGTCCAAAGAGAGCAACTTAATAGTAAAGGGAATGGAACTAGCAGTTCAATCATGACTAAATCCCAGGATAAAGCACTCGACAGTTTGCACTCTGCAACGGAGGATTCTTTAAAGGAACAGAATGGGTCAAGAGGCATGGGAATGGATGTAGATGGCCAAAAAAGTGTCAGTATCTTTAATATAGAAGGGACAAGTGGGCCTACTCATACTAATAAATCTATTCAACCCTTTTTCCCTTCTTCACCTACCAGTCAAACTTCTAATGGTCCAAGCTCTACTACTCTTGCGTCAAACCCAAACTCACCATTACCATTAATCAAAAAGCCCCAAAATATTAAACCCAAAGAACCACCAAATCCTAGAAAGCCGAAAGGGAAATTTCATGAGAGTAGTAAGAAGTCGAGTATTTCACTGGAAGATGGAGATGTCGGGAGTGGCAACCTACAAAATGAGATTCAATGTGTTGGGGATGTTGTTAGAACCAGAGAAAGAAGCCATTCACCTAGTAAGTGGTGTACGGGGGAGAGAGGAAATAAGACTAACAGCCAAGCCATGGTGGAAGGCCTCAACAGGGATGATCTTACACTCGCTACATATTGACCACATGAGAGCAGATCTGGGCGATTATAGGAGGGTGATCTCCAAATTTGGGAAACCTGAGCTGGAGCCCATTCCAAGTTATCTCATGAATTCTTCCATGAAGATTCTAACATGGAACTGTCGGGGGGCCGACAATAATATATTCAGAAGAAATCTGAGAGAACTGGTGAAAGAGTATAGACCGAGTATGCTGATTCTGATGGAGACGAAGGTGACCATTAGCTCCATGGGTTTGTTTTTTAATAATTTGGGATTTACTGCTCCTATGTGGATCCTATAGGAAGAATGGGAGGCATCTAGTTGCTCTGGAACCCAAATCAAGTTACAGTGAGGGTTGTTGAAGCCACTTCCCAAGTTATACGTGCTACCATCCATACAGAAGACTATCCTGAATGGATCCTCTCAGCTATTTATGCCAGTCCTAATCCAAGGCTCAAAGATGAGTTGTGGTCAAATCTAGAAGAGGTAGCCAAAGACAACCAAACTCCCTGCCTACTTGCTGGAGATTTTAACGATTTTGCCCTCCAAGCAGAAAGAAAAAGCTTCACTCCTAATTTGAGACAAGGAAGGAATGCGAGATTCATGAATAGGGTTAATAGATGCAACCTGATGGACATGGGTTGCACTGGCCCCAAACTCACTTGGACAAACAACCGACAAGGGTTGGCCAACACCATGGAAAGGCTGGATAGAGCTCTTTGCAATATTGAATGGCGCACACTTCACCTAGATGGTATGGTTAAAAATCTCCCAAGAACATATTCTGACCACTCCCTTTTCCTTGTTTTTATCGAAGGTATGTCCCAAATTTCTTCTAAATTTAAGCAATTTCGTCTTGAAGCTGCTTGGACCTCCCATCCTGAGTTTAAAAAAGTCATTGAAAACTCTTGGCAAAATTCCAATAATCCTTACCTGGATAAAATCTTTGAGCTTACTGATGTGGTTACTTTATGGAACAAAGAGGTTTTCAAAAACATTTTTAGGAAAAAGAGATGGCTGTTAGGCAGAATAGAAGGAATTCCGAAATCCCAAGCCACTAAATTCTATCACAATCTTTTTATGTTAGAAAAAGACCTCATAAGGCAATATAATCTCACCTTACATCAGGAGGAATTACTATGGTACCAAAAATCTAGATCTAAATGGATTACATAAGCGGAGAGGAACATTAAATTCTTCCACCTTACAACCATAATCCGTAGGAAGAAGAATAGAATTGAATCTCTTAGAGATGATAGTGGCCAATGGATTTCAGATTTTGAAAGCCTAAAAACCTGCATTCAAAATTATTTCATGAATCTTTTTAATCAGGAGGACCCCAACCCTTCTAGTGATAATCCTGTTGAGATTCCTAGTCCTAAGTTTAGTCCTGAGGACAACTTGGTTCTCAACCATCCTTTACTTGATTTGGAAATCTGGAATGCTGTCAAGAGTATTCAAGCCTTTAAAGCCCCAAGAAGAGATGGCTTCCAAGCCATATTTTACCACAAGTATTGGGATATTGTTGGTCAATCTGTTTGTAATTTCATTAGAGAGTGCTTCCAGAATAGAAGCTTCCATAAGGAGATTAACAGAACCTTGGTGACCCTTATCCCTAAAACTCCTATACCGGAATCTATTAAGCAGTTTCGACCTATTGGGCTTTGTAATGTCACTTATAAAATCTTAAGTAAGATTCTTGTTAACAGAATTAGGCCTTTCCTTGATAAGATCATCCATCCTATACAAAGCAATTTTATCACTGGGAGAACGACAACTGATAATATTATCATTGCCCAAGAAGTCATTCACACCCTTAGATCCAAGAAAGGTAAAGCTGGAGGTATGATTATAAAGATTGATTTGGAAAAAGCCTATGATAGGGTTTCATGGGATTTTTTAAGAAGCACTTTGGAAATTTTCAATTTAAACCAACTTTGGATTGATCTCATCATGCATTGTGTATCTTCTGTTAATATTTCTGTTCTATGGAATGGAGAATGCCTCGCTGAATTTTCTCTTGGAAGGGGATTAAGACAAGGAAATCCTCTATCCCCTTACCTTTTTGTTCTTTGTATGGAAAGATTGTCCTTAATGATAAATCAAAGTGTGACTGATAAGTTGTGGAAAGGTATTAAAACTGTTAGAAATGGTCCTTGTCTATCCCATTTGTTTTTTGCTGATGACTTACTTATGTTTGCTCAAGCTAATTCTAATAATTGCAATGCTGTTATGAATGTTCTACATGATTTCTGTAACTTGTCTGGCCAAAAAATTAATCTCCAGAAATCCAAAATATTTGTCTCTCCTAATGTTCCTAGAGGACAAGCTTTGGCTCGTAGCCTCCAGACTGGTATACCCTTGACCCAAGACATAGGTAAATACCTAGGAGTTCCCATGCTTCATAAAAGAGTTAATAAAAATCACTACCAGTACATCATAGAGAAAATTCAACAGAGATTAGCTGGTTGGAAGGCTAGCATTCTGTCTCTTGCTGGTAGAATAATTCTTGTCCAAGCTGTCACTTCAGCCATACCTACTTACACCATGCAAACTTCAGAGTTACCTAGGAGTATATGTAATGAGATTGATAAATTAAATAGAAACTTTCTTTAGGGTGACACTGAGATTAAGAAAAAGGCCCACCTGGTTAAATTGGATGTTGTTTGTAGGAAAAAAGTTAAAGGGAGGTTAGGAATCAGAAAGGCTAGAAACCATAATTTGGCTTTGCTTACTAAATTAGGCTGGAAGATCTTGAATGGGGATAAGTCCCTTTGGTCCCAAGTCCTTGTCAGTAAATATCTTAACATTCATAACCTTTTCAACTGGCCTAAGCATAGAAGAGCTTCCCATACCTGGAAAAGCATTATTAAGGCCATTGAGTTCCTTAAAAAAGGGGGCAAAATGGGTGATTGGTGATGGTAACAAGATATCCCTATGGCTGGATTGGTGGTGTGGAGAAAACAGTTTGGAGGTTTTCTTATCAGGACCCCATAATGATAGGGATGCCAAGGTAAGCATCATCATCAATAGTAATGGAGAATGGGACACATCAGCCATCAACAGATTTCTGAGTCAGTCGGCAATAGAGGCTATCAACAAAGTTCAATTATCTAGATATGCTTACTCTTTTGACTCTCTTGTATGGAATGAAGATCGTAATGGTAAGTTCTCTATTGGCTCAGCCTACGATTTAATTTCTGGAAACTCTAGTGTTCTGCGTGATTGGAAATGGATCTGGAAACTTAAACTTCCAAATAAATTGAAAAATTTCATTTGGTTAGTCTTTCATGGGAAGCTCATGACTAACCAAATGAGAGTTATCAAGGGTTTTGATAATTCCGATCTATGTCCAAGGTGCCAGATAGCTACTGAATCTCTTAACCATCTTTTTAAACTCTGCCCCAAAGCCAGGGCTGTATGGATTGCCTATAGGGGCAATCAATGGTTTAATGGTGAGAAAGACAAGCCTCTGGAAGACTGGTTTTCCCAAAATTTGAAAAAAGATAAGCTGAAATATGGCAATAGCCACTGGAACATTTTATTTACTACTTTAACTTGGCAGATCTGGAAAGATAGGAATAAAGAGGTTTTTGACAAGGAAATGAATGAACCAGATAGAACAATGAACCAAGCTCTGAAATATGCTGAGGAAATCGTGGCAGCTTTCTTTCCCCTTGATTCCTCAAGCAGTAGTAGACCAATACTAATTAAATGGTGTTTTCCAAATGTAGGGAAACTTAAACTCAATTATGATGGAAGCTCAAGAGGAAACCCAGGACCAGCTGGGTTTGGAGGCCTATTTAGAGATGATGGGGGCAACTAGATTCATGGATTCATGGGGAAGCTTGCGGATTGCACGAGTTTAGAGGTAGAGCTATGGGGAATCTACAGGGGTCTAACTATTATTCTGGAAAAAGGTATGTGGGAGGTGGAAATAGAAGCTGATTCTGAAGAAGCAGTTAAACTCATCCTAGATGATCAAGAGCAGGCTAATCCTTTGAAGACCCTGATTGAAAACACTAAGTATCTGTTTAGAAGGTATAGATGCTCCCTTCGACATGCTCTAAGAGAAAGTAACAATTGTGCTAATATACTGACTAATGGGGAATGACTAAAATGAGAGATTGGTGTGGCTGGAAGACCCTCTAGATCAGCTGAGACCCCTTCTAATAAGGGATATGCTGGGGGAACCTCCTCTACGATTTAGCCTCTTTTTATTTTGTTTATTTCCGTTGTACCAAAGAAAAATATAGTAGATCCCTGAGCATCTCTATAAGCCAAAAAAATTGGAGGAATCCCCCAGAAGCTCTCTCAAAATCTCTACATTCCCCCCTTTAGCAGCAGCATGAGCAGCTCTATTCATCATCTCCCACCTAAATTCGGAAGAAATCTCCTCCCGTTGACCACCCCCTAATTCCCCAACACCACCATGGAAACTCCTCCGTGAAACTGAGAAATCAAGCAAGAGCCTGAAAACCTCAGAATTCTTGCTCCTGGCCGCGGCATAAAGTATATCCGTAACACCATACTCTCCCTCTCCAAACACCAGAAATGGGTCTCTTTCTAGCAATTATTTAACAAAACCCACATCCCCAGCTGAGGCAGCAGTGTATAGAAGCCAACCACCATAGCCCAACCACCATAGCCAGCTCTAATGAGATAGTTTTGGCTTCTCTCTGTTTCACATTCAACCAGGAGCTTCTGAGCCACCTGGGATCGACATTTGGCGACATCCATGGACTATGCCTCGTCGTCCCAGACGGTTTCGAGGCGGCGAATTCGCCGGAGGGAGGTGAGTTTGATGAGGAGATTGGTGTCAAGGTGGAGAAGCTCCATCACCAGATCATAGTGGCCATTGGCAGCCGCCAAGTCTATCGGAGATGCATACCACCACTGGTCTCCGGTGCTCTCCCACCGGAGAGGGAAGTATGTAGGAGGCATTGGACCCAAAAAAGAAACATAATTGGGGACAGTTGACTTGATATACACAATGAAATTGCACTGTCTGACAGGAGTATAATCAAATTACAAAACCCAGTCTGAGATTACTTAAGAAAACATAGAATTTTGCTTTTCAAGATTGCATTTTTGGAGATTAGAGCAAAGACATAGCTCAGAGCTAACAAGGCCAAAGTCAAAGTGCATAAAAAAAAAAGGAAAAAATATGTAAGAGTTGTTTTAGATGGGAAAGTTTGGAGAAGCCACACAAAAGTTCTAAGCAATGAAATTGGGAATCTGAGGATCAAGACATGACATTCAAAGAGACACAAAGGTCTTTAAGAGTGAAACCAAACAAGCAAGAGAGAGAGAGAGAATTATTTGGAAATGGGAAGACGAAGAAGACCCATTACAGCTTAAGCTGTGAACAAGTAGTATGAGGATTTGGGAGAAAAGGAGGCAAAAGACAGCCAATACCGCCCAAACGAGAGAGTCACACGGCAGGTAGAGGAGGACGACAGATACATTTTAGGAGGGGAATGAGGGATAAATGCAACTGTTTTGCATTTAATTAAATGACATTTTTATAGTTTAAAAGTGAATGTATAATTTTTTTTAGTTTAGATTTACCTACAAAATAAATAAAAAAACGGTTAGATTTAATAAAACTTTTTTGTCATACGAGTATTTTTATCAACTTATATCTCTAAATTACAATATTAAAAAAACGATTTGACCTTTTTTATATCAAAATAAAGGGTTTTTTTTGAGAATTTTTCTTTTTGTTATTTCATCAAAAAATTTTTTTTGGTATTTCAATTTAGGGATATAAAATAACTTAAATAGTTTTATGATAGAATTTTTATTAAATTTAACAGTTTTTTTTATTTTATAAATAAATTTAAATTACAAAGAGTCGTATGTTTATTTTTAAATTATAATAAAATTATCTAATTTTAACTCAAATCATAATGAAAGAAAGCGTAATTACCGCTAATACCGAAATGATAATACCGAAATGAAAACGACCAGTTGTAGATTTTCGGAGGATTCTTTAATGGTAGGGAAAAAAATTGTTAGAGAAGATGCCTAGAAGTTACCGAAGGTTCCTTTGTCCGTGACAAAACAGTAGAGAGACATATAGAGTCATGGATTGACGGCCAAGCACCTTTCGGTTATTGGGTTACTTTTAAGGGGTTATTTCCACAATCTACTATAATCATTAATCTCGTATTGATATTAAAAATATCGGTCACTACAAAAATATTGATCGATACAAAATTTTATATTGGTTGTTAATGTATACATAATACAAAAATGTTATGGTCAAAGAATATTACATGTTAGGTGTAGTCCATAGTTAAGTTTTTATTAGGCATGCTTGTTAGGCCTATTAGGCATGTAGTTAGACTTGTTGTCATTGCTTTTATGGCATATTTTTCCTATATATATAGGTCTATATTTCATTGTATACTTCACTACATCTTGTACAAAAGATTACATACTACTACAATTCTTTCATCCTCTCTTTCTCTATTTTTCTCCACCATTCTAATATTGGTATTGAAAATATTGACCAGTATGTAGCGTACCGGCCTTTATATGGTACAAATAAATATGAATATTATATCAGTTAAAATATCGATCAGTAGCGACCAATACCAAATAATACCGGTGATAACAACCAATACTGGTGATACTGAATTTATCGAATGATACCGATTTTGTGTAATTTATTTTAAAATAATTTACTTTAATTTTTTTTATGATAATTGTCAATTAAAATCATATACTAGACAATAATATATTTTTTAAGTATTTTTAAATATATATTTGGGTTCAATAATACGTTTACATTATATTAAAACCCTTGACATTTTAAATATATATATTTTTATAGCATACAATATTTATAGTGATAAATTTGAGACGGTATCCGATATTGCATTAAAATCGGTACGTATCGTACCAATAACAAAAAAGATACCTTAGCTAGTACGAGATTACTTGTACCGATTTGAGTTTCGAAATCTCTTTAAACGGTGGTAGTTGAGTTGTCTTGGGTTTAGAATTCACTCTTAGTCATGTGTTTGAATTTGTTTACTGTACTAATTGTGTGTATCAGATGCGGTTGAAAAATAATTGACTATGTCTTGCATTTCAGTGAGGCTGCAGTAAGGGGCTCACTGTTTTCGGATCAGTAGCTGTGGTTCAAACCAGACATTTTACAGTGGATGAAAACTCCTATGATCATGTTCAATAAAAATTGCTACGATGGTCACCGGACTCACCCCTTCTCACCTTTTTGCTTAGCAAAAAGAAAACAAAAAATGCTTCCAAGCTAATATACGACCTACCAGATGACATTGCTTCTAATCTAGTCTAAGAAGTCGTTGGGCAAAATTTCAAATTTAATGAATTGTAATGAATCAAATTTAATGCTGCGCCAAGTCTCACCCCCCTTTAGATGTCATATAGTAACACGTAAAGAAACCTTGTATATACCTATTATCTATATAAATATATTTTATATATTTATTTAATTTTATACATGAATAATACATATATAATTATAGAGATTTACGTATAGTCACCGACGTGGTTTCAGTTTTTAAAATGTGATGATTAGTACTCCCTTCTTCTCTTGCTTATAAATATTATATAATTCTGTTAAAAATTGAAAGCTTATGTCGTATATGTTTCCCTAGGTTCCATGCTCTTTCGTAACCACTAGGCACATCGCAAGGGAATTTTCTTCTTCTACCATGCCTAACAACAAAGAGAAGTAATGTCAACGCTACCCTACCCACATTAAGCAGTAAAGAATTATAAGTTAAAACTAGAGAAACCTCGGTCTTTAGCCTTACCTGCCATTAAAAACGAAAAGAGAGTTTGGCCTGCTCTGCCTGTGATTACGTGGTAAACTTGATTAACAAAAGTATCGGTTATCAAGTACTTACAAATGAAATTACCTTGATTTATTGACCATTTTTCTATTTGAGCCGAAAGAATTTAACTTTTTTATTTATAAGTTAAAAAAGTAAAATAAAAAAAAATAAAAACTATTGTACTAAACTGGCCCTAAGCCAATAATATGGAGAAACAAAATGATCAAATAAGACCTAGAATTACTAAATGGTATTTATCTGTGGCAGGAAAGCTAAAACTCAATGTAGATAGAATCTCCAGAGGCGACTTGAATCAGCTGGTTTTGGAGGATTACTAAGGGATGAGAGGAGTACCTGAATATGAGGATATATTGGAAAGCTACCACACACAACAAATAAAGAGGTTGAAATGTTGGCTATATATAGAGGTCTTACAACCAATTTTTAAAAAGGCTTACAGGAGGTGGAGATTGAATCCAATTTATAAGAACCTGGTATAACCATCCAGAAAGGACAAAGCCAAGGAGTGTCCTATAGGTCTCTAGTGGAATATTTTAGATTTCTTCTTCAAAAGACGTGGTGCTCAACCAAATACATTCATAGAGAAAGAAATACTTGAACGGACATTTTTGCCCATATGAAAAATGACCATGCAGAATCCCAAGTGGTTATAAAAGACTCCCCAGTAAACCATAACTTGATTGCAGACATGGTTGAAATTCCTTTAGACCAACTGTAGTTTCTTTTTTTGTTTTCCTTCCTACGTATCAAAAAAACAAAAAACAAAAAAAGTGGAGAAACAAAATGATCAGCAAAATGAAGGCAATTTAGCAGCAGAATGAGGTCCCAAATTGTGTATATCTACATACATGTAACAGGGTAGTTGCTTATACGCATCTAGGCTAACGTATATGGCATTGGAGAGAAACCCATCTAGCACATGGCTTGATCTATGATGACAAAGTTACAGAGCCTGGTGGGCTGCAGTGTTACGAGTAAGGTTCACCTCAATATAGGACTAAATTCAGACCATAAAGATATATATATATATATATATCTAGTATTAAATAATATGCTTTATCTGATTGTTGCAAAACTCCATTGGATCACGAGACTTCATTCCATTGTCTACAATGCATGTCAAAGAGTCAACCACCGATTAAGAATCCCATGTAAATGTATGAAAACAATGAGATCTAAGACAATAAACTGTGAAACAAGTTGGAATCCACTGGCTCTGCAGGAACCGGCCATGGACCCGTTGTGGCTTTTGACAAAGTGAACCTAAGGAAAATTTCTAATGAACCCACCCAGAATTCCATTACAGATCTAAATCAGAAGATGAAGCTTTCATTTGAAATGGCAAAAATATTAATATGATCACCTCAAAAGGATTTCATTTCATTTGCTTCATGGAGGCTTTTACCCTCTCAGCTGCATCATGCATATTCTTCTGCTTGATTTCATCCAGAAGCAAACGGCATGTCTGATATCTAGGTGTTATGTCTTGACCTATCATCTCCTCAAATAGGAGGTAAGCCCATTCACATTTGTTTGCTCTACAAAGCCCATGAATCAGAAGAGTATAAGTTGAGATATCAAGACTAATATGATGCTTATTAACCATGTCATCCAACAATCTGCTCAACCAACTATCTGTCTTCCCAGTTCTAAAGCATGACTTGAGCAATGGGTAGTATGACTGAGCATCGGGCTTACAAAATGAAGAATCTTCCATCTCCTTGAGAACATTTAAGGCTCTTAGATGCTCAGCATGATGGCAAAGCATTGCAATCATTGAATTATATGTTGATGTATTCGGGTTGACACCAAGTTTGGGCATTTCATCCTCAAAAACATGCACAGCCTCTTGTAGTTGGTTAGCTCTCCCCAGCGTATGAATCAAGGCATTGTAAAAAAGTGTATCGGGTTTACAGCCAACAGATTTCATTCTCTCAGCTATTTGCAAGGCTTCCTCAAACTTCCCTGACTTTGCCAGTGAACACGTGACAGTAGTGTAAGTAACAACATTGGGTGGGCATCCTTGAGCTTGCATATCATCAAGGAGCTCATAGACCTTATGAAAGCTGGATTGGCGACAATAGGACTGGATGATGGTTGAGTAGCTGATGACACAAGGGCGACAACCTTGTCCCTTCATCTCCTGAACTGTCCAGTGAGCCTCATCGGCCCGATTCATTTTGCACCATCCATGAATGAAAATGTTGAATGTGTGAGCATTTGATGGGATGTGCGATTTCAGCTCCAAGAAGATGGCCCGGGCCTGCTCGACTCTGTTCTCTTTGCAGAGGGTGTCAAGCAACAAGTTCATCCAACCCAAAAGTTCCCAACTCATCAAACGTCTTTACAGCAGCTTCCCACACTCTCGCACCAGCAAGCCTTCTCATAACCTTAGCAACGGGTACAATAACTTACTATTGGGTTCAACTCGTGTACAATTCTATCTATAATCGAGTGCTGCTCGTTATCATAGAGCTATTTTTGTAGCTTTTTTTTTTACTTTTATTTTATTTTATTTTATTTTTTAGTTTAAAAGTTTTTTTTATTTTTATAAGATAAAATAAGCAAAAAACAAAAAAAGCAGAAATTTTTTTTTTTTGGCTAGTTTGGAATAAGCCCCTATTTAAACGGATGGTGAAAGTGTTTGGAAATAACTAATTTTTTTAATTTATTACTTAAATTTATAGCTTTTAACTTTATTTTTTAAATGTTATTTGACTCACTCTAAAAAAAAAAAAATCACTTAAAATGCCATTTATCAAACTCCTACTTAAAAAAGCTACTAACAAGAAGGTTGGTTTAATCGGTAAGAACCAAACAGTTCTTCTTAATAAGTAATGTCTTGAATTGATGTCGTCTCACCTCACCTTAAATTTTATTTTTTGTTTTGCCAGAACAAAGAAAGAAGCCCGCTAAATATTTTAAAAAATAGTTTATAGCCTTTAGGCTGCGGGTCCAAGCACCCCACTTTTCCCTAGAATTAGATATTTTCCCTAATTCACAGCATATTATCATATTATTCATACCCCTCTCTCATTAGGACACTGTTCAAGCCATTTTTCTGTGAAACTTACCCTGAACTTCAACCTCCTCTCTCTCGCTCGCTCTGTCTCTCTGTGCATGTATGTATACGCCAAACCATGTACTTAACGGAGAAGCCTCGTCCGATCGATTTCTACAAAGTGGATGAAGAATAACAGGGCCGAGACATGATAATCGAGGTGGCCTCAAATGGCGTACTGCCGCCTCAGATGGTGCTCGGTGGCAACAGCAGTGGCGGCGAGGACAGCCACGACGTCAACAAGGGACCGAAGAAGCGGGCGGAGACGTGGGTCCAGGACGAGACTCGGACCCTGATCGGCTTCCGCCGCGAGATGGACGGCCTCTTCAACACTTCCAAATCCAACAAGCACCTCTGGGATCAGATTTCGTCTAAGATGCGCGAAAAGGGCTTCGATCGCTCGCCGACTATGTGTACAGACAAGTGGAGGAACTTGCTCAAGGAGTTCAAGAGGTCAAGCAGCAGGACAAAGGGGCAGTGATTCGGCTAAGATGTCGTATTACAAGGAGATTGAGGAGATTCTTAGAGAGAGAAGCAAGAATTCGGCGCATTACAAGAGCCCCACGACTTCTAAGGTCGATCCGTACATGCAGTTCTCCGATAAAGGTTTATTCTTTCTTTTTTTTTTAATCTTTCTTCTGGTTCTGTTTGGTTGCTGAGAAATTGTAGGGGAGTATATTAGTGTTTTGTTTTACAATTGATTAGTAACAAGATGTAATGTTTTGGTGAATCTGAAATGGGAAGTTTTCAAATTTTGTTTTTGTTTGTTTTGATATAAATGATGTCTTTTGATATAATATTTATGTCAGTGCCATTAATTGTTAATTGCTTTACTCATTTTGTTTATGCAGGGATTGAGGACACCAGTATCACATTTGGACCCATTGAAGTTGTGGCATTGTAGTTTGGGTTTCTATTAGTTTATGTTTTATTTGACAGTTTCTGCATTGTAGTGTGATTGTGGTTCTTTTCTTTTTTAATTACGCGATTTTACTGTACTTCTTTGTCACTGTATGATCCAAGTCCATGAGCATGTGCTTCTTATTATGAAAAGGTTCTTCAAATATCTGTACAAGGGTTAATGGTGGATGCACTGTTCCCTCCGTTTGAGAGCAGCTTACCCTCAACTTAATTGGAATTGCTTTCAAGCTCATTTACTAGTTTAGTAAATCAAGCTTAATCCTGGTTCTAAGTGGACTGAGCACCAATGATTATGAGCTCGTGAACACTTTCACGCCTTATTAGGTTGGAGTGCTAAAAAGTGCTTTTTATAAATTCCCAGTGCTGGTTCCGTTCATCAAGGGTGTTGGGAAGGGAGGAATAGGCTCAGACCTAACTCAACACCCTGTTCTCACTTCCAGCAGCCTAAGCTTTATCATTGGACCCAGCAATATCCTCTTGAAATCCATTGCAGTACATTAGTCAAATGTTGGCTTCCAGCTGAGAGAGGGTTTTGTTGTAAATTAAAACTCTTCTAGTGGGAAAGCTGATTCACTTGATAGAGACTCCAGATGCTGTACTTTGAACATTTATGAACTACTAGTCTTGGCTTGTTTGTGCCTCAAATTAGATGTAAAACTTTACCTCTGTCCCCGTTCTCTTCTTCTTTGTATTACTAAAATTAGTTCATCTCACCTTAGTGGCCCACACTCTCTCTCCTGTGCGTCATCTTGCCTTGCTTGATTTGTCTGTGGGATGCGAAGCAGTATCAGATGATGCTTCAAATATGATTTAGCAAAAACTTCAGTGTACCTCTGTTGGACTAAAACAAACCAGGACTAAAATCTTTTCTAACTTTTCCAGTATTTTGTATAAGTTTCATCTATATATTCAGTCATTCGTTAGTTCCATATTCTCTAGAAGAAACTCTGCATAGGTGTTTTGCGTTCGTATGTATTTCTATAATCATTTGCGGTGTTAAGTTTTGTAGTATGGCCTCTCAATACCCTTACTGAGTCTGATCGCTGCCTACTTTCTCAGTGTGATTATTTTTTCCTTTGAATTCTGGTTAGGTTTCCTTCTCCAGTCTTTCAAATTACTTGGCCATTGATTGTGCACTTAAGAATTGCACTTAGTATTTTGTGTGCTTTTTGTATGTCTATGAATGATGAGAGTAGACAACATTTGTCCTTCAAAATTTCTTGTTCTACAGCTAATGGCAGGCCAACACTCAACCTAGAAAGACAATTGGATCATGACGGACATCCGCTTGCCATCACTGCAGCTGATGCAGTTGCAGCAAGTGGAGTTTCCAATTGGAATTGGAGAGAGACCCCCGGAAATGGTTAGTCTTGTTAATTAAATTCAGTCTGTGATTTTTGCAGCATCAATGGTAAAGTTTGTTGAAAAAGCATCATGTTTATTTCTTTATGCTTCAATTTGATTGTTGCTCTGGTGATTGCACGTTGTTTTGTAAATTCACATTATATATCATTAAAAAGTACTGTGTTCATGGAAAGCATTTTCAACTGGAAATGACTTGTCCTAATGAATGTTTCAAAACCACTTTTGCTCAAAATTCTGATTGATCACTTCTTGACCTTCGGGGATCATGTGACCCATGGAGCTCATTATGATAAAATCTATATTTTCAAGCTTTATTTATTTATATTCTGCCCAAAATAAAAAACTCTTATTTATTTATCTCCTCCATTTTGGCAGATGAGCAGTGTAGCTCATTTGATGGCAGGGTTATTACTGTTAAGTGGGAAGAATACACCAAAAGAATTGATATTGATGGCAGTGCAGATGCCGTCAAGGAAGCAATCAAGTCAGCTTTTAGGTTGTGAGCCAGGCGCGCATTTTGGTTATAAGATGAGGATAATATAGTTCGGACTCTCGACCAGGTCGTGCCTTTGGGGAATTATACTCTTCACCTTGATGAAGGTATCCATTTGTACTGTAAACATAATTACAACATCTTACCAACTCACATCCCCATCATAATGGCTGTTATTATGTTCTCTTAACCTTGTATAGATGGATACCAAATCCTTAAATCAATTGTTGTCATTACTAGGCATTACCTTGGGTTTCCTGTTTTCAGGCTTGACAATAGAAGTGTGCCTGTACGAGGAGTCTGATCACATACCAGTCCACACAGAAGATAAGACTTTCTACACTGAAGATGATTTTCGTGACTTACTCTCCCGCTGGGGTTGGACAAGTCTCAGAGAATATAACAGTTATAGGAACATTGATAGCATGGATGATCGTTGTCCTGGCGCAATATACCATGGTGTAAGCTGAAGCCAGAAAATGAGACATTTTCAAAGTAGACTTGAACAATTTTGCAAATGACTGGGTTTTTGTACAAATTCTGCTCTTAGTTGTGAAGGATCTGTAAATGTATCCGTAAACAGTTTAATAGGGAGATGTTAGCGAAGCAGAGAAAATCCTTCATGGGAAAATCCTTCATGGATTTGGAAGTTGCCAATTTCTCATAAATTAAAATTTTTCATTTGGATTATCCGTCATGGGAAAATCTGATAATCCTTACAAACCAGATGAGGGTGACTAGAGGCATTGACACAAATAATCTTTGTCCTATATGTGGTGTTCATACGGAAGATATGAAACATCTTTTGAGAAGTTGCATCGCAGATTTGGATTAATGTCAGAGGTAGCTTTTGGTGGACTAAAGAGAAAAGAATGCCTGTGCTGTGCTTGAATGGCTGGAAGAAAATTTGAAAACAATAAATTGAGAATTTATAACATACCTTGGAATATTATTTTTATCACTTCTTTGTGGATTATCTAGAAAGATAGACATCTTAAGGTTTTTTAAAATATTGAAATGAACATCCATGGCTCTTTGAAAATGATGCACAGCTATTCAAATGAGATTATGCAGCCATTCCAAGCTACCTATAGACATCATTGGCCCTACAAATACTAGAATTACAAATTGGAGTTTACTTTCAACAAATAAATTGAAATTCCGTGTAGATGAAAATTCTAGAGGAGACCTGGACCTGCAAGTTTTGGTGGTTTACTGATAGATGAAAAAGGCATATGGATATATGGGGCTACAAGCAAGCTCCCTAATACCACAAGCACTGAAGCTGAAATATGGACTATTTATAGGAGTCTCATCATTCCAAAAAGGTTTGCAGGAAGTTGAAATTGAATCTGACTCCCAAATGACAATCCAATCTATCCAAGAACAAAGAGGGCAGAGTATCATATAAGTCACTTCTTGAAGACTCAAAATTCTTACTCCAAAGCTGCTGCACAATTAAGCACATAAACAGGGAGGAAAATAGTTGTGTTAACATTCTTGCCAACATAAGCAACAACCAAGAGGTACCTCTGGTGGTTATGGAAGATTGAGCCAAATAACGCAAAATCTTATAGTAGACATGACTAACAAAGTCTCTAGATAATCTGTAATTTTTGGTCTTGTTTTTTACTTTCTTTGTACCAAAAAAAATAAAAAAATATGGATTCAATTATGTTGTTTCTATTCATTTCAGGCTATTTTTGGTAAAGTCGAACATTATGATGGTGTTGGCCATTGAACCATGCATCAAGTGAGTATGAACTCTATAGAGTAATACAAAGGCACTAATCCCAACAATGGGATCCGTGGCGCAATGGTAGCGCGTCTGACTCCAGATCAGAAGGTTGCGTGTTCGATTCACGTCGGGTTCAATTCCCAAAAAGTGGAGAGAACTGCATGGTAACAAATCTTTAGAAGATATAAAGCATATATGTAAAACTACCATGGCGCAATGGTAACGAAAAAAAAAGTGAATCAATGATTCACAAAGTCCATTCATGTTATTCAGAAACACACACAAACGAAGAAGAAGAATAAGAAGAAGCAAAAAGAGCGGGTGACTCTACTGCTCGTCCCATTCATCGTTCTTGTATGATACCAGTGTGTCAACCTTGTGAATCTGCATAACCCACCAAATTCTTATTAATCCAACAAGAATCTGTCAAATTTTTAAAATTCTACAAAAAACAAGTAACTCAGCAGAGATGTTACCTTGGTATCGAAAGAATGCAATTTCACCATTTGTGGATTAGCAATCAGTCTGGGGTCACTCTCAATCCAGGTGAAGGGGACTCCAACATCCTTATCAGTGTATGCTAACACATCAAACACACCTGCAACAAACAAAAAAAAAAAACAATTCTACAAGATTGATCAAGCAAATCAAAAAATCACAAGAAGCCCCATTACAAGGATTATAGGTCTATAGTGATTCTTACAGGGTTCGTCAAGGCATGGCAAGTATGTTATGCTGGATGCTACTTGTCTCATGATTGCTTGTATCTCTCTCATAATTTCCTTATCACTCTTCTCCCTTGAAACTCTGGAATTGAACAAATCAAATCGAATTGAATAGAATTGAATCAATGGAAATGAAAATGAAAATGCACATTTTCAATGGGTTATAATTTAAGATCCAGATTGAAATTACCCTTTCTCAACGACCTCACTATCAGTCTCAATACTGAAGTTCCATCTCTCAAAGACCTCATTTGTGGCTTTGCTCATTATCACAAGCACTACCCTCTGTAACTTCCCAGATTCCAGCCACTCTTCACATGATTCAAAATCAAGAGATTTCATTTATCAAATTTGAATAGAAGCACCAGAAATCCAAAAAGAAAATTTTTAGGAAGATGGAACTTGCCGGAAAGCTGAGCCGTTAGGTTGGCAATGAAGGTCTTCACTCCCTCATCCTGTGTGAGTAACAGTGGAAGCCCATACTTCTTTACCTTCGCGAAACTTTCTTCCGGATAAACTCCACGGTTGTAGAGAATACTACACAATTTTAACCCATCAAAATCACATTTCCAAAACCATAGATTACTTATAGAAATTTGAGGATTGCAATGTTCTTACCTATTAGCAGCATAACCTAAGAAGGATTTGCAGAGAGAAATACAGAGATTAGTCAAGATTTCTTGGATGTCCACAAAACCCAACGGAGGGAATGAAAGATTGAGATGATTACATACCGAAGAATTCGCTAACAATCGCGGCTGATCCACGGAGAGTGATGATGTCTTTGGTGGCTGTTCTTGAAGCCATGTGAACCCTTTCAAAGTCTGAATCTTTAGATTTGTTTTGTAGATTTGCGAGGGCAAGAAATTTTTTTTTTTCTTTTCTTAGTCAAAATCAAATAAGAGAGAGGAATAGGCCAATTTGAATTCTGCAGACTAGGGTTTGGATCAATCAACAGAGAAGGAAAATGGGTTGGGTTTGCGGTTGATGACAGAGAATATCTTATATTTGGGCAAGAACTGATACGCCAGGGATATGTCTTGGTTAGGGTTTTGAGTAAATGAAATAAAAGTAGGCCAACGGCTAGTTTTAGTCTTGGGGTTTTGCCTCCACGCTCCGAATCAACGGTCGAACAGATTTGAAATGGCAAATTAACGGCTAGAAAAATGCAGTGACCGGCCATAAAGAAGTCAAAACACTAAATAAATAAACCAAACTCCCATCTTAAGTAATATTTTCATCCTCTTCGTCTTATTTGTTTTCCTCTTTTTTAAATAATAATTTGGTTGCTACATTAAACAAGATTGAGACTTACTTGTGAATGGTCTAAATGGGTAAATCATATATATATATATATATATATATATAAAAGTTGTGTTCGTACTTATATTATATCTCTTTCTTAAGTGTCGCCTAGTGACTTTCTAAACTTCCTTATATTTTTTAAATGTCACGTCACAAGAGTAATGAAGATGCTTATCAATTATTTTATACGTGTAAATGTATATGAGTTTCCTATTTGTAACAAAAGTCTTATATGAAAAAATTATATTAATTCACAAATAAAAACCTAGTTTTTTATTAATAAAATTCTTAAATAGCCCACCAATTTTTATTATAATTGAATAAAGTTCCCAATTTAAGTATGAAATCTTAACCAATAAAGTGTTCTATTTAAAGATGAAGTCTTAAGGAATTAAGTTCCTACAAATTATCTCTTGCGCGATCTTTAAATAAATTGTCTCAAATAATAGTTTATTATCAAACAGTCATATAAACTCTATGTATACAAATACTACACTTTTATACATGAAAGTATATGATTTAAATTAATATAATTAATTAGACATAAGATAATATTTTATGATAGTTATATTAATATAAACTCATAATTTCTATGATGCTTTTGTAGATCTATGACAACAAAATATAATCTACAAATCCATTATCCCTACCTCCATAATTTATATTGTGATAATTCTATATTATATATGATATGTTTCTCAATTCATAGCATCGAGTTGTTATTCCATATGCTACAAGCCCTGACCTAATTACTTTTCGTACATTGTATAAGTTTGACACCAGCAAAACAAGGAACAATTTTCTAGTAAAAGGTAGAAAATAGCTGATAATTAGAAAATTGCATAGCATAATTCAAAGTCTGACTGCATAGTAGGATGCCTACATGACCACTGCACCCAAACACTAAGGTTGGCCTTGGGCAGGCCGGACCGAGTTCGGGCTGGGCTTGACCTATATAATAATACTTTAGACAATGGTTCAAGCCCAACCCAACCCGATGTCAAGTCTTCACTTTGTTGCCCAAGCCAACTCAAAAAATAAAAATAAAATCCCAAGCCCACCATCGCCCCGACCAAAATACATATTTATTTATTTTTTATAAATGCAAGTGAGTATATATATATTTATTTATTTTTTAAACTAAATAAAAATATTCGAGCCGGGTCGGGCTTTAAAATATAAATGTAAGTGAGTATATATATTTATTTTTTCAAACTAAATAAAAATATTTGGATCGAGCCAGACCGGATTTGAAATATAATCCCGAGTCCAGCCCAAAATTAATCGAGCCTAAAAAATTAGCCCAACCCAATCCCACATGCCTAAATTTTAATCCCAATTTCTTAAAAAATCGGACCGGACTGAATGAGCTTATCAAGCCAGCTGGCCGATGGCTGCTCCTACCAAACAGTCAAACCATAGTAAAAGCTCATTATTATGGAAAACAACCTATGTTGAGTGAGTCAAGGGTAAATCTCAATCAGAGACCACAAACTCCCAATGGGATATATCTTGTAGTTACTAAAACCGGCATCAGAGAATAGCTTTGCCCATTCTTTCTTGTTTCTCTCTTTGCCAGCGAAGTGAACCATTATCAAAAGATCAAAGTAGAGGTGTGCTTCGATTAACTTGTCATCTTCATTATCGTTCTCCATCACTATGTCTATGATAAGTACCTTTCCTCCCTTCTCGTAGCTTGTAATTGCCTCCTTACATCGCTTCACTATCTTCACACAATCTTCATCACTCCAATTATGCAATATCCACATATTGTAATTAGTTTCCATCTAGTTTCCATCATATTTAATTTCAACATTTATGAATTCCTATTGATCTCACAGTTTTATAGTCCTCGCATAGCATTTAGTTATAAAATATATGTTTTTTTTTTGGCCAAAAAGTTAAAAAGAGAAATCTTATTAGAAAATTAGTAGTACAATCAGCAGAAAGTGGCCTTTTTGGCCACAAGCATGGGCAGCCTGTTGAAGAAATATATATATAATAACTGTTAAAAGAATGGGCCAGCTCCTTACAATCCATTAGACGATGATTTTCCATTCACCATATTTGGTGTCATTTCAAAATCCATTTCCAAATGAATGTTAACCATATATCCCGTTCATACACGGTTTTGAAACGAGGATTTTCATTCAATTCAACGCATTTGTTTGACTTTTCCAAATTTTAACCTAAGTTTAACTAAATTTTGCAGAATTTAAACTGCCGTGTAGGCGTGTAGAAGAGGAGAAAAGTGGTGTGAAAATAACAGCTCCCAAAAGATATCTACGATTTTTGTGGTGTTAAAAGATGGTTGAAGAATAAGGAAATTTGATTGATTAATTAAGAACCCCACCCCCAACAAAACAACGTTGTCAGTTCATTTAGCTTTGCGCACTCATTGACAGAATTGCTTGAGGTCAATCTCTGATGACAACCTTTCACTAACCCATGGAACCCAGAAAGCCCCCTTGACTAGAACAGGCAGCTCAACATTAGGATTCTCTCTCTCTCACAAATAGAACGTGAAAGCATAAACGGAAGTGAAAAATGCAACAAAAAACTATACAAAAAATGAAAAGTGGAGAAATGATTAAAAATTAAATGTGAAACCCAATACGAATTTTACTAAGAAAATTCCACAATACTTTAAGAAATCCATTAGAAAACTTAGTATAATTTTGTATGAATACCTCCACGGATACTTTTATAAAGTTAGATAACTGCTTAGTTACAACTCAAGGAAAAACAATCCTTAAAAATGAGTACTTTTTAGGTTTTCAAAGAATCGACACAAAGTTTCTTACCAATTCCTCCTTAATTTCTTTAGAGTTTTTGTTACTTATCTAAAAAATATACGTTTCCTTAAAAGTTTTCAAATAGAGTTTCATGCGTATACTGAAAATGCGTTTTCCCAACTGAATTTCCTGATAACTATGACCAAAACACTGCTTAGGCTATGGAAACATCTAGATCTGAAAATGACATACAACTCCACAACATTCATGGATAGTAGTCTTTTGTCTTCTTGCCAAAGATACATACAAGAGAAGCAATACAATCAAATAGGTAAATGGACACGTAAGTGTGCAGACAATAACATCAAAGATACAATTCATCAAAGGAAAATCCCTTTTGGGAGTCATTCGGAACATATTGAGTACAGTAATGAAGATTTTTGCTTAATGAGGTCTGAGACTTGCAATGGGTTTGCTCTTTCTGAAATAAAAAAACTCAGATTTCAAAATTTTGAGAATTATTTTTAGTAATTTTGTTGATATGTGGAATTTTTTTTGGAGTTTCTATGTTTGTTAGAATTTTGGTATGCTAAAAGTACCGTAATGCTTTGTTTTTGCATAGAATATTCTAAGGTTCTGGATTGAAGACTTAATATTCTTCCTTTATATTGCTTTTACACGGGCTCATTTGGTATAGCCTTTTCGCCTAATTTTTTTTAAGTTTATAAGTAAAAAAATTAAATTTTTTGACTTTTTTGTTTTTACTTTTTTGCTTATATTTAACTAAAACAAAGTCAAAAAAACAAAAAAGTCAGAAAAATCCGACTTTTTTACTTGTAAACTTAAAAAAACTTAACCAAAAAAAAAAAAAAAATACCAAATAGGTCCTACATCAACTCTCTAATTCCAAGAAACATTCTAGTTCTTGTCTTTCTTGTTGGTATTTTATCTTCGGTTCAGGTGGTGACAAAGATGGTTTACCAACATTCTGTGTATTTTCAGTAGTGATCCTTGTTCAATTATGATTTGTGTAGTCTTATTATATCAGCAACTTGAATTTGTGGTGAATTTGAGATATTTTAAAAAAAAATATTATATGATAAAATTTGAGAGGAATGAATACTGAAAAATTGATACTACCTAGTCACTAATCTTTTTCCCCCCCAAAAAGAGGGCAAATAATACAAACAACACTTGATGAAGACTGTAGGAAAATATAGTGGGTAGGTATACGGAATACCTTATGCTGATAACAATATGAAGTACAAATCGTCTTTGCTTACTTTACGAGCCCTTCCGGTCACACGTGCAATACACCACGAATGAATCCAAGATCTCATTTGTGTCTTTTTTATCGTACAGTAGAGGGCTACTGTTCCAAATCCTAAGGTACTGAGATGGTAATTCTAGAGAGAACTAGAGAGATAAAGTGATTTAGAGAGAGAGTTGTATATGATAATACGTAAGTTCTTCTTCTAATATATTCTGTGTATAACATATATATACTATGATAAAGATAAGACCCATTTGTCTTTATCTTCTAGGAGTTCAAATCCAATAAGGATAACTCATTATCTCCTTATTAATAGGAGATGAAATATATATTGTCTCTCATTTGGACACAAGGGACATCTATAATCTCATCTCATAAATCTCTCATCTTGTTCAGCTCCTTATACAAAAAATGAAATGTGCGACAGATGAGAAAGCTACCGGTGAGAATGTTATATTAAGTTACCATCTAACTAATATAACACTACAACTCAATCATCTCGTGTATACCCTAAATCACCAAATCACTCTAGATCTTGCACCTCTAACCCTTCTTGTAACTAATACAAAGTCATGCAATACCTCTCAATGCATTTATGCTCATGATCATATCAAAAACTAATATTAACACAATTGTCCGGGCTATGAGCAACAAATCATAAGTGTGATGTCAAATGATCTTTCCTTAGCCACTTATGTCAATCCATCTAAACTCAACTGCTTTAATAGACATGCTCCGCTGGATTGTATTTCGCGTAACCCTTGGATAACATGCTAAACAGCAACTTCAAGCTTCAAATTCATGACATAGTTCTAAATCTCAAAAGGTATAGACTTAGACTTAAAGTCCATAAGGCTCACATAGTGACAAAGCAGGAATCTATTCTATCACTCTCACAATGGTCGTCTTATAGCACATACAGTATAATATGTATGTTATGATGAAGCTCCCACTCAGGATCTATCACACTCTAACGTCATACGGATCTTAGTCTAGTCGCTCTCACTACCGCCTAACTTAAGCTTTTTGAGAATCTCACATCCGACTTTTTACAGGCTTCGTGGAAGTGGGGATAACTCCATGTTCGACTCATACAGTCTTATCGTAGCTCTTACTAAGGCGACATTTAAATAAACATCAACCCTTGCTCGCTTTCTAAGCGCCAAGGAGATCACATTATCATGGTACCTATGTGATCATTTAGTGTTTCATCCTGTTCGCTATCTCAGCGCTAGGACAATAGTCTGTGTGAGAGGGCCGATCATAAAGCCTGGTGGCATTTACTTATAATATAAGATATGTGCACTAACTAAATCAAGTATCAATAATACCCATTAAATGAAAACTCATCTCATAATGCATAAGATATAATTCAAAGCGTCCAACAAAATAAGCATATCAAACTTTACGTAATCCCAAACCCCTAACATGCCTATGAAAAATATCTCTGGTAATGGGTTTGGTCAATGGGTCAGCAATCATATTGTTGGTGGAGACATGCCTTAGGACCACTTGCCCTTGCATAATGATATCTCAAATGAAGTGATACCGAGTATCAATGTGTTTAGTCCTACCATGGTACTTGGGATCCCTTGCATAAACTATAGCAGCTGTGCTATCACAATTAATCACAACAGCCTTATCAAGATGCCCTGTGGTGCTGAAGCTCTGCAAGAATCTCCTCAACTATATAGCCTCCTGAATAGCAATAGTACATGTCACATGCTCTGATTTCATAATAAACAGGGAGACACACTGTTGTTTTTTGCTACACCAAGAAATAGCTCCACCTCTGAGTATAAAGGCGTAACCCATGATGGGTTTTCACTGATCTCTATCAGTAGATCCATCTGCATCACTATATTTGGCTATTCTGAAACTACCACCTTGGTAGCATAAAACGAGGTTTGCAGTCCGTCACAAATACCGAAATATCCTCTTAACTGCAACCCAATGTGTAGCTCCTAGATTACTTTGATATAGGCTGACCATACCAACTGCAAAACATATGTCGAATCGAGTACACATCATAGCATACATCAGACTACTGACTGCACTGGTATATGGAACATTGACCATTTGCTTTTTCTCTTCCTATGTCTTAGGACACTGCTCAATGCTAAGAATTTGACCCTTGGCCATTAAAGTGTCTATGGGTCTCAAATAGTGTATTTGAAACCATTCTAAAATCTTCTTTACATAAGTCTCTTAAGATAAACTAAGAAGCCTTTTAAAGCGATCTCTTGAGATCTCAACTCAAAGCACATAATTCGCTTGACCCATGTCCTTCATCTCAAATGTGGAGGATAGCCACTCTTGAGTGGCAACAATCATCTCCATGTCATTTCCAGCTAATAAAATATCGTCCACATAAAGCAAGAAAATAAGAAACTTATTCTTACTCTTTTTAAATACACACAATGGTCCTCTTTAGTCATCGTGAAGCCTATAGAGATAATAGCTCAATGAAACTAAAAATACCACTGCCTAGATGATTGTTTTAAGCCATAAATGAAGTGCTTCAAGCGATAAACCTTACGTTGTTGTCTCTCTGCTTAAAAACCAATGGGTTGATCCATATAAATCTCCTCGTCTAGGTCTCCATTGAGAAATATTGTCTTCACATCCATTTGGAACAATTCTAAATCTAAATGTGCAACGATAGCTAGAATTAGGTGAATAGAGGCAAATCTCACCACAGGAGAGAACGTCTCCTCATAATCTACACCCTCCTATTAGGTATAACCTTTCGCCACAAGACGGGCCGTATACTTGTCAATTGACCCATCAGCCTAGTGCTTGATCTTTAAGACCTATTTGTTGCCAATGGTCTTACACGCAGGCGGAAGATCAACCAACTCCCATACATTATTCTTAGTCATTGAGTTCATCTCTTTCTGTATAGCAACTAGCCATTTCTCAAAAGCAGGTGAAGTTACAGCTTCAGCATACGAAGCTGGCTCATCAGCATCGCAGATATACTTATGAAGGACTCTCCTTTAATATCGAAGCGGCGATGAGCAACTATTCCTCGAGTGCTTCTACGTAACTATGAATTATGAGAGTCATTTAATGATATACTCCCACTAAGTAAGAGATCGCTCCCACTGTCTCTGGCAACTACAGGATAAGGTTGGGATTACTTATCATGCCAATGAGATAAATGTGCGTCTCCTTGGGGTTCCTCTAACTCATAGAGTTCAATATCCTTCTTAACTTCACCAATGCTTGGGAAATCCTCCTCTAGGAAATCAACATTGCATGACTCAATCTCAATCATTCCCCCATCTGGGTGTTCGTCGTACATAACATAGCTCTTAAAATGTTCTGAGTATCTAATAAAAATACATTTATTAGCTCTATGGCCTAATTTCTCATACTTATGGGAGGAATTGTGAACATAACCAATAGAACCCTATGAGTGCAAGCCATCCAAGTTAGGCTTCTCGCCTTTCCATAACTCATATGGAGTGGTTGAAACTGACTTCAAAGGCACTCTGTTAAGGATGTAGGCGGCAGTCAAAAGAGGATCTCCCCAAAAACTTATTAGGGGGTTTGTTTATGCCATCATTGACTTAACCATATCTAAAAGAGTACGATTTCTTCTCTCTATAACACTATTTTGTTGTGGAGTACTAGGAATCATTAACTGCCTGCGTATCCCATTTTATTTACATATATCTTTGAACTTATCTGACAAATATTATTGACTTCTATCAGTTCGAAAAACTTTCAAAGTCTGCTCTTTCTAATTCTACACCTCTGCTATAAAGCGTTTAAAATAATCCAAAGTCTCGTAGCGATGAGACAACAGAAATACTGAACCAATCGAGAGAAGTCATCTATAAATGTAATAAAATAGAATGCGTCACGTCGTGCTTTGACATTCATTGGTCTGCATATGTCAGAATGGACTAGCTTTAACGAATGAGAAACCCTAATTGCCTTACCAAAAGGCTTTTTACATGACTTTCCAACTAAACAAGACTCACAAATAGGTAAGCTTACATTGGCGAGAGAGCCCAAAAGTCCTTCTCTAGCCAGTCTAACCATTCTTTCTTGTCCTATGTGACCAAGTCTAGTATGCCATATAACTGAATCAGACATTACATCAGAAAAAGAAAATGCAACACAGATAATAGAATTATTTGAATCCAAATCTAATATAAAGAAATCATCTTTTAATGTACCATGACCATAAAGCTCACTACCGAGATAAATAGACAAATTACTAATAGCAAATTGGAAAGAAAATCCTAACTGCAATAATGAAATAACTGAAAGTAGATTATATTGGACAGTGGGTGCATGAAACACATCATGAATGAGCAAATTTCACTCAGTGCGCATCTTGAGCTGATAAGTTCTAACTCTCAAGACATTTTCCTACGCTCCATTTCCCATAATCACCATGTGTCTACCCGCTGGGACCCGATGGTAATCTACATATCCAGCTCTATCTCTCGTTATATGTTTGGTTACTCATGTGTCTACAATCCAACCAAGGAGACAATGAGTCAAAAGACATGTGAGCAAACAAATATATTAAGAGAGCTAGAATCAGGGTTTACTTTCTTTGGCTCAATACAATCTTAAGCGAAGTGACCCTTTTGTCTACAGTTATAGCACTTCAGCTTGGACTTATCTTTTTTTCCACCACACCTGCCTCTACGATGTTTGGACACTCTGCCATCTTTTGGCGCCAGATTCTTTGGTTTTCCTTGTCTAACTCCACTTGTTGTCCATTACGTTGGGGTTTGTAACCCCTACGATGTCCAGCTTGGGTGACAAGTGCAGTGCTGTAGATCGCATCAACACGCTCTGCCTCAAGTTCCAAATTGTGAGATATGTCATCAAGGTTCTTGATCCCCTCATTGTGTGTGAGCACAAGCTTCACTTGTCCCCACGTAGGTTCAGGTAAGGACCGAATGACAGTTAGAATCTACTGCTCGTCTGTGAGATCGTTACCAGTTGCTTTCATCTCTTTGATCATAGCAGACATCACCCTAAGGTGCTCAATCATAGTATGTTTTGGGTCCATTACATGCTGATTGAATATCAAAGTCAAGGCACATAACCGAGTGGCAATGGTGCCACCATACTTAAGATGCAACTGTTCCCACATTTTTTTGGCAGTGAGAAATTTTTCAAATTCCCTCATGAGGTCATCATGTATGTAGCTTAGCATAGTAAAGTGTGCAGTTCTGTTCCTCTTAAACCAAATGTCATAAGCCTGTTCATCACGGTGATAGTGAGTCGTGTTGCCCAACTCAGCCGGAGTCATATTGTTGGTCAGATGGTCGAACAACTCTTGCTCGTTTAGGAGATACTGAACCTTCCTCTACCAGATATCATAGTTTTTCCATCAAGTTTTTCTCCCTTGTTAACGTCAGCAATTACGTTCTTTGAAACCATTGTACTACATACATTGCGTAGGAAATTAATTAAGCACATATCTGTTGTTAGGAATTTATACTAAAAAACATGCTTTGTATAATGACTTTAGTATTTATTAATAAATTAGTTATTCCATTTTAATGAGAATCTGTATGAGAAATGTTTGCATTGCGTTATTTATTTAATGATTATGCATGTGTGTCTCTTATTCTATATAGTAGATGATTTGGTGTGTAGAGTACGACTTATACACGGAAGATCAGATCATCGGTTCTTATGGAATATAAGTTTATCGTTCACAGTCTTAGATGGAAATGGACACACCATCAGTAAGACTGTAGTATAAGGTTTTAATAGGTCTGTCTTGACTATGAGAAACAGTATAGTTTCAACTCCTTGCACTAGTACACTTTGTGTGTATTGAACAGGACCGTGTTGATGTAATTGTTTTTATACTGACTATATCAAACAATTAATATCTCATGGTTATTATGAGTGATTATACTCTTAATCCTAATATATTAAATAGACACGTGCATGTAGAATTTATTGTTTTGATTCACAAAAGAGTGAGATTCTTTGTGGGTCAATAAACTCAGTGAGTTGGACAATAACATTACATGTATGGTGAATATTTATTATTGATAGAATCCACGTCCCCATATAGGGATTGATGATACCCCATTGAGGAAGCTTATAAATTTTGATTATGTCAAACTCTATACGTGAATTATGAATCCGACATATCAAATAAGTTAAATGGAAGGTCTCAAAGAATTAAATAAGTCTCTTAAATTTAATTTAATAGACGGGTATCTGTAATCTTAACGTAGGGAGATAAATAAGTATTTAATAATATGGAGCTCGAAATATAATTTCTAGTATAACAAGGAGTGCAATTATAATTCGTTAGTGATATAAATTATAATTTACGTAAATAAGGATTAATCCTGATTGGATTAGAAGTCCTAATTTGCGTAAGAAACCCTAGTTATATTAATCCTATGGTCCCTGTTGTAGCCTATATATATACACGCTCTAAGAGCTGCTAGGGTTACACTCTGCACATAGTTAAGAGATACACGTTTTTTTGAGGAAAAGAAACCCTAGCAGCGGCGAGCCCACTCTCTGTAAAGCAAGGCGTGTACGATGAATACAGCAAAAATTCAAAAGTTGTGTTCGAGCGGTTACTTCGTGCTTAGTGCTGATTTTTGTTATTCGGGATCAAACCAGAGAGAACTCGAAGGTACGATTCTAATCACGTAGATTAGGCTATACTAATCAGATCAAAATTTTTGGTAGTATGCATATACAATATAGTCAGGTCGTGAGAAATTCCGCAGTCCCCAACAACTGTAATATTTTATTCTAAATCTAATTAGACCATAAAATTTTACCCTACATAAAAATAACAAAATTTTTGCATTTTTAGGTACTAGTAATCATCTCCCATGATATAAGTTTGAATTAAATGTCCAATTAATTTAGAATAAAATATGAAAAATTATTCCTACTTTCTACAATGTCAATTTACAAGCATACAATAAAATATTGAGCCCAAGTTAGGACTCTATTGGCAATTTGATACATCATGCAAAACTAATTCAATATTTACAAATTTAGTGGGAAACACATTCTCTTACAAGGCTTCTCATAAATAATTAAAAATTACATCTCTTTTTTACAAATGAAAAAAATCTACTATATCAAATCTAATAAACAATTAAGTTAATGGGGATGTCGCACCTCCTTTGTATCCAAAGAATTATTCTGTAACAATAACAAATAAATAACATGCATTCATCACATGAGCACTTCAAAATGTCAATGTTACCTTCATTTTATTTCGTACATAACATATATTGGTTATTTGAATGGCGGGTAACCACACTCGTCTTCTGTGAAAATGGGTATATGGTCCAAAAATAATTATAAGGTATCAAAACATAATGTGCTCATGTGACACGTAAAATATCACTTCATTATGCAGTATATAATTAAATAAATGTGACTAAAAATAATTTAAATACTACTGTAATAAATATGATGTGATGATCTTAAAAAAAAATTTAGAACCATTAAACTATTTTAAAACTCATTTCAAATAATTTTATTAAAAAAATATTATATATTTATCAAAAAAATAATAAATTATTTTTTAAAAAATATTTACGCCAGATAAAATACATAATTGTAACATACATGTTAAAACAAGTCTATAAAAAAAAAAATGCGTCGAAAACAAAGTTAGGTGGATCCCATTTGTGCTACACGCCTAACTCATATGTTTAGATAAAATTTGAAACAATCACAGAGCCGCATGTCAAAAGCTGAATGGCCAAGCTACACAAATGTGGCACGCACAAAGTTGATATCAACGCATTGTACGGCTCACAAGTGAGCGACTTTAGCGACTCACCAGTGGGTGTCGTTAGTGCTTGCGCTATCAATCGACGTAAGCACTTGCGTCCTTGCCACGCACCACTCAGGGCATGTGCAATCTGTAACTCATCTTTCACCTTTAGTCGGCAACAAACTCAGATTCAAACATATTCGATATTCTGCGAAACAATTTCGAGTCTCTGTATCTCACTTATTAAAGATCGATTTTTCACAAGTAATATATGGACGGAAAACTTTTGCAACATAGAATATATCTATATAAATTTAAAATTTAAAAAACTAATTTTCTGATCCACAAAATAAGGCCAAAATTTTAAATTTATCACAAGTTTTCAAAAATTTTAAATTCAGATTTCTCCCAAATCGTGTAACGAAAATTTACAAAATTTTCAAGATGAGTTCCTGACACTATAAAAAATATTTTGATATAAATTTCATCACTCGAAACTCAATATACAAAAATATACCATTAACATCCAAATATATATTTGCATATAAAATATCCATATTCATGGCATAATATAGGCGAAAGACAAGCATAATAAAACTCTGATATCAATGTAAGAAAATATAATGGGAAAGTATACGGAATACCTTACGCAGATAACAATATGATATACGGATCGTCTTTGCTTGCTTTACGAGCCCTTCCGGTCACACGTGCAATACATCACGAATGAATCCAATATCTCATTTGTATCTTCCTCGTCGTACAGTAAATGATTACTAGAGTCTAATACAACGAACACACGTTCTAAATCTTAAGGCACTGAGATGATAACCTTAGAAAGAACTAGAGAGAGAAGTAATTTAGAGAGAGAGTCTGTATCTGATAATACGTAAATTCTTCTTCTGATATATTCTGTGTATAACATATATACACCATGATAAAGATAAAATCCACCCACTTATCTTTATCTTTTAGGAGTTCAAATTTGATAAAAATAAATCATTATCTCCTTATCAATAGGAGGTGAAATATATACTGAATATATATTAAGTATTCATGTGAACATACCGTGAGTCCCATACAACATAGACAACACTCCAAAAACTCCAAACAAGGAAATTAAGTGTACAATATACACTTGAATTATAAATGAATACGTTAATGAACGATGATGATGTGAAATTATATTCTCTTTTTTTTTTTTTAATTTTTTAAGAAGTTCCTACTTTGAGTCTTTGGATGAATATTTGTTTTCTTCTTGTATTTTTCATCCCACTAGTTCATCTTTTAAAAATATCCTCAAAATAAATGCATGGCATTTTCAACTTCCTATTTATGAATCCAGGTCTTTGACAGTGCCAGAATCTTTATTAGAGATTAGTGATGGAGGTGGAACCTACATGAAATGTTTGAATTTTCTAAGAAAGATGACTAGACCACCACCTTTGTGCTCAGTCAACATTCTTGTTGCTGCTGTTATCTGCAGGGAGGGGACCTAAGGCAGCAGTTGACGAGGAAAAGGCAGCTGCTGTAAGGACCAAGTATGAGGCCACTGAAGGTTCTTCCCACACTTCATTAGTGAAAAGAGTTATACCAATCATAAAATTATATATATATATATATATATAGATGTGTGTATGTTTTTGTATAGAATAACGTGTTTGAATTAGTTGGGGCATGTCTTTTAGAACTAAACACGAATCAAGGTACTTTTAATCGTAGAAATGTGAAAAGTACTAAAAAATTATTATAAAACCAAAGGTCCTGTAAATGCAAAATTTAACAATGAATGAAACATATTACTCAAAAGTTTATTTTTATTTTTATTTATATTTCAAAGTTTATTTATATTTTTATTTATATTTCAAATTAGTTTTTTTTTTTTACATAAAATGGATGTGCAAATAAACTATTCCACATTTCACACATCTATTTAGAAATATTACTCTTTAACACCACATAGCTATCTGTGAAAGATCTCATCGCACCTACCTCATTGCCGAATTAGTCTTCAATTGCCTTTCATGACAAGAGAGCTGGAATTGGCAACATTGCCTTTGGGGGAAGCATGGTCATAAAAAGAAAAATAATGAGGAAAGCATTTTTTTCATAGGGCAAGAGCGGAAGAGACACCTTAATTTCCTATTTCGAACAACAATTTTTTCTAAGTAAAATTGTTTTGGAAAAAATAGACACAATTAGGGAGCCTACTTCACACGCATGAAATATGGTAGAAATTTAGTAATAAAACACAATTTTGTCCTAGAAATAACTTGTTTATTCACTCTGAATTCGAGTTTTTCCAATGCCCTTAACAACTTTCTTTTTTGGGGCTACATTAAAGGGCCAAAATCATGACAAGAGAGAGGGTGAGTTGAATTCATCACACCAATTATGAGTGAGTGCGTTATTACCACTAGGCTAACCGCTCCCCTCTTTACTCTATAAACAATAATATTCTGGTCATTTACAGTCTTTTCTATTGCATTAGCTTACATACTAGACACGAGCAAATAGATTTTACATTCATTTAACATGCAATGTGAACTCGGTCATCTTGTGTATAGTAGGTAAAAAAGGGGTAATGCTGTACAAATTAAAAAATTTATACAAAATTTATTACCAAAATAATTTGATGTATTAGACGGCAGAACCCCGAAGTTTTGTTGCAATTTTTAGATTTAAGGAAATCACTAGCATGACAAATAAATGCATGTGTATGCATATATATGCATAACGTAAGTGGAAACTTTCCAAATTAAGGTGTGGGAGAGGATGGAACAGAGAGCAATAAAAGGTGGTCAAGCTCCATGTTAAGGAGAAGCCTGAAACCCTAGTTGATCTTCTTCTGAGTAACTCTTTCTTGAGTTTTCTGAATTTTAATACTGTTAGGGTGGGTTTAGTACTAGTGGGTTAAACTTCAAGGATCCAAAGTGGGTTAAACTTCAAGGATCCAAGGTAAAGCTTCAATGGATCTCTCTCTAAAATTTCTCAGTCTACTCTTCTTTCTGCTGCTATTCATATGGGTTTTGCTAGAGATCCTCAAACAATGGAGAGCTATAGAGAGAAAAGCAATAGAGAGAAAAGCAACAGTTTTCAGTATTGTTACTGTCACCTCTAACCTGTTGATGTCTGTTCTCTACTTGGGTTTTTGTTGTTATGAAGTTTGGAATTTCGCAACCCTCTCCCTTGAA
The DNA here is from genome assembly GCA_033060915.1 of Euryodendron excelsum. NCBI lineage: Eukaryota > Viridiplantae > Streptophyta > Magnoliopsida > Ericales > Pentaphylacaceae > Euryodendron > Euryodendron excelsum. The sequence goes on along the minus strand of CM065378.1, from coordinate 14,222,323 downwards.
TCTGCTTTCTCCACTTTGACTTGGAGTTTGGCAACTTTAGTTGCAAACTATTCAAAGAACCGACAGTGGCCATTAGTCCTTGTTTCTTGGTGGGTTTTCTCGGTAATTTTTTTCTTTTTCTCTATTCTTTGCAGCCTAATCAGCCTTTCAAAACACACGAAATTGCCAAATTTTCTGCCGAAAAGTGATTTTGTTGATTGTGTTTCCTTCCCGCTTTTGATTCTGCTTTGTATCAATGTTTTACCTAACGATTGGAAGAAGAGACTGGATGAGAAAGAGCAGCCATTGTTGGACAAAGAAGATCTCACTCGAGGAAATAATATTAATGATCCTTTTACTGATGCCGGGCTTTGGAGGAAGGGAACATTCAGTTGGCTAAACCCCTTGTTTGAGAAGGGTCACAAGCAAAAGCTGGAACTGAATCATATTCCTAACATTCCAAGGCTTGAAACTGCAGTAGAAGCTTTTTCTTTGCTGGAAGAAGCCCTTATGAGCCAGATAAATGTACTTGCTTCTGTGCCGCGAGCCATAGCCCAAGCCACTTGGAGATACTTGGCCATGAATGCAATTTTTGCAGGTACTTCTTGACTCTTATATTATCTCACAGAACTATGTTTTGCGACAAAAAAAAAAAAAAAAGGCTTATAATCTATATTTTTTTCGTAAAAGCCGTAGTTTAATAATTACAGTTGTTCCGAAAAGAAAACAAAGATCATAAAAATTATATTAAAGCCTGAAGCATGTATGAGAATATCAGGATTTTATTGGGGTTACCCTGCTAAGAAAGGGCATGGGGAAGGTAGAAAATTTTAAAAAAGATAATTTCTACAAAATCACTGCTATGCATCACTGTTTTTTGTTCTTTTTTTTTTTTTTTTTGTCACCACATAGTAGGAAAGCCACGGTAATCTTCCATTCCTTCCTCGAATAGTATTTTTTTTATTTTTTATTTTTTCAAACATCATATTAGTTAGTGCCTTATGCCTTATCCAAGACTGAAGGATTGGGTGACTTTACCAACTTCTGGATGAGTTTCACCATGCGTTAAACATGTTCTCCCGCATATAAACAAAAGAAAATTGCAGAAAGTGATAGTACACGTAACGCAACATATTACACGGGCAACTGGTAATTTTAAAAAGAAATCTACCGGTGTAAGAGTTAGTAAGGAGTTAATTGTCCACATTGCATCTGTCATCTGCTTGCCCCAAAACAACCAGTTTAAACCTCACATCTAGGCCATTAAAAATTTTAGGAATAATTACATGTTATTTTTTGTAATTTAAGTGAAAATCAGATAACCTTCTTCTTGTGATTCAAAAGTAAATGTATAATCTCTTTATGGTTTGGACTTACCTGCAAAGTGAGTGAAACCATGACAAATTTGATAAAATAACAAAAATACTCTTGCAAATGACAACAATTTATTTTGACATAAAATCATAAAATCGTCTTTTTGATAATTTATTTTAGAGAGATGAAATTAAGAAAATAACCTATGACAGAATCGCGGATCATCAGATGAGTGTAACTAATTTCTATAGTTAAGTTCTATGAAAGCCCAGAATACGCATATTTCTTCAAATGGTTTCTTCAAATCTTGCAGGATTTTACGCAATTGCTTCTTACACAGGCCCTTTCCTAATCACACAATTTGTGAATTCTCTATCTTTAAACAATGATGCTTCAAGCTACAACAATGGATTGATTCTTGCATTCATCTTCTTCCTTGCAAAGACTGTGGAATCACTGTCTCAAAGACACTGGTACTTTGGTGCTCTTCGTATCGGCATCCGTTTTCGTGCAGCCCTCATGGTGTTAATTTACAAGAAGTCCTTATCAATCAAGTTCTCTGGCTCTAGCAGTGGGAAAATCATAAACTTCATTAATGCAGATATTGAGAAGATTGGAGAGTTCTTATTGCACATTCATGAAGTTTGGTTACTCCCAGTTCAGGTCTTTCTAGCTCTCGTCATCCTCTACCGGAATCTTGGTGCAGCCCCTTCCATTGCAGCTCTTTTCACAGCAATTTTGGTTATGGTGAGCAATACCCCATTGGCCAAGAGGCAGAAAAGGAACCATTCCAATATAATGGAAGCTAAGGACTTGAGAATCAAAGCTACTTCGGAGACTTTGAAGAGCATAAGAGTCTTGAAACTGCATTCCTGGGAGCCCACCTTCTTGAAAAATATCCTCAGACTTAGAGAAACTGAGAGAATTTGGCTGAAGAGATATCTCTACACACAATCATCAGTGGCCTTTCTCTTTTGGGCTTCGCCGGCCTTAGTTTCTGTCGTCACTTTTGGTGTCTGCATTGCAGTTAAAACACCATTGACACCCGGGACGGTTTTCTCAGCTCTGGCAACTTTTCGAGTTCTTCAAGAACCCATCTACAACCTGCCAGAGCTCATTTCAATGGTTGCCCAGACGAAAGTCTCGCTCGATCGAATCCACGAGTTCATTAGGGAAGAAGACCTAGAGAAGCCGATAAGCAATAACTCCACCGAAGCATCCACTGTCGTGATTGAAATTGACCCTGGGGAATATTCTTGGGACACAAATTTGAACAAACCAGCCATTCAAATTACTGGGAAGGTAAAAATTATGAAGGGCTACAAGGTTGCAATTTGTGGGTCCGTCGGATCAGGTAAGTCAAGCTTACTCTGCAGTATGCTTGGTGAGATTCCCAGGATTTCTGGAACAGGAATTGAAGTCTATGGATCAAAAGCTTATGTCCCGCAATGTGCTTGGATTCAGACTGGAACTGTGAGAGATAATGTGCTATTTGGGAACAAAATGGATGAGAAATTTTATGAGGCTGTTCTCCATGGATGTGCTTTGAACAGGGATATTATGAACTGGGTTAATGGAGATTTGGGTATGGTGGGAGAGAGAGGTATGAAGTTAAGTGGAGGACAAAAGCAGAGAATTCAACTGGGAAGGGCAATTTACAGAGATTCGGACGTTTACTTCCTAGATGATCCTTTCAGTGCTGTTGATGCACTTACTGGGGCACATCTCTTCAAGGCAAGCAACAATTTTATCATCTTTCAGCTTGTTTGGCAGAAGAAATTCCGACCTTACTTTTATGATAACTTTTTTTTTCTTTTTTGCAGGAATGTCTGAATCAACTCTTGTCTGGCAAGACTGTTGTTTATGTTACCCATCAGCTGGAATTTCTACATGCCTCAGACCTTGTTCTGGTAAGTCCCTTGAATTTTCTCTTGCAAGACCCTTTACCTGAAACTTATGAATGTAATTTTTCATAGGTAATGAAAGATGGTAGGATTGTTCAGTCCGGGAAATACGAAGATCTGATGGAAGATCCAGATAGTGAACTTGTCAGGCTGATGTCTGGACACATCAAATCTCTTAAGCAGGTGAATAATCCACTTGAACAACATGATTCTGTCAACCAGGAGCCAAATCAGTGCAATGGAATTGAAATCATCGAGCAGAAGTTTGAAAACCCATCAAGCAGTGCCAAGATTTTAGAGACTAACCATGAAGAAACCGAGACAGGCCGAGCAAAATGGCTAGTTTACTCTACATTTATGACTTCTGCCTACAAGGGAGCTCTAGTGCCTGTAATCCTTCTATGTCAAGTTCTTTTCCAGGCTCTGCAGATGGGAAGCAATTACTGGATGGCTTGGGCAACAAAGGAGCAAAACAGAGATCAGCTATTGGGGATATTTGTATTGATGTCTGGTGGGAGCTCCATCTTCATGCTGGGAAGGACTGTTCTGTTGTCATTCATTGCTCTCAAGACATCCCAGAATCTCTTTCTAGGAATGATCAAATCAGTTTTTAGGGCCCCCATGTCATTTTTTGACTCTACACCTTCAAGTCAGATACTCAATAGGGTAAGTTTTCTGGCTGTGTAAAAATTCACTAGATGTGTTTCCATCAACAACCAAAATTTCTATTTGTTTTCATTGAAACGGCCAAAACGTTACGTTTCTTAAAGGATTGAAATGAACACTTGTAGAATAGTTTCCATCGGAACACAATGGAACATAGTGAAATATACTAAAATGAAAATATACTGAAACAATAAGTTGCAACATTTCTGAAACATTTCCGAAGCGTTTTTGTTTCCACGCTAATGAAACAAAATCCTAAAACAACTAAGGTTATTTTTCTTTTCTTTGTCAGTCTTCAACAGACCAAAGCATAGTGGACACAGACATTCCTTATAGATTAGCAGGATTAGTATTTGCTCTCATTCAGCTATTCAGCATCATCATTCTCATGTGCCTGGTTTCCTGGCAACTCTCACTTCTCTTCCTTGCCATCCTTGGTATCTCTCTATGGTACCAGGTAAGAAAACTATTGCTTAAATTATTGATCTCACGGCTCTATAGAAATGGATGAATCAAGCTGTGAAATGTTCAAATTTTTTTTTTCCAAAGGGTTACTACATAACTACTGCCAGAGAAACAGCCAGGATGGTTGGGACACAGAAGGCTCCAATTCTGCAACACTTCTCAGAATCTATAGCTGGGGCAGCGCTGATTCGTTGCTTCAACCAGGAAGATAACTTCCTCGTGAAGATTATGAGCTTGATCGATGATTATTCTTGCGTTGTCTTCCACAACTCTGCAACAATGGAGTGGCTTAGCGTTCGGATCAACTTCCTCTTTAACCTTGTTTTCTTTATTGTTCTTGTAATTCTTGTTACCCTGCAGAGGACTTCCATTGACCCCAGTAATTTCCTCTTCTCCCTCTTTTCTTTATGCACTGTTTGAGAATTCAATGAACTCATGGTTATTGGATTTGATCTCAGGCTTGGCAGGACTAGCAGCTACCTATGGTCTAAATTTGAATGTTCTACTAGCATGGGTGATTTGGAACCTCTGTAATGTGGAGAACAAAATGATATCAGTGGAGAGAATTCTTCAGTTCACTAAGATACAAAGTGAAGCTCCACCAGTGATTGAAACTTGCAGACCAGAACCCGAGTGGCCAGCCTGTGGCAGAATTGAACTCGAGAACCTTCACATTCGATATACCCCCACTCTCCCAATGGTCCTCAATGGGATATCTTGCTGCTTCCCAGGAGGGAAGAAAATTGGAATTGTGGGCAGAACTGGTTGCGGAAAATCCACTCTAGTCCAAGCTCTCTTCAGGGTTGTAGAGCCCTCCCAAGGACGGATCTTGATTGATGGAGTAGACATTTCTAAGATTGGTTTGCAGGATTTGAGGTCGCGATTGAGTATAATTCCTCAAGACCCAACACTATTCCAAGGAACCATGAGAAGTAACATAGATCCTCTACAACAACATTCAGATAAGGAGATCTGGGAGGTAAGAATTTGGCTAATTTTGTAATGGAAATGTCATATGTAGCCTAGTTTTGACTGAAATGACTTATTATTTCAGGTTTTGAGTAAATGTCATCTTGCAGAGACTGCACGGCAGGATCAGAGGCTTCTTGATGCAACTGGTATAAAAAATTTACAGTTAGTTTAAGCGCGGATAATTGTTTTTTTTAATAAAAATATCTATATTATGATTAGATTGTTAGTTCTAATAGGTCTGAAAATGTTGCAGTTGCAGAAGATGGAGGAAACTGGAGTGTGGGCCAGAGGCAGCTTCTCTGCCTGGCAAGGGTGCTACTACAGGAGAGAAGAATTTTAGTGTTGGATGAGGCTACAGCTTCAGTGGATACAGCAACAGATAATGTAATTCAAACAACTATAAGAAAAGAAACAGGAGAATTCACAGTCATCACTGTCGCTCATCGAGTACCCACTATTATTGACAGTGACCTGGTTCTAGTTCTTGATGAAGGTAAGGCTACCACATATATCTATATATATATAGACACACATCTATTTTCACTGGATTTTGGCTTTCATTTGCTTCTTTGAATTGGGTTACATTCATTGCTGTACCATTTTGGTTGATCAGGCAAGATCGTGGAGTACGACTCCCCAACTCAGTTACTCAAGAATAACTCTTCTGCTTTCGCGAAGTTGGTGATGGAATTTTTGAGGAGATCATCCAAGAGTGCTTGCAGTTGCAGTTAGAATCTGAAATGAGGATAGAGATTTAAAATATATATGATGAAGCTCATTTGCGTCAGATCCATTAGGAAGTACATATCGAAAGATAATAGGAGAGCATATATCAGGAATCATAACTTGTGTTGTAATTAATAGTTCCAAAAGTATACAAATTGTTCGCGGCATTAATTAACTTCTGTTGCTAAATCATGCCTGATTTTGATTTTGATTTTGATTTTGATTTTGATTTTGATTAAAGCCTTCAGAATGTGTGCATTGAAGAGAGAATGTCCCCTTCATCCACTCAAACACATGAACTCTGTCAAATTTAATTTAATGCAGTAGTTAGAGACAATTGCATATGAGCATGGGCATGAAAAATTATGGAAAATATTGAAGATATATATATAAATAAAACTTTATTATTGTTACTTGTCTGATATCATGGATCAACAACTTGGCAACTTCCAAGATACCAAAAAAACAAATATGTGGTACTACTTTTACTATTCAACATATTCAATATAGCTGAAAGCTAGTTGTTGCAGTAAAACTGTGGGCAAATGTGTTGGAAATCTTCAATCATATTAGGCCTTTGGATCTGTGAAGAAATTGTTGAGAGAAGGCATGATCTGACGGCTTCTGCCCCGCACGAACTTCCTCACCCAATGTTGTGCATATCTCTCACCCTCCTCAAAGTTATCAAGCACCCCTGCAGCTCTGTTCTCTTTCTTGACCCTGAAAAACCAAATGTGGAAACTGGATCAAAGAGTTCTGATGGGCAACAGTTTCAGACCCATGGATAGAATTGTGCCTTCAAATATTACAAACAGACACTATATCTATTGGTGAAAGAGTGTATAGTATAAGTCCTAAAGGATTATAATTTATACCTCACTTCAGGATTGGTAGAGATATTCCGAACCAGTTGCATACCGCAAATGCCAACGGCTAAACCAACAGTTGCGAAGAGGGGATATGCCTATAAAAATCCAAAAGAGAAGGAATAGATTGTTCGATGAAAATTATCAAAGCAGCATGCAATTCCTCTTCGACATACCAATTTAGTTGTGTTATATGTTTCCCGTTATTTTGTTTTCAGAAAACAGGAAACAGAATTGGGAAGGGGTTTCTCTTTCCTGTTTGATCTGCAGGTTTTCTCTTGTTTTTGTTATCACCCATTATCATTTTCTAATTCATCTTGTCGAACCAAGTAAGGAATACAAGTTCTAGCTTAGGCTTAACGAATGCTAATCCAGAATGGAGGCAAATACCAAATATCATATATATATATATATATATATATTTATACATGTATGTATGTATGCAAAGAGCTTAACCAATATAGAATAACTCCAGCAGACGCAAAATGAACAAGGGTTCCTAGAATAACACAACACATATTTCAACAATGTATAACTTAAAAGAATTGCGATACCTCAGGCCTAATCCATTTGTAAGAAGCCATGGATAGAGCTGCAAGGAATGGGAGAGAGAAGAGATAAAAGTCCCTCTCACCAAGAAAATATGACCGGAGAAGAGAATTAAGCACAAGGCAAGTCCATCTTTATCCCTTCATATACATACATACCTACCAATATACCCAAAAATGAGGGAAAGGTGCTTTGCACTAATATTACCAGCAACAGTTTTCTGTGGTGGGACTCGAATTGAAGGGCCCTTGTGTGATTTTAAACCAATGCGCCCATGTTTCTAGGATTTCTATAATTAGTAATTTTTTGCCCGCCATATCCGTTAAAACGTAAGAATAAAGAATTTCAAGAGAGTTCACGTTCAGCTTACAAATTTTTGGAGGGCTTAATGTTATAGCTTCGCCTAATGTTTCTAATTCCGCTACAACTTAATTGGTTAATTGCACGGACACAGCATAAAAGTCCTTTGTAAATTGTTTATTTTGAAAATTATTGTGCAACTAAACATGAAATAAGATCGAATAAAAGATTAGTAATCTAATTTTATAACCTTATCTCACAAAACAAATTGGCCTAGCTTCAAATGTCACGGCTAGGACACTTATTTTTTTCTGATTTAAAAAAAAAAAAATTTTAATTAAGAGGTTGAGACTTTAAATTCTTTCTATTTTTTAGGATAAATTACATTAACTATCCTAAAATTTTAATAAATATAAGATTCTATTCCCTGACAATTACACTGTACATTCTTATTTTTAAAACTTTGAACCACGCTCTCTCTTCCCCTTAGGGATACGTTAGTCAATTAATGTTCTCCAGGTCAAATAATAATTTTTTAAAATTATCTAATATACCCTTAATAATACAATTAATAATAACAAAAATAGTTAACCAAATAATTAATTTCTCTATCATACACAAAATATACATATCAGTCTTTAAACATACTTCTTCTATGGACTTGCAATTAGACCGAACCTTCCATATTTGCAAGATACAATTTGTGTACAGCAAGAGGGATCAACAAAGGTGAAGCCCCATTTTGGAATGTTAAGATTACCTGATACTACATGCTCAACAATCTTACAGATGTATTATGGACACCTTAACTGTTTTATATGAGTCTAATGTATGATTCTTGCACAAGTTTTGAGGTTTTAAGGTTGAAGGGACTGAGCCTGTTTTAATTTGGTTTGGCTTGTTATGGAATCTCTTGGTAAAAATGGAGACATTTATCCAGTTCTTGCCAAAAATGCATTCTACAGGGTGTTTCAGTATGTCTTGTTTGAGGGACGTCAAACTAAATGGTGCTCAAGCGCTATGTGAAGTTTTAGAGAGAAATTGCTGCAACTTGCAACATCACCTTACTTGTCTTTTTGGTATGTAGCTCAGAGAGGTAGATATTCGAAACGACCTCTCACTAATCCCCATAAAAGTTTGGGGATATAGTAAAATGATAAAATTTCTCTTTGCCAAGCCAAGAGGTGGGTTCGATTTCCATCCGCCCCGGATGAATATTTATCAAATTTGATTGTGAACTTATCAGTTCCTATGTTATATATATATAGATATATATATTCTTCGTATTACTGGGGAGGCTTTCGAAAGGATTTACAAGCTCAAAAGGACTTCTAAACAAAATTGAGATGTTTGTTGAATTGGTATGGACAGGCTTCTAGAAGAAGTCATCTCGTGGAAGTCCATCCAAGATAACTTAGCTTTAAGTAGGGATGATAATAGATTGGGCCAAGATAGAGGTTCACTAGACCAAGTTTGTCTAGTAAACGTTTTTGTTTTTTCAAAATTACATCCATATTTTCTTTTTCATTTACACATCTAAAAAGAGTTATTTTCAAACTTTTAACCTTATCAAGTAAAATTTAATTTTTTTTTTAAAAGAGTTTTTCTTAATCTTATCCTTCAAGGCACAAATTTTATTTTTCAAAATTTCATTTTCTTTTTGTAAATTTTCATTTTTCTTAGTAAGAGTAGAGATCATCTTTTTAAGAAGTCCGTTTTTTATTCTCATTTAATTCACAAAGTAAATCATCAAATACATCTTGTAATTCATTGAAAGTAAATTGGGAAGAGTCTGATACCTCACTGTCGTTCTCATGAGCCATGAGATAGAGGTTAGCCACTTCTTGAGGTTCGGCTTCTTCTTCGGAGCTTGATTCTTTATCATCACTTCATGTCATGACTACCATGACCTTCTTCCCTTGATACTTCTTTCCTCTTTTTCTGAGCAGAGGACATTATGTCTTTATATGACCAGGCTTCTTGCATTTATAGCATTAATATTAAATTCTTTACTAGGTTCTTCTTTGGATTCATGCTTTTTTCCACCCTTCTATTTCTTCTTCATGAATCTTCTGAAATTTTGAGTGATGAGAGTAATTTCAGCTTTATTCTCATCACTTGCTGATTTATCATCTTGACTGGTAGATTTGAATGCAACTACCATTTTCTTCTTTTCTTCATCTTCTTAGGCATGTTGCTTTTGAGTGAGCTTATGAGTCATTAGAGAGCCCAAAAGTTCTTCAATAGGCAGGGTGTTGAGGTCCTTTACTTATTTAATTGTTGTGACTTTAGCTTCCCATACTTTTAGCAAAGACCTTAGAATCTTGCTTACCTGCTCATTGTTAGGATACACCTTTTCAAGAGATTTTAAGCCATTAATAATATCGGTGAACCTTGTAAACATTTCAGTAATAGACTCATCAGGTTTCATCTTAAACAATTCGTAACTATGCACCAAAATATTGATTTTAGATTCTTTAACTTGATTGGCACCTTCATGTGTAACCTCTAGTCTATCCCATATTTCTTTAGATGATTCACAAGTGGAGACACGATTGAATTCATTGAGATCAAGTGCACAATATAAAATATTCATGGCTTTGGCATTAGATTGTAGCATTTTCATATCATTTTCATCCCATTCGGATTCAGGTTTAGGGACATCTATTCTCTACTCTGGTTGTAGGAGTTTTGGGACCATTTACTATGAGTTTTCATAATTCATAATCTACTGATTGAATATAAATTCTCATTTTATTCTTCCAATAGTTATAATTAGTACCATTGAACATAAGTGGTCTGTTTGTGGATTGACCCTCACTGAGAGATCTTCCAAAATTGGTTGTCATGGATCTATTCCTAGGATATTAAGCCTAAAATAGGAATACAACTCTGATACCAATTGTTAGCCTAAATGGCAACCCAAGAGGGGGGTGAATTGGGTTTTTTAAAAATTAATGGCAATTAAGATTAATTAAAATTAATCTAATCAATATAACAGTAATCAATCTATATATAATGCAATGTAATCAAAAGAAGAATGAAAAACAAAGCAATAGAAAGCACATAAAGAATTACCGAGGTTCAACCACAATTCGTGGTCTACATCCTCACCCCAAGATCCCTTTGAAGTCTTTATCCACTATGTAATCTCCAATTACAAAATGGATACTGATTTACCAAGTGCTCAACTCACTTTTACACAAGAACTTCTTCCCAAGTTCTTCCAGCTACCAAGAGGTTTTGTCCAAGACCCACTCAAACTTACAAGAGTTTTTCTTCTATAAGAGAACTCTCAAACTCTCACTTATAGGTGTATAAAGATGTACAAACGAAATACAAACTCTCTATCAAGAATGGATAGAAAAATATAAGCTTACACAATGAAGACAAGAAGAATGTTCAGATTTTTCAGTTTGATCAGTCAGTGGTACTTGTGTTTCTTACATCTCTTGTATATAAATGCAGTTGGAAGCTTGTATATAAACCTCTGTAATGATTTCGTCTGTTGGAGGTTGTTGGGGGCTCATTTAATGTAAGTTGAGTCCGTTATAACATTAGAAAAACTAGCCGTTATCTCCTAAGTGTCGACACTTGGTTCCATGTGTCGACACATCTGGTCTATATTTTTCAAATGTTGTCCACTGTCTCTATGTGTCGACACATTAGCTCCATGTGTCGACACTTGATCATTTTGTCTTCAAATTTTTGGCTACTGTCTTCATGTGTCGACTCTTCATTTTCATGTGTCGACACATTGCTTAGAAATCTTCATTCGAACTTCCAATGATCAAGTTTAGCTTCAGCACTAGTATAAGATCTTCGAAGAGTCTTCTGTTTGGGGCATGATGACAAATCAAAGTCTTCAATTCATCAAAGTTGTCCTCTATTCAATTTGGATTGAATCTATCATTTGATCACCATCTTTTCTTGGTTTCCACACTGTCAAAACTTTACTCTATTATTGCTGAGCTCTTTTTCTTTATTGTCGATCTTTCTCTTTCATTTGTCAAGCTTATACTTTCATTGCCGAGCTTTCTCTTTCATTGTCAAGCTCTTTCTTTCATTGCCGAGCTTTCTCTTTCATTGCCGAGTTCTTTCTTTCATTGGGATCACTTCAATGAGACTTCTATAAATTTGATGAAGTCTATTCTTGAACACCTTCATTTTCTCTAAGTACATATCATATTTATTGAGTCTTTACATCCTAGATAAAGTTTTCACTTGGATTCTTTATAGAGATTATGCAACTGCAATGAATTCTCTTCTCAAATATCTTCAATCTCTTTTCAGTTATGTTCAATCTCTTCTCAATCAAATCATCTTCAATTGATCTTTGCACATTAGATGAAGTCTTTTTTTGAATATCTTCAATCTCTTCGAATGAAAATCAACTTCATTGAGTCTCTGCATACTTGATGAAATCTTCATTTGAACACCTTCAATCTCTTCGAATGCAAATTATTTGTTTGAAGTTGGAATAGGTGTCAATGTTCTATTTTAGTACATTGCATGACTCTTAGAGTGTATTACTTGATCTTAGCTCGTTGTGCATTCACTTTGACATGTATTAGACTTAAAGTCAAACTTCTATGTCTAAATTATGATCTTTATTAATCTACACACTAAGCAAATGTATAATTAAAATAACACAATGTTTAGTTATCATCAAAATCAACTTGGGGATTAACCTTCAATCAACAGACATTACCCTAAGGTGCTCAGTCATAGTATGCTTTGGGTCCATTACATACTAATTGAACCTCAAAGTCAAGGCACATAGCCGAGTGGCAGTGGTGCCACCATACTTAAGACACAATTATTCTCACATTTTTTTGGCAATGAGAAATTTCTCAAATTTTCTAATGAGGTCATCATGCATGCAGCTTAGCATAGTAAAGCGTGCAATTCTGTCCCTCTTAAACCAAGTATTATAAGCCTGTTCATCATGGAGATGCTAGGCCATGCTGCGTGACTTAAGCAGAGTTATGTTGTTGGTCAGATAGTCAGGCAACTCTTACTCGTTGAGGAGGTGCTAAACCCTCCTCTGCCAGATATCATAGTTCTTTCTATCAAGTTTCTCTCCCTTATTAAGGTTAGTAATTACGTTCTTTGAGGCCATTGCACTATGTCGCGCCTCGATTTTTTGGGGGTGTCCAAGGTCCTTTTAGCTCAGAGACCCTAAAGCACGGAACTCTGTCACTAGAACTCGTCCTCCTAGAAGGACAAGTGCGACTAGGTTTAGAAATTGATTTGACTAAGGGTTTTTTAGAAAAATAGGAGTCGCCACCTAACTTGATTAAGGTGAGTTAAGGCACCTAAAACTAAGTGTTAATCCAAAGATTAAACTTAAGGTTTTTGGAAAAGGTTTTTAAAAACTCCCTCAAGAGAGGGTTTTTAAGAAAATAAGTTGTTTGGCAACCTTTGAATAGATTTAAGCCCTTTTTTGAACATAACTCCACTTTGGTCTTTCAAAAACAAAAATCTATAGTTTCGGAGTTGGTTACGTATAGGGAAGATATCCTAAGATCATCACCCTACTCCACCCTTTTGGTACCTTCATGTCTAATCACCCTTTTGTTCACTTACTAGAATAACCGGTTACCATTGTCCACTTAATGTCCACTTTAGAATTTTGAAAACGGGGTTTAGTCATCACTTTTCGGATACATGATACAAGTTTTTGGAAGAAGTTTGAAAATAATGAGGGTTTTGAAAGAGTTTCAAATAGAAATTTTGAATTGATTAGAATTTTTGAAAAAGGAATTGGAGTTGAAATAAAAGTTATGGCCGCACCATTTTAGTTTGCCTACGTATCTCATTTGGCGAGAATCAAGCCATTCGTAGTTCGGGCCAGAGCCCGATGGTAAATAGGCACATTAGGGCCTTTGGAAGGTTGAAAGACACTTTAGGGTCTTTGGAAAAGTTTGAAACACTTTGAGGTTGTCGGAAAAGCTTAAGACACTTTGTGGTCTTTGGAAAAGCTTAAGATACTTTGTGGTCTTTGGAAAAATTTAAGACACTTTGAAGTCTTTGAAAAAGTTTTAAGACACTTTGTAGTCTTTGGAGGAGTTTAAGACACTTTAAGGTCTTTCGAGAAGTTTAAGACACTTTGAGGTCTTTAGAAAAGTTTAAGACACTTTGAAGTCTTTAGAGAAGTTTTAAGACACTTTAAGGTCTTTGGAAAAGTTTAAGACACTTTGAGGTCTTTGGAAAAGTTTTAAGACACTTTGAGATCGTGGGGGTTTTGACTTGAAATTGAATGGTGGAGTGTTTCTTGAAAATGTTTTTAGATCAACTCGAAGGAGTTTTGGAAAAAAAATGTTTTGTCGTGTCTCAAGAGACTTGAAAGTGTTCTTGAAGTCTTGTTTTGAAAACCTTGGGGGTAAAATTTTGATGGATTAGTTTTTTAAAGTGGTTTTTGGAAATGGTTAAGGGTTTGGAATCCTAACATGGACAACCTTAGATGTTGTTCTTGATTTATCACTTGTCCTTGGAATCCCTAATCATGAAAGGGCTAGGGATACTTTGGGTTTGAAATCTTTTGAAAATATTTTTTGAAACGCCTTGAAGATGGAGTATAAGAACATTTAGAGATTTTATGGAGTTGGTTTTTTTTTTTTTTGTTTAAATCAAGAGAGTGGAGGTTTTGGAAAAGTGGGCTATGAGAATGATTTAAAATTGAGTGATAATTTAGAAAAGGGTTCAAGAGTTGGAACCTTGAAGTATACTAATTTAGGTTTGGTTGGCTTAGGGTTAGAGGTGACCTAAGGTTGACTAAGTTGGGTTAGGTTAACTTAGGGTTAAAATGACCTATGGTTAACTAACTTGGGTTAGGTTGACCTAAGGTTAAGATGACTTAGGGTTAGGTTAACCTAAGGTAAGTGAACTAGGGTCAAGTTAACCTAGGGTTGGATAACTAAGGTCAAGTTAACCTAGGTTTAAGTAACTAGGGTCAAGTTAGCCTAGTTAGATTGGAGGATGGCTTTGAAAATTAGTTTGATGCACTCTTGGAAAGAGTTTTGAAAAAACAAAACATGTTATGCCATGGACCTTGGTTGGCAAACTTTTTGAAGTTCATT